>CM076579.1:168565421-169052264 GCA_034641835.2 Pinus albicaulis
GTTCGTCTCCTTCATTTCATTGTTTCAGCTCTTGCTGAGTTAAGGGTTTCTGAACTTGCATAGCTGACTCGCACTCTACAGCTAACCACCTTACCTGGCTATTCCTCTTCCGCATTCAGCTATTTATGGATTCCCTTTTATGTAGAATGTGTTCGTCATTTCTTTTCTGTCTAGTAACTTTCATTTTGGTGCTTTATACCAGCTATCCTTACGACGCACTTACTGTTTGTCTTACGGATGCGTTGCAGGTTTCAGATTGTTAATTAATGTGTTCGGGGTTCATTCTGATGACGGTGAAGAATGTTGATCAGCCAGCCGCAAGATCGTGGTCGTATCTCCAGATTTTTTCCTTCGCGATTACCCTATCTCCGTGGTGCCTTTACCCTAGCACCAGCCTGTTAATACTTTTATTTGCCATTTCCTCTATCTATTCATAGTGCGGCTGCATTTGGTGTCTTGTTCTTGTTCTATATACCGACTCTAGATATGTATCCCTATGTTCTGCTAACCATCATTTCTGGCGATCTGGTATGCAGGCTTTGTACCGATTTTTTTTTCAGGAGAGATTTGAACGTGGCTACGGTTGCCAAATATCCTAATTTTTTTTCCTACTCTCGTAAGTGTGCTGGGGTTCGGCCTCTGGGATTGCAGGAAAGATTTAGAGTTGCTATTCCTGTCAATACTGCGCCCCATCGTACAGTTGTTTTGGCCTTTTAATATTCCTTAGTCAATATATTCTGAGCGACTAAAGGAACTTGGTTTTAATAGCGTGTATACTGTCAGATGTTTTTTTTTAAACTGTCTCCCTCATGACTGTGGTCAAGGGCATCAATGACCAGTTCCACTCACTATATTTCGGTTAGTTTCGTTTCATTCTACGGGTAGAATGGCTAATGAATCGAACTCTTTCATCGATACACTTTGTGCACTAACAAGATTTAACTCTGTGATCTGATAGGTGTAATAATAATGACAGCGCTCTTTTGCGAACGGAGGTAAGGTTGCGTCTCTGTGTGATTTTAACATTATATCTTACGGTATATCAAAGAAATCCAAATATTTTGCACAGAAACTAATATACAGTGCGGAACCATATAGTCGGCCCCTTATAGCTACACGCTACCTCGTAATAATTATTATTAGAACGGTGAAAGTATCCACGCTGTTGCATAATAATTATGGTTAGAACTGTTTCTTTCTTTTTTTTCGCATCGTATTATTGTTTTATCTTTCACCTCTATTCGTTTTATTTATTGTTGAAAGATCCCCAAGGTGCCGTGGTTTATAATTGTCGGTACAGTCCGATGGTTTTGTTTACCATAAGCCAAAGACATAGTATTTTTAATTAATCGCCACGCATTAACTTAGTTTGACTATACGTTCGTTCAATTAGCTGTAGAGATCATATATATTTCATCGATTCGTGTTTATGTCCCCTTTTTGACATATATGTTCATATATATATATATGTTTCATACTTATGTTTCTTCTTAACATATATGGTTTAAATATAGGATTTGTATTTATATCGTCCTCGTGAAATATATAATTCATATATATATATAGCTCATTTGTGGTCGAGGTTAAAAAGGACCTAATTGTGTAGTTCTCGACACTTGTTAATATATATATATAATTTTTTTTGTTAAATGCATATATAGGTATTCGATAGTTCAATTGATGGTATACATTCAACATAGACTAACTCCATTGCCACACTATTTATTTCAAGGGTTAGAGGTGAATGTAAAATACAAAATACCATATAATTGCTATGAGTGCTATAACCGTTCTATAGTGTAGATTTACTTTTTGGTTTAATAAGAATTCAAACTACATGTTCTAGAGTCCTTGCTCTTAAATTCTATTTTTCGTTTGATGTATACCTATAGGTATTCAATAGTGCTTGACTAGAGGACCTTAATTATAAATTAAGTCTTTTGCTATGGTACTTGTCTTCAAGGATTAAGGATAGATTTAGAAAGGCAATATATACACTTATAACTGTTATAATAATCATATAGAGTAGAATTACTCTTCTTCTGTCACAATTTCGAATGTCATATTCTAATATCTTACTTTCTTCCCTTTTTGTTTTGTACCATGTAAACTTCAGTTCTGCTACAATATTTTTCTAGCATACATATGAGCATAAATATCACATTTGTAACTACAGGAAACAAGATAATATTTAATTATCTGTGGAGACTAAGTAACTTCAGATTTAAACCAACCTTGGTTTAGAGTTTATGGGGTTTCTACTCTATGGATTTCTGGTCTACAACTAAACAGAATCTGGAAGGTGAATGCCTTAGGATGGACTCTGTTAAATGTAGTACCAAAATCAATCATACAAATTCCCTTAAGTTTTATATGTAGCCAATTCATACCATAATACATCAAAATGAACAAAATTTCAGGAACATACCACTACTGCAATTGACCAACCTCCCAACCTTAGAGTCCTCTTTGTCTCCCAGAACTCACCCCCAAGCTGAGATCACCTCCATCATAGATCAACCTTTGATCTGCTTAGGAGCAGCTTATTTAAGCTCATATTTCCCCAAAGCATGTTTCTAATTCTGCGTCCAGAATAGCAGGATGCTTTCTTTCCTGTTTAGCCTAGGCTTCCCATTTTGGGACTCTTTAAAGCTGTTTTAAGCTTTTCCTTAGCTTTTTCAGCTTTTCTCACCTCTTCCCAACTACTTTCCTCTTCATTGGGGAAATTTAGATTCCTCCTCAAATCTAAACTAATTTATTTCAAGGATTTTTGAAAGATTTTGGGGATTTGTTGCCTTATCCATCCTCATGGATTTGGCAAGTGATCTCTAATTCTCATCTTGGTCAAAATGCACAATCATTTTATTTATTTCCTCAAATAAAATATGCAAATACATTCACACCATACTTAGCCCTTGGGGTCCACCCCCTTAGGATTAAATTTCAAATGTCTAACTTTAAAAATTCAACACACAAATTGGGGTCGTTACATATTCCCCCTCTGAAAATAAACATCGTCCTCGGTGTTGTTATTCAACTACTAGAGTTCATTTAAACAAAAACGGACATTTCTCCATCATTTCAACTCCCCTTTCCCAGGTAGCTTCTTCAGCAGTAAAGTGCTTCCACTGCACTTTTACTCTGGCTACTGTTATGTTCCTCAATCCAATTTCTTCCTGCTCCAATATTTGAAGCGGTTCTGGCAGAAACTCCCCTTCTGGGTCCACCTGTACAACATTCCAATCAACTATGTGAGAAGCATCATGCACATATCTTTTTAATAATGAAATATGAAACAAATTATGCACTCTAACATGGGGGGGTAAGGCCAGCTTGTAAGCCACTGGTCCCACCCTTTCTAAAACTTCGAAAGGCCCACAATATCTAGGAGCCAGTTTTGCACAACTTCCTGCATAAAGTGTGCTCTTTTTGGGTTTGATGCGCAAATACACATGATCCCCCACTTTGAATTCTCGGTGCACTCTTTTCTTATCAGCATAGCTCTTCTGTCGATCTTGTGTTGTCTTGATATTTCTCTGTATTTGTTTAACAATTCTTTCCATCTCTTGTAGTGCATCTGGTCCCAACACCAGTTTATCCTCTGGTTGACTCCAGCTCAAGGGAGTACGGCACTTTCTCCCATAGAGTGCCTCAAACGGACTCATATTAATAGAGGATTGGTAGCTATTATTATAGGCAAACTCAGCTAGATGCAGATACTCTTCCCACTTTGATGGTCTATCCATCACATACATTCGCAACATATCCTCCAAAATTTGATTCGTCCTTTCTGTCTGCCCATCTATTTGAGGGTGATAGGCAGTACTAAAATTCAGCTTAGTACCCATCCCTCCAAACAATCCTTTCCAAAATGCTGTTGTAAACTTAGCATCTCGATCTGAAACAATTACTTTGGGAACTCCATGAAGCCTTACTATCTCCTTCAGAAAAACATTTGCTACTTGAGCTGTTCCGAAAGTAGATTTCACTGGTATAAAGTGAGCAGCCTTGGTTAAAGTGTCTACTACCACCATTACTGAATCATGTTGGTATTTTCTTTTAGGTAGTCCTGTTATAAAATCCATGGAAACTGTGTCCCATTTCCATTCTTCAATTGGCAGGGGATTTAAAAGCCCTGCTGGGTGTTGATGCTCAACTTTGACTAGTTGACACTCCATACATCTACTTAAATATTCTGCCACATCTCTCTTCATTCCTGGCCAGAACAACTTCTTCTTCAAGGTTGTTAACATATTTTGGTATCCTGGATGTCCTGCATATGGCTGTTTGTGGTATTCATCTAAAATTTCTCTTTTCAATGACTCTATATTTGGAATATACAACCTGTTTTTGTAATAGAGCAGCCCTTTTTGGTTTTTAGTGAAATCAGTTTTATCCCTTGTCTGTAGTTTCACCAAGAGTGCTTCATAGTTGGGATCTTGAGTTGCTTCTTTTCCCACCAATTCCTCTACCTCCATATGGGCACTACTCCCAATGTTGTTTAGGTGTTGACAAGCATTTCTACTTAATGCATCAGCAACTTTATTTTCTTTCCCCTTGATATGCTTGATGTCCATATCAAATTCACTTAAAAAGGACAGCCATCTAGCTTGTCTTGCATTCAGGTCAGTTTGAGAAAAAAAATATTTGAGGCTAATATGATCAGTCATCAATGTGAACTTTTTCCCAAGAAGATAGTGCCGCCACATTTTCAGAGCATGGATAACAGCTGCAAATTCTAAATCATATGCACTGTAATTCTGTTCATGAGGTTTCAGTTTTCTAGATTCATAGGCAATAACTTAATTTTCTTGCAATAGGACTCCTCCCAGCCCTTCTCTGCAAGCATCTGTACATACAACAAACTCTTTATCAGGATCAGCAATTTTTAATATAGGGGCTGAAATAAGCTTTTGTTTTAACTGCTCGAAACTATGTTGACATTTTTCAGTCCACACAAACCTGACACCCTTTCTTTGCAATGAAGTGATGGGATGTGCTATAGCAGAAAATTTCTCCACAAATCTACGATAGTAGCCTGCCATCCCCATGAATGACCTTACTGCTGAAACATCAGTTGGGATTGGCCATTCCTTAATTGCTTTTATCTTTTCAGGGTCAACTGCAAGCCCTTTTTCAGAAATAATATGACCCAAATATTGAATCTTATCCTTGTAAAATTCACATTTACTGAACTTGGCATATAGCTGATTTTCTTTCAGAGTTTGCAACACTATCCGTAGATGTTCCTTGTGTTCCTCTTTGTTTTTGGAGTAAACTAAAATATCATCTATGAACACCAAAACAAATTTATCCAAATATTTATTCAACACACTATTCATCAGGCACATAAAGGTGGCAGGGGCATTCATCAAACCAAAAGGTAGGACCACAAATTCGTAATGCCCATACCTGGTTCGAAATGTTGTTTTGCTGATGTCTTCTTCTTTAATTCTGAGCTGGTGATACCCAGTCCTTAGGTCTATCTTGGAAAAGACTGAGGCCCCTCTCACTTGATCAAAAAGATCATCAATTCTAGGAAGTGGATATCTATTCTTAATGGTCAACTTGTTCAGTTGACGATAATCAATGCAAATCCTAAAAGTTCCATCCTTCTTTTTAACAAATAAAACAAGTGCTCCCCACGGAGACACACTTGGTCTAATGTAACCTTTATCCAATAATTCTTGCAGCTGCATCTTCAGCTCCATAAGTTCTGGCGGACTCATCCGATAGGGGGCTCGGGAAACTGGTGTAGCTCCGGGCACCAAATCTATGGAAAAATCAATTTCTCTTTTGGGAGGGAGATGAGGAATCTCATCTGGGAAAACTTCTTTAAATTCCCTTACCACCGGTAACTCATTCAACAGATTTTCTTCAGTCCTCTGTTCTACTTCTTCCACATGTACTGCATAAACTTGGTATCCTTTTCTAGTTGTTCTTTTTAATTGTAAGGCTGATATTTGTCTTACTGAAATGGATTTTGGTTTCCCTTTTAGTGTAAAAGGTTTCCCTTCTTCATCCACACAATGCAGGGTTTTATCCCAGTAGTTCATCAGAGCTTTATTCTTTTCCAGCCAATCCATTCCTATCAACAAATCATAGGATCCTAATGTCAATATGTTCAAATTTACTTCTGTTGAAAAGCCATTTAATTGTATTGCTGTTTTGGTCAATTTATGTGTGACTTTTCTCTTAGTTCCAGTGGCCAGCTGTACCAACCATGACTACTGAAACTTTTCAGGTTTAATTTTACATTTTTCTACAATTCCGGGACTAATGTAACTCAAATAAGCACCTGGATCAATCAAAACAGTAACAGGTAGGTCAGAAATCTTACCCTCCATTTCCACCATGGTTGCTTGATGTTCTGCTTGCCGATTTTCCAATGCTGCACTGATAGTTGGTATATTTCTGGCTATGTCATTTACTGTTGTTGCCTCCCACTCTCTGTTGATCATATGAATATTTCGATGGGGGAAATCCCTCATCATATGAGGTTCTCCACAGCCCCAACACTTCAAAGGTTCCTTCATTCTGACCATCCCTTCCTTTTTATTATTCCCTTCTACTTGCTTTGAAGCCACTTGGGACTGAGCAGTTTGACTTTCCTTTGGTTTATTGAATTTTTTCCTCTGATGATCTCTGCCAAAATTTCTTAGATATGCTGGTTTTGGTTTTTTCCCTTTGAACTCACCCTTGTTCAGCCAGCTCTTCCCTTGTTCAGCCTTACCTTTAAACTGCTGATAGCATAATCTTGCTTTTCTAACAGCTTCATCCATTGTCTTTGGGTTATCAAACTCAATTTTCTCCTTGTACACAGTAGGTAAGCAGTTCAAAAACCTTTGAACCTTAGCTTTTTCTTCCCTAATGTAAGGAACATATCTCAGTAAATTGGTAAATTTAGTGACAAATTCATCAATAGTGAGTTGTCCTAGTCTAAGTTCATGGAATTCTTTTGCTTTATCATCATAATAACGTTCATTCAAATAACGATTTTTGAACTTAGTCTAAAAATCTTCCCAAGTAACTGTCTTTTCATCAATGGCATGCACTATTTTTGTCTCTTCCCACCACAGTGTAGCCTTTCCTTGTAGCTGATACACAGCTAATCTGGCCTTCAGATTTCTCTCATATTCATATACTTGGAAATACTTGATCATGTTCAGTAACCAAGCTTCAGCATCCTCTTCCTTCTCCCCATCATAGGAGGGAGGTTTAATCTTTCGAAATTCTCCCTGCAATTCTCTTTTCTGCCTGTGTTGATTTCTAGCTGCATCCTCATCCTCAGACTCATCCATCTTTCTTTTTCCGGAACCTTCGCCTTCCTGGCTGTTCCGGGAAGTGAGCTCTCTAATGAGCTTTTCTTGCTCCTTACTGGCTGATGACAACATGTCATTTTGGCTTCTTAGTTCAGCCAATTCTCGTTGCAGCCTGTGCAACATAGCCATTACCGGGGCATTGGGATATGGAGTAGCAAACTCATCACGCAGATCCACATAAATTCCTCCCTCTTCAGCCATTTTAGCACCACTGTACACACTCATACATTTGATTAGTAAGACAAAAAAAACAATCTATACAATTTTTAGTAATATTATAAATTCAGTGAGCACACTAACATCAGCCCAATTTTTTCACTTGGGCTCCGATACCATTTGTAACACCTCCAGTTTAAGGAATTTTTTTTTTTTTTTCCTCTCTATATCATGGGGTCCTGTTAATATTTAATAATATCCAATATACCTCATTGGTATTCCCCCTGAATACCTTAAACCCATCTCCTATAAGTTTTTTTTTTTCATTTTGTTCTAAATAAGATTCAATACTCCTCTCTTTTGATAGTAGTATACAAGCCTTACTTATAGGATACATATTCCACTTATATCTATATATACCACATATACTACTTGCATATATAGCCTTTGGCAATATAAATTTAATGAGCATATGCATATATATATAGCACCTATATTTATATATAACATATATATGCCCAAAACCTTTTGTATAAGTAATCTTGCATCTATAGCCTTTGGCAATATTAATTCAATGAGCATAGGTATATATATATATAGCACCTATTATTTATATATAACCTATATAGGTCCAAAACCTTTTGTATAATTAATTTGAAATGCCACCATATACATATTACATATAATTTAAAATAACCCCATTAATATTTCCATTGGGTCCTTACGCATATATCGGTCACATGTAGTATCCCTTGTAATAGATTGGATATATCATATAATAGTTATATATGATAAAACCTACATGCCCGTTTACCATTTGCGCGATTTATGGGTTGCTAACCTATTGTAACTCTGGTATTGTGGCCATTCGTCCGTATGAGTAAGCCGGTTTTATCACTCGGGTTGGTTACTAATACCACGTTCACATGACCATGGTTCGGTCAAAACCCTAGACTGCGCCCTAGCTCCTACTCCGCCACCTATACTCACACGTATTAATGATATCGGGTTCCGGTTTTGTTTTGTAGATGACGGTTCATTGGCGCGACTGCGTTGCGTGCCCACTCATAAGAACTGGTACAACCAGAGATCACCACCAGCTTCCGGTTGACGTATTTCGGGTTCATGACCGTGACAACTCTTTTCAAAATTTTCACAACAGCTCCGGTACTGAGAACGTGTTTCACCAACAGCTGGAGAGGGAAAGGGGGAAGGTCTTTTCGATGAGAACCCTGTCCTGAATTCGCCGGCAGCCCGCCTCCCAGGTACTCTGAACAGGATTAAAATAATATTAAACTGACAGAAGGGTACCAAGGTTGCGGCTCAACGTTGATCCTTGAAATCCCCTTCGTGATTTCGTAAAAACTTGAGTTCGCCGGAGTGTACCTGAGCAAATCCTTGAACAGGATTTTACCAGTACGTTTAGCGATTTCGTCTTAGGGTTTGGTTTTCATTATTAACCTTTCACTGCCCCGAACCTCATTACTGTTCGTCTCCTTCATTTCATTGTTTCAGGTCTTGCTGAGTTAAGGGTTTCTGAACTTGCATAGCCGAATCGCACTCTACAGCTAACCACCTTACCTGGCTATTCCTCTTTCGCATTCAGCGATTTATGGATTCCCTTTTATGTAGAATGTGTTCGTCATTTCTTTTCTGTCTAGTAACTTTCATTTTGGTGCTTTATACCAGCTATCCTTACGACGCACTTACTGTTTGTCTTACGGATGCGTTGCAAGTTTCATATTGTTGATTAACGTGTTCGAGGTTCATTCTGATGACGGTGAAGAATGTTGATCAGCCAGCCGCAAGATCGTGGTCGTATCTCCAGATTTTTTCCTTGGCGATTACCCTATCTCCGTGGTGCCTTTACCCTAGCGCCAGCCTGTTAATACTTTTATTTTCCATTTCCTCTATCTGTTCATAGTGCGGCTACATTTGGTGTCTTGTTCTTGTTCTATATACCGACTCTAGATATGTATCCCTATGTTTTGCTAACCAGCATTTCTGGCGATCTGGTATGCAGGCTTTGTACCGATTTTTTTTTCAGGAGCGATTTGAACGTGGCTACGGTTGCCAACTATCCTAATTTTTTTTCCTACTCTCGTAAGTGTGCTGGGGTTCGGCCTCTGGGGTTGCAGGAAATATTTAGAGTTTCTATTCCTGTCAATACTGTGCGCCATCGTACAGTTGTTTTGGGCTTTTAATATTCCTTAGTCAATATATTCTGAGCGACTAAAGGAACTCAGTTTTAATAGCGTGTATACTGTCAGATGTTTTTTTTTAAACTGTCTCCCTCGTGACTGTGGTCAAGGGCATCAATGACCAGTTCCACTCACTATATTTCGGTTAGTTTCGTTTCATTCTACGGGAAGAATGGCTAATGAATCGAACTCTTTCATCGATACACTTTGTGCACTAACAAGATTTAACTCTGTGATCAGATAGGTGTAATAATAATGACAACGCTCTTTTGCGAACGGAGGTAAGGTTGCGTCTCTGTGTGATTTTAACATTATATCTTATGGTATATCAAAGAAATCCAAATATTTTGCACAGACACTAATATACAGTGCGGAACCGTATAGTCGGCCCCTTATAGCTACACGCTACCTCGTAATAATTATTATTAGAATGGTGAAAGTCTCCACGCTGTTGCGTAATAATTATGGTTAGAACTGTTTTTTTTTTTTTCGCATCGTATTATTGTTTTATCTTTCACCTCTATTTGTTTTATTTATCGTTGAAAGATCCCCAAGGTGTCGTGGTTTATAATTGTCGGTACAGTCCGATGGGTTTGTTTACCATAAGCCAAAGACATAGTATTTTTAATTAATCACCACGCATTAACTTAGTTTGACTATACGTTCGTTCAATTAGCTGTAGAGATCATATATATTTCATCGATTCGTGTTTATGTCCCCTTTTTGACATATATGTTCATATATATATATATATATGTTTCATACTTATGTTTCTTCTTAACATATATGGTTTAAATATAGGATTTGTATTTATATCGTCCTCGTGACATATATAATTCATATATATATATATAGCTCATTTGTGGTCGAGGTTAAAAAGGACGTAATTCTGTAGTTCTCGACACTTGTTAATATATATATATAATTTTTTTTGTTAAATGCATATATAGGTATTCGATAGTTCAATTGATGGTATACATTCAGCATAGACTAACTCCATTGCCATACTATTTATTTCAAGGGTTAGAGGTGAATGTAAAATACAAAATACCCTATAATTGCTATGAGTGCTATAACCCTTCTATAGTGTAGATTTACTTTTTGGTTTAATAAGAATTCAAACTACATGTTCTAGAGTCCTTGCTCTTAAATTCTATTTTTCGTTTCATGTATACCTATAGGTATTCAATAGTGCTTGACTAGAGGACCTTAATTATAAGTTAAGTCTTTTGCTATGGTACTTGTCTTCAAGGATTAAGGATAGATTTAGAAAGGCAATATATAGACTTATAACTGTTATAATAATAATATAGAGTAGAATTACTCTTTTTCTGTCACAATTTCGAATGTCATATTCTAATATCTTACTTTATTCTCTTGTTGTTTTGTACCATGTAAACTTCAGTTCTGCTACAATATTTTTCTAGCATACATATGAGCATAAATATCACATTTGTAACTACAGGAAACAAGATAATATTTAATTATCTGTGGAGACTAAGTAACTTCAGATTTAAACCAACCTTGGTTTAGAGTTTACGGGGTTTCTACTGCATGGATTTCTGGTCTACAACTAAACGAATACGGAAAGGTGAATGCCTTAGGATGTACTCTGTTAAATGTAGTACCAAAATCAATCATACAAATTCCCTTAAGTTTTATATGTAGCCAATTCATACCATAATACATCAAAATGAACAAAATTTCAGGAACATACCACTGCTGCAATTGACCAACCTCCCAACCTTAGAGTCCTCTTTGTCTCCCAGGACTCACCCCCGAGCTGAGATCACCTCCATCACAGACCAACCTCTGATATGCTTAGGAACAGCTTATTTAAGCTCATATTTCCCCAAAGCATGTTTCTAATTCCGCGTCCAGAATAGCAGGATGCTTTCTTTCCTGTTTAGCCTAGGCTTCCCATTTTGGGACTCTTTAAAGCTGTTTTAAGCTTTTCCTCAGCTTTTCCAGCTTTTCTCACCTCTTCCCAACTACTTTCCTCTTCATTGGGGAAATTTAGATTCCTCCTCAAATCTAAACTAATTTCTTTCAAGGATTTTTGAAAGATTTTGGGGATTTGTTGCCTTATCCATCCTCATGGATTTGGCAAGTGATCTCTAATTCTCATCTTGGTCAAAATGCACAATCATTTTATTTATTTCCTCAAATAAAATATGCAAATACATTTACACCATACTTAGCCCTTGGGGTCCACCCCCTTAGGATTAAAGTTCAAATGTCTAACTTTAAAAATTCAACACACAAATTGGGGGTGTTACATATTCATCACTGTACACACTCACTTTTCATCACTAAGGTAACCAACAACACTCTAATTGATTGATTGGTGAATCTAGGTCTAGGGATTAACACTATATGTGTCAACTCTGTCGTTTTGAGCTTGCTAATTCATAGCTGAGGTTTGAATGATTTTTTGTATGTTAATTGTTTTGGTTCTGGATTACACTTGTGGGGATCCTTAATACAAATTTAGTGAAGTATGCACTATAGGGAAAATAAAGGAATGGTTGTTGGGAACCAAAAAATTTTAAATCTTTTATTTGGCTGAAGTTAGTGTCCATTTTTATTCTCGGGAGCATAAGGTGAAAAAGTAACTCAATAGATATGAATTGGCAGACAAGTATTTGTATCAAATCTATTCATATATGGGTTATGAACACTTATTTATGCATAGTGTGGCCTAAAGTGAATCCTTTTCAAATAGAATAAATGTTCTATGATATACTACTATATTAGCCTCTATGGGACGACCTAAATCCAACAGGTAATGGTGGATGTGATTATCTTTATGAAACTCTTTCTCTTGACATTTCTTGCAAAAGAAAATTATTTTTAATTCATGATCACCCGTTCTCGGCTCTCCTTTGTTGTCTCATGAAAAAGGGAGAGGGAAACACTTGTAGGAATCTCTGACTGTTTTTGGCTCTAGAAACCTCTTGTGTGACAAAGACTACGACCTATAATTTTTTGGAAGAGGACTTGCAGCCATTTTTCATATGTTCTTATCATTGCATGTTCATCAAAATTTCTCTACGTCTTGGTCTCTACACATGATTTTTCAAAAAATCAACCAGGGTTCAAGTCACAGGGAGGAAAATTATAAATTTAGGCCATTAGAAAATATGTCCAACAGATAAAAGAACTCACCATTATATCATAGTTAAATAATGCACTTGTCTTTGGCACAACCAAAGCTTGGCATCATGGAAAATTCACTCTCCTCCTATGTATAAGAAATTAGGGCTTGCACCCTTTAACCTCTACTAATCGATAATGAAATTATAGGTATAGTGACGAACAGTAGTGGCTAAAAAATGCATGCATGCACTAGCAAGCCATTTCATAGGGTGCCCTAATGTGCATCTCAAAAAATAATGGTGTTATTCCTCAAGACTATGATTCTACACCATCTCATAGTTGAGTCTAAAATCAAGAAATCCAAAGCTTCGTACATATAGGAGGAAAGAGACCTGACCATAACTGCACCTGTGGGTGGCTAGCCATGGTGCTTGGGTTGCACCTTGAAAGCTATGTATAGAGAGGAATTAATTAAGGAGTGAAAATGGATAGGGTTTAGGTGCTAATGCCTTTCCATTAAACAATTTTTTTGGGCAAAGGCTCATGGCCTCATGCAAGCCCCATGCCATTATTCTTCCCTTTTTTTACATTGTGTTTTATTTATTCTTATAATTTTGTTTTTTAAATTCAAATAAAAATAATGTGATAAAAGAAAGAATTATATATATATATATATATCTGTTTATTTTTTTATTTATTTCATATAGGAACACAATTATATTTTTATATAATAAAATTCCTATGACTTATAGCTGAAAATTACCTTCATAGAGAAGTAGGGGACCATAATAGTTTGGGAAAAAAATGAGAGTACCTTAACCATCATAAAATGTTGATAAAGAAAGAAACAACATGTTACTCAACGATTGGAGATTATCTTGTGGAAAATTCATATCAAACCAACATCTTTCCTTGTAAGAGCCTGACATTTATTTACCAAGAAAAAGCTTTTAGGATATATGTTTTTCTGTAGAGCATATTGTAGCATCAACATGGGAAAAAATAAAATCCGTCCATCATAAAAATTTGATAATACTTTATGCTAATAAGTGTGAAAATATTATTAGTAGCCTTCTTAGGGTGTTTCAAATACTCTCAATGCTCTTCTAAGCATTTCTACTCCAAAATTTGAGACCTTTTTTCCTCTTGAATTTGCTCTCTATGAGAAAAGGAGAGAGGGGGGTGGGGGGGGTGCACGATATAAAAAAATTTTTGATGTGCTGAGAAAAGTGGCAAATGAGTGTATTGAAAACACCCCTAACATGCAATTTATTTTTAGGAGTCATCGTGGATATGTGGATTTGAAATTTACTTTTCCCTGGTAGTTTGTAGGGTAAGAGTAAGGACCATTAGTTCAATGTAATTTTTTGTTGCTAGCTCAGCATCCTCTAGGGAGGAAATTGAAAAATATTTAGAAATAGAAATAATTATTCATAATCCTCCTAAGGTTGTGCTTCCTTGTGTGGATCCATCAAAAAATTCTTATAGGTAGTCCTTTTTAATAATTCATACTACTTATGGATTTATGGGCATAGAGGAAAGAGTGGGTGCTTTGTTGTGAAGAAGGAGATATATAAATAAACTAGCCTAGGATGGACATTTCACATTTTGTACCCCCACCACCCCTTCCCTATCCCCCGCGGTGGGGGTGATCTGAATGGAGGAGTATTATTGAATGATATGCTAAGTACCTCTTTCAAATTTTAAACATGTTTGCTTCTTATGTGCATAGATTTGAGCTGAAAAACAAATTACTTCAACGATTTGTTTTAAATGTCATTCAATAGTGTAATTCCATGAAAAAATTGTAAATCTTGAAATCATCAAACCCGTGAAAATAAATATGCATCAACCCACAAGACAAAATCCATTGATGAAGGATTTCACCCCTCTTGGGCTGCATCTCATTCCATGTCAACATCACTAGGCCACTCTTTTATTCGGTGTCAAAATTACATATTAGTTTGTTGCCAATAACATGAGACTATTACCCCTTCAAGGTAATGTTCTTCTTCAAAAAACTCTCACAATATCAAAAATTCAACATATCTCCTACATAGATGACATTCTTTCACTGGTTAGAGCTATAATCCCCTCACATACACCCTTCAATTCCACACTAAAGAATATAATAAACGACTTCATGAATAAAGAATTCAAACTGGATTTTAACCATGCTTCTCAAATATGTTGCAAAATGTTTTCTAGAATTGGGAAAAACCCTACAAGGTCTCCTCCGTGCTCAACAACTTCCAAAACTGTTTCAAACATCTCATTGATCCATACACCTTACTTGTCAATGTAATGTTCCAAAATGGAAATCAGCAGCTTTTACACCACTGAAGAAATCCTCTTGTCAGAAATATGAACAAGGCTATTTCAGAGATGGAATAAGAGGGCATTTATCAGATATATCACTTCTAAAAATAGGGTGAGAACCGGAGGCTATCTGGCCCTTTCTCAGGCTCTACCTATAGCTATGTAAATACTTCTTCCTTAGAAGATCTTGCTCAAAATGATGAGCTACAGCAACATCTGAACTTCAATAATGAAAAACAATGAAATAATATATAATAATACATAAGAAGAGTGCATGGATGATATATAAATTAGCAACAACAAATAATATACAAATATTGAGGAAGAAACCTCTCAAGATAGCCTCAATCAAGAATATACATGTAAACTCAAGACTACACTCCTACATATTGCTACCCTAGCCATGACTGCGCAGTTACATGAGGATACTGCAACATATAATATGAAAATATGATGATACATCATTATCAGCTCAAGAAATGAGGAGGAGCAAGCTCTCAACCCCTGAAAATAACTAACTAACAATCCTTAGAAGGATTGGCTGCAATACATGTACAAAATGATAAAATACAAAAATTCTGGAGTTGCAGTGTAGCTGCTACAACTCAATAATAATACATGAATGGAGAAGGGAAATAATTTTGCAAAAAATATAGCAACCTCCTCTAATGATCTTCTAAGTGAAAGGCTGCCCCTTTCACTGAAGATTACACTCTCTAATCCCCAACGTGAATCCTCCTACAATTGCCCTCTAAAAATAATGTTGTAAGAGGGAGTGTCTACACTGGGGTTGAGATGAAACACTTGTCCCAATGCGAAAATATGCAATAAATCTTTGGAAATGTCCTTTTCTGATCTCCTAGAGAAAGAATGAGCTCCTCCTCCACAAAAATAGCTCCGGAAATGGGTGATGGTGGATCCTCACTGCTACCTCTAGCAACTCCAATGAATCTACCCAATAGAACTATTTTAGCTTAAATAGATGGCTTTGGCCTCAAGCCTGGATGTGAGGAAGATGAATATCAAATCCTCCAAAGCCTCCCAAGGAAGAGAAGGGAACTCCTAAACAGGAATCTCTCTTGTGCTAAGTAGCACAAGCTATCTTAGTTGAATAATTGAAGAGAGCTGCAATTCGAAATTCTCAAGCGTAATGAACAATGGCTCTCCTTCACCTTTTTATGCAAGGAATTATTCCTTGCCATGGACGCCACCCATTAGGGTTTCTCTCATCCTCTATTTTCCCTCCATTCAAAACTATGCAGTCTTCTTGTGGAAGCTTCCTCTCTTGGGCATGTTGTTAACTTGGTCAACCATGGCCTAGTCTTTTCCCTTTTGGCCCTTTTCGTACTAGGGAATGTCCAAATTAACCACTTAAGTGACTCTTTGCACCTTAGGAGAGTTTATTTTTCTACTACATGGGCTCCCTTACCCATTTAATTCCCTTTATTAAAATAAAAGAAAAATTATTGAAGATTACAGTCCTCCCCTCCCAAATATTGCTTTCCCTCAAGCAAGTGCAAGGGTATAACTGAAAAGGAAACTCCACTCAAGGCATGGACTCTAAAATCTCCTCATGTATATCCTCCATTCCCCAAGCAATCAACCAAGCAAAATGAGTCACCCTCCAACTAGACAACTCCTGGAAATATTCCTCCACCTTGTGCTCATGTACAAAAGGTGGCCTGAAATGTTGAACATGGTAAGCTTCATAGCCTACCCCATGCTATCCCCTTATCCACTTCTGTTAAGTGTGGAGTGAAAACTGAACTTGGGCTGCAATAGTGTTTCCTTCAAGAGGCAAGATGAAGTCTATATCACCAAGGATCTCTCCTCCAACGCTGCAAATCAAGTTGGCCTAGATCATCTCATATGTGATGAGTTGGAATTCATCATCATATGGCATCCAAAAAATCATATGGTTCACCTCATGGAAAAACAAATGGCTGAAAATGGTGACCATATCATCTCCCATACTCCTCTTGGAGCATGAGCTGCAAAAAAAATGGATGTCTCTCCTCCCAAAGGGCACATCCACCCAATGAGTTCCTTCCTCCTCATGATGCATATGGGGCTGCTGCTGATATATGTCTGAAATGAAATGGTCTTCAAAAGATACCCAAGCAACCCCATCAATCATATATACCATGAAGTTCCTCCTCCAAAAATTCAAACTCTCCAACTAGTTCCTCCCACATGAAGGAAAGAGATGAAGCTTGGAAATCATGGGCTGCCCATTGTTTCTCTTGAAACATACAAAATGAAAAGTAGGGAGAATAACACTCCAAATGGGCCTCTTCAATTTATTTCCCCCCTTCAAAACAGTGCTTCCTCTGAACAACGTTCCATTAGCAAAATATGAAAGCATAAACTTGTGAGAGCAAGGAAGAGAAATATAGTTCAATGCATGGAACCAACTCAAGGAATCGTTGGCCTACATTCACATATGATGCAACAAGTGTCTTTGCAGCCAAATGTTCGCTGCCACATTCATCCTGCAAGATGTGATCATGAAAACATACTTTGGTGCCAAAGGTGCACACCAAAACCCATGTGGCTTTCCCCCACAATCCACTGCTAGAATACCCATCATATTTGCTTCAATAGACCATGAGAATAAAAAAACATAGTGTGCAAGAATTAAATTTCCTCCTTGGTATAATATTATGCTCATAAAAATAAGAGAGTGCCAAACATAAAGCGAAGGATTACCTCCCTCATCATGTACTTTGGCCTTTGAGCTGAAATGGCTCAAGTGAAAAGTCCCCCTTATTGCAGCATAGTAGGGGAGTGGTTGTGCCAACCATCTCATCATCTCTTGGGCTATGCATCTAGCCATATGATAATATATATCTATTAGAAAGCCCTCCCAAGTGGACTCCTCCATTAGTAAATGGTATGCATAAGAATGCATGGAAGAAGAATCCATGATTGCTTCATGTAGGTGTCTCCTCTTGTACTTGTGAGCCCAAGCCAAGAAGATAAAAACATAGCAAGGATGCTGCCATTCATAAATTACTCATCCTCATCTCCTATATGCCTCCAAGATACATCACTTGTGAAGTGGTTTAAAGGACACTCCAGCAAGTAATCCAAGCTCTCATGTGACAGCGCTATTGGCCTTTGGAGTAGGGCCACTGTCATCTCAAAGCTCCCCTCTTTAACATGAATCTTTCCAAAGACTCCTTCCATCATGTTGCTACAAATGCAGAGCCCCTCCCATGAAGAAGGTGTTGCTTGGGCATCCAAGATCAAAGAGAAAACCCCTTGCACCATGCTAGTTCCTCCTCTTGCTCCCGCAACATCCAAACAAAATCTGAGCAACAAGAATGTTTTTTGCTCCTCCATACTCCCACCATACTAAATGTGAGATGGGAACATGATGAATGGTAAGAAAAATTCCATCCCATCATAATGCACCCATGCTCCCTTCTACTCCATGGTTTAAGTATCTTGCCCTCCTCCATTCCTCTTCAAACCCCTTGAAAGGGAAGAGGTCATATGTTGGCCAAACTCTCTTAAGAGAAACCAACGCAGTTGGCTTCTTGCTAACCTCTATCATAGATATGCAAGAGGCTCACCATCATTTTGCCTCCCATCCACATCTGCTCAGCTCCTATTGGATGCTTCCCACCATTCCATAACTTGGCACCTCTCCAACAAGAGTTGACATCATCCCAAAACAAATTATCACCTTTGCATTTGATGTGACATTGAAATACAATCCTCTCTATGTTCCTTTTCTCAAACCCCATTCTCCTGTGTGGTGCATGACTCAACAATGGAGTATGAGAATGATGGCACAACGCAGTGACAGTCTCTTTCTCAAGACAGTCAACTTGCAATGCTATGCAACTCCTCATAGAAGGTACTGAATCAACATAAAATGTAAACTTGTGCATACCTCTATGAAGTTTTGGGGAGTATAATGTGGCTGCAAGTGTCTCTTCCCCAAATGTGTTGGTTGCCCCAACTATTGAAGATGGAGGCTGCTCCTCCATGAATGGGATAGCGGTGGCATGTGCCCTCTCTTCTGGTGGTGAGGTTTCCTTCCTCCTTTGGCCAAATCTTCTGATCAATCTCTGAGAAAAATCAGCAAGAGCATAAACCCTTGCATGCCTCCCATGGCTGACCCACCAAATCTTTTCTTCTCCCTTAAGATGTAGCACTGAAATTGCTACAATCTCTCTTTCTATTATAGGATGTAGTAGGAAGAAAGCCTCTAGCTTCTTCACCCAAGCCTCTGTTGCACATGCGGGTGACCCATCAAAAGTAGACAATAGAAATTTATTGCCTTTCATCTTCCCATGACTGTGGGGTCTTATTTCCTCTCTTTTATTAGCAAAGTGTGAAAAATATAGAGTCTCCTGGAATACTCTAGGGTTTGCTCCATATTCAGCAAGATACTCACTTAGAATTTCGAATTCCAAGTGCTCTTCATGCTTCTGCTCTGTTTCTCTGTAGGAATAGGAAGTGCATGGTCCTTCCTCTTCTCCTTTTTCTATCTCCTTAACCTCCTTGGAGAGGTTATTGCTGGATATAAATACCTATGATATCAATCTCATGCTCTGCATCATCTTGACCTCTTCTTCTCTGAAATTCGAACTTCAGAGGCTGGGCCAAGTGCGAAGCTCTGATACCACTATAATGTTCCGAAATGGAAATTAATAGCTTTTACACCACTGAAGAAATCCTCTTGTCGGAAATATGAACAAGGATATTTCAGAGATGGACTGAGAGGGAATTTACTAGATATATCACCTCTAAAAAGAGGGTGATAACCGGAGGCTATCTGGCCCTTTCTCAGGCTCTGCCCATAGTTATGTAAATACTTCTTCCTCAGAATATCTTGCTCAAAAGGATGAGCTACAGCAACATATGAACTTCAATAATGACCAGCAGTGAAATAATACATCGTAATGTATAAGAAGAGTTCATGGCTGATATATAAAGTATAAACAACAAATAATATACAAATCTTGAGGAAGAAACCTCTCAAGATAGCCTCAATCAAGAATGTACATGTAAACTCAAGACTACACTGCTACATATTGTTGCCCTAGCCATGACTGCGTAGTTACATGAGGAGACTACAACATATAATATGAAAGTATGATGATATATCATGATCAGCTCAAGAAATGAGGGGGAGAAAGCTCTCAACCCCTGAAAATAACTAACTAACAATCCTTAGAAGGATTGGCTGCAATACATGTACAAAATGATTAAATACAAAAATGTTGGAGTTGCAGTGTAGGTGCTGCAACTCAATAATAATACATGAATGGAGAAGGGAAAGAATGCTACAAACAATATAGCAACCTCCTCCAATGATCTTCTAAGTGAAAGGTTTCCCCTTTCATTGAAGATTACACTCTCCAATCCCCAAGGTGAATCCTCCTGCAATTTCCCTCTGAAAATAACGTTGTAAGAGGGAGTGTCTCCGCTAGGGCTGAGATGAAACACTTGTCCCAATGCCAAAATATGCAATAAAGCTCCAGAAATGTCCTTTGGTGATATCCTAGAGAAGGAATGAGCTCCTCATCCACAAAAATAGCTCCGGAAATGGGTGATGGTGGATCCACACTGCTACCTCCAGCAACTCCAATGAATCTACCCAACATAAATGATGTAGCTAAAAGATATGTCTTTAGCCTCAAGCCTGGATGTGAGGAATATGAGTATCAGCTCCTCCAAGGCCTCCTAGGGAAGAGAAGGGAACTCCTAAACATGAATCCCTCTTGTGCTAAGCAGCACAAGCTATCTCAGTTGAACAACTGAAGAGAGCTGCAATTTGAAATTCTCAGGCATAAAGAACAATGGCTCTCCTTCACCATTTGATGCAGGGAATGCTTCCTTTCCATGGACCCCACCCATTAGGGTTTCTCTCATCCTCTATTTTCCCTCCATTCAAAACTGCATAGTCTTCTTGTGCAAGCTTCCTCTCTTGGGCACGTTGTCGACTTGGTCAACCATGGCCTAGTCATTTCCCTTTTGGCCCTTTTCATACTAGGGAATGTCAAAATTGGCCACTTAAGTGACTCTTTTCACCTTAGGAGAGTTTATTTTTCTGCTACATAGGCTCCCTTACCCATTTTATTCCTTTTATTAAAATAAAAGCAAAAATAATGTTCCAATTACCTTATTGAAAAATTTGGAACATTACAGTCAAACCTGCAACATGACCCTGAATATGTGATTAAATCAGTAAACATAGGTTACCAATGGATTCACAGCATCCAAAAACCCATAAGCAGACTCTTTTGGCTCTTCAATTGGTCTTCAGGTGAAGCAGATATGGCTTCCTCTTCTAGTGACCCTTGGAATCTGTAATCTTAAAGATGGAAAAATCACTTCCAGAAGTGCTCCTTTGCCTCCGAAACCTACACCAATGAGTCGTTAATGCTTGAAAATGGTTATCTAGCCTCTTCCTGTGCTCAATTTGGTCGAAAATTTCCCAAGTTATGACTTCTTCCAATTTCTACTAGGAAACCTTCGATAAATTAGGAAAACTAGAGTTAACTGGGGTTAAAGTGGCACATTCCCCAAATTCGTAGGTCCGCCAGTTAATTTTAAGTGGATATTAACTCATTAATTAAGCGCGCTTAATGCGCTAATTCTGCACTTAATTAAATCCATATTAAGGCTTTGGATTAGCGTTAATAAATATTATTATGGGTTAATAATCATGGTTTAAATGTTTAACCCTCCACATTAAGGTTTAAACTCTGCTTAATAATGGAACTCCCGCTGGTGGTCCTATGGACCGAGTTTGACCCATCTTTTCCTTCGCCTTTTAAACTTTTCAAATTTGAATATGAACAGGTTCCCAATATAGTTAAGAACCATTATGCAGGTATAGCGGTATGTTGTTGTGTTTGTGTGGGGGAGGTCGCGGGGTCAACACCGACCTTCGCCTGTCTGCCATATTTAATTTTTCCACTATATATATAATACTATTTTGGCCATACCTTAGTCCCATTTTAACCTTTGGGAGGGGGCTTGCACCACGTGTCCTATTCCCATTGGTGTGTTTCAAAAACCAATAAAATCGCAACAAATAACCAACCTTAACATAAAATCCCGAAAGGACACTTGTTAGCATCTCATAGGACAAACTAGAGGAACATTCCAGGAATATTCCAAGTAATATTCCTTGTAATCTTATTTTTTCTGACTATCGTTCCTAGTCATCATCCTGTCAATTCTGCACAAATTTTTGTTACTTGTAAAAATGGACAACAAACTCTAACTTTCACATACGGAGTCGGTTTTTTATGAAACAAAGTGTGTTAGAATCAGGGTGACGAGACCTATATATTCATTTAGGTTTCGAGTGATTCTGAGAAATTTTATTTTTGAGTTTAAATTTGAGCTCCTGATCATATCTCCCAAATAAAATAATTTTGGTCTCCAATAGTTCATTTTCATATGTTTAGATATTGAATGTAAAGTTACTTCATTCTTCTAAACTCAACGCAATTGAATTTTGAAGTGCCCTGACAGCTCTTTTCATGTTGAACTTGAATTGTAACTTGACCAAGGATTTTAAGTTGGTTGTTCTTCTTGACCTGTCCATGTCACTGTGACCATGCATAAAAACATCCTCCATAAGAACAATTCAATGGTTTTTACCTGCAAAAATCCTTATCAAGGATAAAATCCAAAAGACTTTGACATAAACCAATACAAACTGCACATGGTGAATACTTTTAGAAATTGAGTGATGAACACATTTGTACATACAAAATATGTTGCCACTACTCATACAATAGTTTTCAAAATTCTTTCCGACATAATAAAAGAGGAATGAATTTTACAACATGGATAACTTGACACCAAAATTTTCCATTTCAATTCACTAAAAACTAAGCCGAACTAGCATAAACATGCTAAAGAAGATACTGTTGCATGAAAGTGATTTATTCATGAATTATCACTTTTACAAATTATCCACTATGGGGATACACTGGAGTGTAAAAACTTTGGTAACTTGAATAAGTATATATTATTATTGATAAAAGCTGAGACGATTACAAGAGGGAATCACCAAGGCTTTAAATACAACCCTACGGTGTCCCTTGGCGAAGAGGCATGATCGTTGATCATGCCCTTCCACATTAATAAACCTAAGACAACTATATTTAACTAATAATTAATAAATTATACATAAAATTTCCCCTCTCTTAAATATGCTTTGTCCTCAAGGAATACGTAATGATGGAAATTGTTGACGAATGCTTGGGTTTCCCGAGAGGCAGGCTCTTGCTTCCCACATTTTTAAAACATCATGGAGCATCTTCTCGAGCTCAATATTTTGGTGATGTGGATAGAGACAATATTTGATATTGATAGGGTCGGATCCTATCTTGATTTCTATTGGATGTTTGATTGCCCTATTAGGAAACATTTTCATTGGCAGGTCTTGGAATACATTTTCATGTGTTTGAACTATTCCTTGTACTTCTGGTGAACCTTCACTGATCTTTTTTGTAGATAACATTTATAACTGATGACATTATACTATATAGGCTGGTGCTCCTTTTCAAATCATCTTGCTCATCTAGGATGATGACATGATTTGATTTTCTAGTGCTTGGAATCCATACAACCTGTGCTTCTACCCTTCCCACTTAAAACTTATAAATTGCTTCTGATGGTTGGCAGGATAAGTACCTACGGTTTGTAGACATTGAATTCCTAAGACCACATATACTCCTTGTAATGGCATGGTGTAGAATGGAGATTCTAAATTAAAATTTTGAATCTGCAATTTGACCTTATGGCATTTCCGTACCTTCTCAATTTTCTTACCATCAGCCACCATTACCTTCATATTAGGCAGGGGAAACGTAAATATGTTGAGCTCTTTGGCCATGGTCGAATCTAGAAAATTGTGGGTATCGCTGGTGTCAAGGAGAACTATTACGTCGTTCTTCTTAGTATGTCCTATTAGTTTTCGTGTGTGAGGTTGTGATATACTTGTCATAGCTGATAAGGAAATTTGCGTAATGCTTCCATCATCTAGTTCTGGAGGTAAATCTGGGGTGGTTGCATCTGATTCATCATTGTTAGAGTCATTAGTTACTTCACAGTTATACAGATTCTTTATCTCATTTCCTTTAGTGCACCTATGCTTAGGGTCCCACTTTTCACCACAATGTTTGCACTTGCCCTCTCTCATCCTTTGTATTTCCATGTTAGATTTTTCTTCTTCACGAAGATGGTGTGGAACATATTTTGTCTTATCTATATTTTTAGATTGAGGAAATATTCGCCTTGAATATACTCTTTCTGATTTTGACCAAGATAACCTTTCAAATTTCTTTTCAGCAGCTTTTGCCTTTTTCCTTGCTAGTTCTACTAGTGTAATGTTGTGAAGTTCGCGCTCTTCTTGTATATGGACTTTAAGTCCTGAGATGAAAGACTAGATTAAACGAGATTCTGACAATCTAGGTACTCATGTTGCTAAGGTCTCCCATTCTCGAGTGTACTCATACACATCTCCTTTTTGGCGTAATTTGATGAATGTTGAAAAAAACAATTCTTCTGTTATACCTTGAAATATTTTAAATAATGCATAGTTAAATTTTGTCCAACTAATAGCAAGAGTAATCTTTTTCCACCACATATACCAATTATATGCTTCTCCTTCCATTTTCATGGAAGTGTGCTTCATTTTTTCGTCATCACTATTAATGTCATAAATCTGAAAATATTCTTTGGCTTTATTAAGCCATGCAATGCTATTTTTTTCATTACCGTCAAAATTGGGTAGCTCGATTTTTGCTCTTTGGTGATATGCTAATGGTGGGATGAGAAAGGGGTATTGATTAGCAAATGCATTCCAGAGCTTCTTATTTTGAGAATATGCATTACTATCTTCGTGATGATGTGGGGACTCAGTTTTTTCATGATGCTCTTCTGAGTTTCCTGAATCTGCTGAATTGTTCTATTGATTATGTTCCATATTGGAGAATATTGGTTGTTGTGTCTGATTTATCTTATCGCAAAGTTTTGTTAGCTTCTGCATTACTTGGCTATGATTTTTTGTGGCCTCGTGATGATTTAGCCAAATTTTTCTTTTTATTTGATTTGTCGTATCTTGAAACTTTTTGATGTCGTTGGAATGTATTGCAACTGTACCTTCGACATCACCTAATCTTTTGCCAAAGTCTTCGGAATTATTATTGATCTGTTTCTCAAGATCCAACAATTTTTTTTGGAATTCATCCATCGACATTGATGATGACATTGAACGCGTATGTGGTGGTGAATATTTATCTGCCAATTTATCTGCCAATTTTTCGTCTTCTTCTTTATATATATATATATATATATGTATGTATGTATGTATGTATGTATGTATGTATGTATGTATGTATGTATGTATGTATGTATGTACTAATTTATTTTTATTTTTATTTTTATTGTTTTTATTAAAAAAATTATATAAAATATATAATTATATAATATACAATTATATATTATATAAATTTTATATAAATTTAAACTTTGGTTATAATTACGTAAATTGACCGAGTCATCCCATATGATAGTCACAACGTATGGATTGACTACGGTATAATGTATCGATTGATCGTTGTCCACCGTATAAGCCTCAAGCTTAATAAAACGACACACCACTCTTGACCAGGATTTTTTTTTATGATGAAATGATTCATGACCAGTCATGGGGTTAATTAGCCAACTTCACCATGACGTTATCTAAGCAAGGTTGTGGTTGTATATGATGGAATGGTCGTGGTGGAAAAGGGAATTTAGAACAGAGTGTGACAGGGTCAGGATAGGGCCGCAACAAGAGGAATTCGAGCTGGTAGGGCTGCCAACCTTCCTCAACACCTGGGAAGCCTTTCTCGCCCATCTGGAGAGACACTTATTGCCACTAGGGGAGGCTCTAGAGGTTCCATAATTCGGCAGAGATCCCTGCGAAGTAGGTCTAGATTGGCTCACATCTCACAGGGTGTGCAAACCATGGGGATGTTGATGGCCACCCCGAAGCCCAACGCGGAACCTGGCCTAGACTGGATGGTGAGTGCAGTGATGGCTGTGCTAGTGGAGGGGGAGGGAAGGAGGGCGACTTGGATGGTGGTTGGTAGAAGGCAGGGTTGGCGTCTGGCACAAGGGTTGAGGATAACAATGAAAGAGAAATTGGAATGGAGAGGAGCGGCAGAGTGGAGGAGATGGCAGAGAGGTTGAAAGGGTGTCAGGGGAGGCAGAAAGGAGAGGTGGGCAGGGGAGACAGGGAGGGATGAGGGCACGACTGTGAGGGGAGGGACGTGAGTGAGGGGGAGTGGAACGTAAGAGGGGAGGAGATAGTGGGGAGGGGTGAGTGTAGAAAGAATTCCGAGAGCATTGAGGGGTTTGGGTAGGGCCGTGAGGGGTGAGGGGTGAGGGGGGTGGATTGGTTAGAGTGAGGGGGGTGGAGTGATGGGAGGGGAGCATTTTGTGAGGAGGCTGAGGGGAGAGGAAAGTAGTTGGGCAAAGTGTTTCTACCCACAATCACAAGGCCTTTAAACAAATCTGCAATTTTCTCTATAATTTTTTTAATCTCTTTGATGGTCACATAGATCCTTAAGAGTGATTGCTCCGATACCAATAGAGTGTAAAAAATCTGGTAACTTGTATTGATAAAATATGAGATGATTACAAGAGGGAATCACCAAGGCTTTAAATACAGCCCTATGGTGTCCCTTAGTGAAGAGGCATGATCGTTGATCATTCCCTTCCACATTAATAAACCTAAGACAACTATATTTAACTAATAATTAATAAATTATACATAACATACACAACTACTACAAACAAAGACTTACTATCTCAATATGGACAAATAGTCCGAACAGTTCTTACCCAACATGGTAACTAAACCCTCTATTCAAAATTTTCCTTCTTTTGAAGTTACTTCATGGATGGTCATATCCTGTACCACTTTTTCTTTTGTCACTTCCTCTTTCGATTCTTGCGTGACTTGCTCACCCTTACCAGGATGAGGTTGTGGAGACAATTTACAACACTTCTTGATCAAATGCCCACTGATATTTCATTGAGTAAAAAAGTTTCTTTGAGCTCTTCTTAGCTCACAAGCCTTTTTCTTTGATTGAGTTTTCATGTTCTCATTCTTAATTTCAAAGAGGCATAAACATATTCTTGATGATGGCTTTTATTTTGTTCCACTCATCTACACAATGGTTAGAATAAATGTAAAAAGTGCATGGAGACATTATCCTCAACATGTTACTCAAATTAGCAAGTTGTTTTCCTTTAGGAGAAGAATTTGAATGAACAGGACAAGTATACTTTTTGTTTGCGTCCTTTGGTTTATGCTTCCTAGATGATGAATTTGCATAACAAGAAGAACTTGAATCAGTTTCTTCTTCAAATTTTTCATCTCTCTCTAGAGATACCTCCAAGCCTCTTTTGTATTTGGAGAACAAAGAAGGTACTAGTTCTGGATGCAAAGTCCAACACCTTGCCTTCTCATGTCCTCTTTTTTCATAGAAGGTACATTACAAACAATTGTTGTCATCAGAAGACTATTCTTCTAGTGCAACATAACCCAAGCCTTCATACTTAGGCCTCTCTTTTACCTGTATTGGGTTCTTGATGCCTTGTTTATTCACACTAAGAGCTGAGCCTTCCTTGTAACCCATATTTTCCAAGAGCTTAGACCCAATGCATATGTTGTGTCTTTCAAAGGCTAAAAAATAATTTACATTAACAGATGCATGTAAATAAGAAGCGTATGCATTCTCACCAATTCTCTCATCTCTTAGTTGAGGCACAAAGATGGTTTCATACTCCTTTCTGATTCTCAAGGTGTCCTCTTGGACTATTTTTTTCTCTTATTTCACCTCCTTAACATCAGGTGTTTATTGAACCTCATCCTCCACATCATGTGGAAACAATTCACGAACATGCCATATTCCAACTTGGAAGGACTTTCTACATTATCATTTTGCACCAAAGTTGTAGAAAAATGTGAAGTTTGTGGAGAATATGGTGGTTTATCACCATTCTTTTTACCTTATTCATTTGTTAAATAACCTTCTCCTCTTGAAGATATAGAGCATTATCCTTGCAGTTGTAAGTTCCTCTCTCCATAGAGGACCTTCACCATCTCTGACATGTCCCAAAAATCCTTTTTGAAGCTTTTATCTTTTGTCAGGCTTGTATGCTCGCCTCCTTGAGACATGCTTACTGAAGCCTCAAAAATCTCTGGAAATAAAACTTGAGGTGTAACTTGTGGCAACTATGGCATCCTTATCCTTATTCCAACTTGGGAATCTGCATCAACAAATTTTCCTTCTCCTCTCTGGAGCTTTAACCTTGTAAGAATTTTCACCCTGCAAATAGTCAAACTCTCTTTGCCCAAGAAACACAAGCTAACAATAAACTAGATCTGATACCAACTTGATCTGAATGGATGAGTATTAGTGAATGTTATTCTTGGTACCTATTTCAAATTTTAAACATACTTTCTTCTTATGTTCATATATTTGAGTTGAAAATTAGATTACTTCAATGGTTTCTTTTAAGTTTCTTTCAACAGTGTAATTCCATGAACAAATTGTATAGCATGAAATCATCAAACACTTCAAAAATAAATATGCATCAAACCACAATAAAAAAGCCAATGATGAAGGATTTCACCCCTCTGGGGCTACATCTCCTAGCCCGTCAACATCACTAAACCACTCTTGTATTTGGTGTCAAAACTACATATCAGTTTGTTGCCAATAACATGTGGCTATTACCCCTTCAAGGTAATTATGTTATTCTGCAAAGAACTCTTGAAATATTAGAAACAGAACATATCTCGTACAAATATGGCATTCTTTCACTGGTGAGAGCTAGAATCTCCTCACATACACCCTTCAATTCGACACTGAATAATACAATAAACACCTTCATGAATAAATAATTCAACCCAGAGTTGAACCATGCTAGTCATAGCTGCTACAAAAAGTTTTCTAGAATTGGGAAAACCCGTACAAGGTCTCCTCCATGCTCAACAGCTTCCAAAACTGCTTCAAACATCTTATTGATCTATACACCTTACTTTTCAAACTTGCAATATGACCCTAAAGATTTGATCACATCAGTTTTCATAGGTTACCAATTGATTCACAGCATCTAAAAACTGCTAAGCAACCTCTTCCGGCTCTTCAATTGGTCTTTAGGTGAAGCAGATATGGATGCCTCTTCTGGTGGCCCTAGGCATATTTAATCTTCAAGCTAGAAAAAATCACTTCCATAAGTGCTCCTCTACCTTGAAACTTGCACCAATCAGTCAGGAATGCATGAAAATGACTATCTAGCCCCTCCATGTGCTCAATTTGGTTGAAAACTACCCAAGTTATGACTTCTTCGACTTTCTCCTATGAAACCTCCGCTAATTTTGGACAACTAGATTTAATTGGGTTTAAACTGGCACTTTCTCCAAATTTGGAGAATCTCCAATTAATGCTAACTAAAGGTTATCACATTAGTTAAGCACGCTTAACATGCTAATTCCACTCTTAATTAAATCTGCATTAAGGATTTTTATTAGCACTAATAAGTATGATTATGGGTTAATAATCATTGTTTAATTGTTTAAACCTCTGCATTAAGGTTTAAAATCCTCTTAACAGTGGAGCTCCTGCTGGTGGTTAGGGCTGGTGGTCCTATGGGCCGGGGCTAGTGCCTTTTTTCTTCCACCTTTCGCACTGTTCGAATTTAAATATAAATGGGTTCTGAATATAGCTAAGAACCATTATGCAGGTATAATGGTATGTTGTTGCATTTTTGTGGGGTAGTTCGCAAGGTCGACCCCGACCTCTGCCCATCAACCATATATAACTTTTCCACTATATACATAATATTATTTCTACCATACCTTAGTCCCATTTCGACCTTTGGGAGGGGGAGCATGGTGGCCCCTAGCTACACCATGTGTTCTCTTCCCATCGGTGTGTTTCAAAAACAAATAAAATTGCAACAAATAACCAACCTTAACATCAAATCCTGAAATGACACTTGTTAGCAGCTCATAGGACCAACTAGAGGAATATTTTATTTTTGCTGACTAGGCTACCCAATCATCATCCATTTAGTCCTTTAGAAATTTTAGTTGTTTGTAAAAATGGATAGCAAGCTCTAACTTTCACATACAGAGTAAGTTTTCAATGAATAAAGTGTGTCAGAATCAAGGTGATGAGACACATCCATTCATTCAGGTTTCGAGTGATTCCAAGAATTTTGATTTTTGAGCTTAAATTTGAGCTCTTGATCAGGGGGGGTTGGCAATTTTCTCTAAAAAAATAGGTTAAGCATATAGAATTAATTTTTTTATGTAGTCATTTGAGAGTTTAGGGAACCATATTGATTGATTTTGTAAATCTAAGGGTCTGTTGAAGGAATTTTGAAGAAATATTGTATAATTTGTGAAATGAGGAGCATCATCTACCCTTATCCCAACATCATGCAAAGATAACCATCCTTCGTAACCACTTACAAGGTTTCCCTATCAAATTTGGTTTAAGACATAGAAACCCCCTTTATTTATGGATTTATAAGTACATCATTATTTTCATTTCCCATCTACAGATCATTTCCAATATGAATATGGTTTCCATTTCAAACTATCCATAAGGTCCATTTCCAAAGAATAATGAAGAAATTTTGAATAAATTTTAAATTGATTTATCCATTATAATAACTTTCTATCAAAATTGGATCATTATATTTTTCTTCATCCATCTCAATGCTTATGGGACCTAGTTTGGGAAAATGGGGTCTGAAACCTTCTAGGAGAATTTTGAGGCATCAACTAACTTTTTTGTGGCTAAAAATTTGTTTCTTTAGTGGTGTGCCTTTTTTTTATTCTACAGACAAATACCTTTCCAATGGTGCAATAATCACCTCAAATGTAGTTTGTGTGCAAACATTATGCCACTTATAAGTTGACCTTTATGCTTTGGCCACCATATTTTGAGAGGATACCATATCGTCGCCCATAACTAGTGGAAATGGGCTAAGCACATGATTATGATGAAGAAGTATATAGAATATTCGATATTGTAAGTCTAGCTAAGATTTTAGGTGCTCAAACCTAACCACTAGTAGGTTATTGGGCAGTGTTATAACCAAACTCTAGGAGAAAAACATGTTCCATTATTTGGAAAGTGAATTTGTTCCATAATGAGAAAAATAGTTGAGGGGGATAGGGAGACAAAACATACAGAATATTTATGCACTATAGTAGCCCACAAGCCACAAACCATGCTTCTTTGTACTCCTATCCATTTGTTATTTAGAGAGAAAGAGAGAGAGTAGAGCAACCTCACCTTCTAGCTGAGTTTTCTCCTGAAAGGATTTCCATATCTTGTGTAAAAGGTGGTTTCTTGAGTTTTTATTTCGTTGTTCCCTATTTTTTACATAAATTTTAGATTGAATATATATGCAACAAAAAATAATCTACATATCCATAAATCTATAGATAAAAAAACCCTAATAGCATAGATTTCAAATTTTCAAATATAGTTTTATCAAATTTGTTGTGATGAATTATCGAGCGGAATATCCACAATAGTTTATGGATCAAATTTTGTTGGGTTTAGTTATCCAATCCACTAATGATTCGTATGGAAAGTTCTTTTTTGAGGTCATAGGTCTAGAGACTCAATCCTTCGATGAAACCACACAAAATATTTGTTTACAAATTCTTGGATAAGAGGAAAACAATTTTTTTACCCTTGCCTCCAAGTTATTTAGGGGTGTCAAAACCTTTCCATGAGGCAAGGACTAGGAACCTATTTTATTGAAGGCCAAAATAGAGAAACACAAAAATTTGTTGTCTAATTTTATTCAAGATATGTGTAGGCACTCATTCTAGGGTGCTCCACTAAATAGGGACATATTCCATAATAGTTTTGACCAAGGCCAAATTTCCTCACCTGGAAATCCATCTCTTGCACCATGGATTTATCTTTTCTTTTGCTTTGGTCATAGCCATGATGGGCCTTCTAATTGCCTTCCTAAGTATATTAGAAATATATCTAAAAGACTATGAATTTAATTATCAGCTAGGGATTTTTATCTTTCCTGTAAACGATTGTGCACTATATATGCCAAAAAAACTAATCCTAAAATTATTTCAATTTTGTTGTTTTGAGCTTAGGAATGTCAAATATGACTATAGAGAAAGACCCTTGGAATACTTTAACAAGGTCACTAGAACTAAATTCAAAAAAATAATGCTAAAATTAAAATTTAGAGAATATTAATATAATTGTAGATTTTAACTCTTTACAAAAAATACATGCAAACAATTTCTCAAAATAGAAAAAATATACAATGATGAAAACATACACACAGATATTTTCCTCTAGATCCCAAAATGAGGACTACCAAATTTATTTTTGATTATATTCCTTTTTATCAAAAATATATAACATATATATATATATATATATATATATATATATATATATATATATATAGACACACACACACACACACACAAATGATGAAGCATTCATAAAATCCAATCCACTAACCCTAGATTAGAAGATAATTATAGTTCCCTTGATTGGATCTAAAAAATACCATGGGAAGAAAACCATCACACCGAAAATCATGTGCAAAACCCATGCACAAAATAATGGGTTGGTTTTCCAATCATCTTTGGGTTACCACCCCCCTCCATCCATGGGTCTGCCCAACTATTATTGAGTCTGCATAAGAAAAAAAATCTCGGGGTGCCACCCCAGATCCTGTGCAGGGGGTTACCGCCCCCTGCAAACCCCCTGGCAAGGGGTATGTTGCCCCCCTATGACCCCCCCATTACGCCTGACACAACGTACAGTTCCTAGAGCTAGTCGTTGAGATAATATAACACATACCCAACAATAATTTCATAAGGAAGAAAACTATTTCAATTTAAAAAGAAAGTAATCTCCCTAATCAACTATTTTCCTAAAAGTAAATGATATTGATTTTAAATTGGATGGAAATAAAAGTAAAAAATATTATATTGACAAAATGGAAAGGAAACACTCTTAATTGCAGTTGCAACAAATGAATTTAACCATCTTTTATTCAAAATGAAATAGCTACAAAAAAGAAACCACCTTTTGCAAAGAAGAGAAGGAACTATGAGAAGACCCTTCCAAGTTGTACCTTTAAACAATTAAACTATAATTGGATAAATAATAAACTTATAATATAGCATATCGAAACTAACTAGGTTTATATTCCTGCCCTATTCAAAAATAAAAAATAAAAAAAATTGGTAACTAAGAATTCAATAAATGTTTAACCATAGAAAAGAAGCAAACTATCCTATATAGAAGTAGACAAGTTCATTGTCGTGATAGAAAAAGTTGAAAGAATGATTTAATACTAAATTGCACACAGAAAACATTATATATTGGTCACAAAACAAATAGATATTAATAATGTACAGTAGTATGTGGCTAAGGACGGGGCCCTCCCTTCTTATAGGTGGCACTGAGAAGGACAAATAGTAGCTACTTTTCTTAAATCTTCATTCACCACAACAACAACAATATATAGAAATAAAAAATATATATATTAAATAATAGATGGTTCAAAATGTTTTTACACTAAAATAATTTTTTCTCCTCCTCGATCTCATGTTGAGTGGGATACTCACATAACCATACAATGGTTTATCTTTAGAAAATTATTATATGGAAAACCATGAGAAACTATGATTCTTAAGTTTTCCCTAACTGTTTGACTGAAACCAAGCATCCACTCCTAATAGTTTACCTAAAATATAGTGAGGTTATATTTCATTATATTACGTCCATGTCAACCTTCCAACTGCTGATAAAAATGACAAAACTACCATACCCATGGTATGATGGTTGTTGTATCTAGAAAATTCATGCATATTTTTCCTTTGAATTATGTCAAAAAGTAAGGGTCCCTATTATGTAGATATCATTTTACAATTAATAATTCGATGTCAATGGAACAATAAAATTATACTCGACATAACATTATGAATGAGCAGATAGTGGTTGTCAAGTAACAACAAAATAATCACATGTGTGTAAGAGAAATGTTATTCAGTGGTGTGACAACCACAACATATGTGGGTGTAATGGAAATGGTACTAAGGAGTGTAACAACAAAAACATCCGAAAGTGCAACAACATTAATGTACAGTTTCTCTAATAACAATGTTATCTAGTTCCCTACACCTATCATATTTGGGTAGTGGCTCATCAACCCTTCCTTTGTGAGTGAGAATAAAATGGTTAATTCCTCTTAATAACAATAACATATTTCACTAAAATGACATAAATTGCATGGAAATGTACCTTGGGAAAAATATATTGTTATAACCAAATGAAATATCAAAACATAGGTAGATTTGTAGGGGAAAATGGTAAAAGAGGCAAAGGATGGGTGTGAAAAAGTTAGTTTTTCATGTTCCCATCAATCCATAGCGAATCACTTTTAATACATCTAGTATATTTTAGATTGAAGACAATATATTTAATCCCTTATCCTATGTTGAAAACATGTATCTAAAAAATTTGACAAATATAAAGTTTCATAATCTAACATCCTGTGATGTAGGATGATCATCCCCTAGGAAACTATTTTTACTAGACCTAAAGGGGTCACGATATTTTCTAAAAGGGAGATATTTTCTCCTATATTAACTATCAAATTTATGTGATGTGTGTCTAGATGAAAAAATAACATAGACTATTAGGGTTATTAATCTGCTTTTATGAGTTGGTGTTTTTATGGCCAAATGAGCCATTTAATAATGACAAATGTTAGGTCAAGGTCTTAGGATGTCCTAAATGGTTAGGACAAATGTCCATTTTTCTTGATCTATTAGGATATTTTCCTTTCCAATAGGAAACTACATCTATAGTTAAAATTGAATAGCTAAGTTCGGGGGATTATTGTTCTTGCAACTTGAGGTATATAGCTAAAGTGGTGGTGATGTCAATAGAACTCGCACAAGGAACCCATATGAATCCTCTATGTAAATGTGTTTGTTAATATATTGGGTTTTAATTTGTGCTTCAGACATATATCATGTGTATGATTTGGCTCTATTGAAATCTACCTGAATGTTCTACAAATTTGTAGTGTGTGGATTCATTATAAACCAAGTAGTTCATAATAATGTGATAATGATTTATCAAATTTTTGTGTAGCAATTCCTACATTTTAAAAGCACAAAGCAAGAAGGCATAAGAACAAGAGTGTAACATGCCTTTTTCCAAGTGTTCTTAGAGAAGAGGAACATAGAGGATTGAAATCACAATATCCCAAGGATACTAAAATAAAGTGATTAGCAATTAAGTGTAAGTAAAAAAGGTAGAGTGGCATTGGGTTTATGTGAACAAGGCCATGATGATTGGGTGTATGTAGAGACTAAATTTTACATGGGATAATAAAACTCCCCAATCAATGAGTAGTGACTTAGCCTAAAGTCAAGCATGACATACTTGTAGATTGACGCATTTAATTGGGTTGTTAAAACATGAGGCCAAACCTCTTGTCTAATGACATCCCATTGGGCTCTAAAGGTGTGGCCATATAGGACCTTGGTTCATAGTTAATAGTTATCGGACCCATGTGTTACACAAAAACTTGTCACTGTCCCTGTACTCCCCATTCCTTCATCCTGGAGGACCCATACATTTACCCTTGTGTACTTTCCAAACATGGAATACATACCCCTGAACCACACTTTGTCTACCAATTCATCTCGCTTTACAAATTTTTTGGATGATCCCTATGTAAACCTGGTTTTCAAGGTTGGCACTTTGTCTCAGTTTCTAACCTGCGCCAATTGCAAATATTTGCACTGAGACCCATGTTTATCGGCGCTCTGTCTTAATGTTGGACCCATGTCGATCCTATTTTGGAAAATTTTTAAAATAGAAATGAAGTTTCCACAACAAGAAGCTTCGCGAGGTAGCGAGATGGAAGTTTGTTTTCAGGATATGGCCAAGGAATTACCCTTTGGGCTTCTTGTTCCCAAGAAATAGGAAGTACTCCAAAGGATAAGCTATTTTCCCATTATTTGAGGGCCCATATCCTCCTCCTCCATTGTTATATAAGGAGACCTCTTTCACATTTTCTACCTTAGTTAGAGTTAGCTAGTTAGAAGAAGAAATCATAGAGAGGAGAAGAAATTATAGCTTTGGGAGAATAGAGCAGAGTGTGATTTTTTTTGTGTGTTAGGAAAATAATGAGATCTCAGACCTTTGTGTATGAATGTGTTGCAAACGTGCTTGGATACGGACCTGTCGAAGGAGAACCTCAATATGAAGGCTTGGTTGTAAACTCCCCTTGTCTTTATCATAACAAAATGCAATTGATGTTTATCTTCCACTCTTGTTTACATTTATAATGAGATTTCTAGCATTACTTGATCAGCTAGATAGGTTGTAATTGTTTTATTTTTATCGCAGCTTTACACTTGTCGTGGTGTCTTGACTGCCTATACTGGTAATCGAACATGGGTAGAAAGGTGAATCGAGCTTGAGGAGAACAACGAATCAAGAAGCTTCGATGAAAGACAACAACATAGCATCATAACAAGGTAGGTCATCATCCTTGATTTGAATTTAATTTACAATCTAGGAAGGTACATGTTTGTATGTTCTCATAGTTGCTAGACCCACCCTAGGGCTAGAGGGATTGCCTCTGTCCACAGAGGGTATTTACCTGCACAACAAATTGGTGACTCCACTAGGGAGTTTCCTTTGAGTTTTTCACTCTTTGAGGTCTTAGTCATTCGAAAATTTTAGTTGAACAACCATTTCCCTATTTGTTCATATGTTTTTCATCAATTACAATTTTTACTTTTGGCTTGAAGTGGTGAGTCATCTCTTGGTAAGAATATTTTCTTTTTCTTTTTCAAAAATTGGCTCTTTTATTTTTCTGGAAGTCACGCCAATCAGGCCAATTGGTGCTAGTTGTAAGTTATAAATTCACGCCAACCAGACTGTTGGTGCTAGTTTTAGCCCAAAATTCATGCTCATTCTAGTGCGTGTGAAAAATTAATATTTTTTCCCTAAGTATTTCACCAGTGTGTCTCACCCTTTTGGTCTTTTTCTTTGTATGATTTTCATTTTCTCCCCTTCACTCAAGTTGTATTGATTAGCTCGTTAGCTTGGTTTTGGTTTTTTTTTTTCCTTTCTATTGGGACGCGCATCCTAACACCCTAGGTTTTTCTGGTATTGTACATCGATTTCTTGGTTGCATGCTCCGCGGGACATCACCTTGCTGATTGAGTTAGTCTCTTTTCTTGGTGAGCCATATATAGTTGATTTCCTTTTTCTTTTTGGTTGATTGAGTGATCAAGACTCAATTGTTTGTCTGAGTTCATTTGGTCTTCTTGTTCACTTGTGGGTATATATTACATTGCTCATTGTTCAACTGGAAAGTCTTCTTTCTATGATTGCTTGATGTAAAAGGGAATGAATGCCTTATTTTGAGCCCACGCTTTGGAACTCCTCTTTGTGATTGAACTCATATGTCTTCTATCCTTTTTCAGGAATTTCATTACAAATTGTTAAAACATGATTGTATTCTTAATGTTTGTTTCAACCCTTTTGCATTAAGGAAATATGCATTCATTTAGTTTTCAGCTAAAAGTTTTATTTTTGTTAAAATGCATTTGATAAATTTTCATTGAAAAGTCATGTTTCGAATTTATCATTGAAATAAGATTACATTGTTTAATTATTGAAAATTGAAAATCACATTGAGTGCATTCTCTTTCATTAAAAGCATGCATTAAGTAGATTCTCATTTCATCGAAAAATGCATTGAGTGCATTCTTATTCATTCAAAATAAAAAGAAAAGTGTGCATAGATTACAATTGCATAGTTTTCAAAAAGAGAATTAAGCATATATTACATTGCATAATTCACACCTTTGAATGTTTTAGATTACTTTTGGATAGTGAAAGTCATCTAGTTAGGAAAAAGTTGTGTTTGCAGTATTATTGTTTGTTGCATCATTGTTTGAGACTCCTCCCTTAACTAGATAGAATTCATCGAATCAAAATATTTCATTTCTCATATAGATGCATATAGAAAATTTTCAGATGACAAGGATAGGGCCTTGGAATTGAAACATAATTTCAAGATAAATCATTAAAATTTATTCAATCAATATAAGGAAGCATTGAAAATTAACACTCATATTTAGAATTACAGGCTGGTGACGTGTTTCAGCGTCGTTAAACCTAGAAGCTATCATTCGCCATTTGGCATTAGACAGTGCTAGCATGGACTTGTGCTCCCCATACCATTGCGTATATAAATGGATACCCTCAAAGGTTGCAATACTTTATGCATAGGAAGCCGAGTTTGATACCTTATAACCTTGATACACTGGACATAGCATTCGAGGAGACTTCATGCATGTACGTTAAGTCCTTGGTCATTTCTATTTCATTTGATCACCCAGGCGTATATTGCAGTTCACGGGAGCTTGGTACACCCACTTGCATAGAGTTCCTGAGTAGTCATTTTTTTATCTTTACTGAGTCTTTAAAATTTGAAAATATCATTAAGCATTTGTCCTTTCACGCTTGTTCAACCTGAAAGTGACTAGAGTCACCTTTTTCCTTTTTCTTGACTCTTAAAATATGAAAAGGCAGAGTTTTGTTTCAGTGTCTTAAAATTAACTGGCCAAAAAATATTCCTGGTTAAATTTATATTCCTTAGTGATTCCTTAGGGTTGATTCAAATGGCAACGTTTCTAGAGTTCACTAACCAAGGAATCCCCTCAGATAGGAATCTTGGTCCTTTTCCTTCATTTGGGAATGTTGGTGCCCCTTATATGGCAACGTTGTCCCTCCCAAGACTAACCATTGGTCTACCAGATTGGTTATTTTCGACCCCTATGGTTTTGAACATTCAAACTATCTCTAAACCGAGTTCCCCTCTGCCTAAACCATGTCAACCCCTTGTTTATCCTAAGGTTGATTGTTAGTATGAATCTTTCGTCGTAAAATACTACTTTAGCTATGCATAAAAAATAGCCCTAACATCAAGTATGACTTCCAATATCTTTAAATCTGCAGTTAGTTGATCCAAATAATGCTGCACAAATCCAGATCTAAGCATAAAAGACATTAAGCAGTAAAAATGAAATATGGCTCCATGCATCCAATAGACAAGACAAGAACGATGTATTTGAAAGAATTTTTTGTATTATATTAAAAGGGGGCACCTGAGAGGAAAAAAAGAAAGGTGTTTTCCAGTTCTCCTCAATGGGATGGGTTCTTGACAGTCCTCAGCATTTCAGATCTAAAATTTCTCTCTCTTGTTGGTGTAGAAAACCCAGCAAACATAGAACTCAGTGGGAGCTCACAAGGCAAAAATGGAGAAAATGTGACCAAGTGTATAGATCTAGAGTGATCTAATGCAATTAAAGGAGACTAATGAATGGGGAAAACCCTTCTATTTATAACAAAATATTGGGGCGATCTAGAACTTGGTGCATGAATAAAATATTATTAATCAAATTCTAGAACCACCCTTTAGGAATATTTTATTATATTTGTTGGAGGGAAAAGGATTTTTGACTTGGGTCAATTCCTTTATTTATAAATAATAAATAAATAAATGATTTATTTACTATTTTAAGGAAATGGTGGGAATATAATTAAAGAAACAATGATTTATTTAATTATTTATAAATGATTTAGTCAAATTTAACTAGGAATATTATTTAAATAGGATTTAAATAACTTATTCCTAGGAAATAATTAAATAAATAAGGATTTACTTAATTGATTTCCTTGTTTTGGGTTAAATATTACCAGGAAATATAAACAAATATAGATTTGTTTATTATTTCCTTTTGGGGTTTCCCATTTAGACCATAAACAACTTAATAAAGGTGTTTTACTAAGTTATTTCACATAGTGAAAACAATTTTACTTAGGGTAAAATTGGTCTTACATGGTGTACTTGGGTTCATCTAATGATAATAGGTTAGATGACCAAAAAAATGGTGTAACAGATTTCTCCCCAACATATGAGTGTTAGGAGAAAATCGTATGACCGAAGTACGTTGTAAGAACTCAATCACTAGACATCAAGAGGGAAGTCAGAGAGAGAAATGTAAGGTAGTCTAATGTGCTAAAGGACTAGAACCTGAGGAGATGAGACTTACAGGTGCAACAAGTCTCTAGTTTATGAAGTGGTACATGTGCGAAAGGCGGCAGGGGATGCATACCTATGCCCGCCGAGACAAAGTACAAAATAATAGTATGTCCAGTAAACAAGGAACCGAACTATAAAGTACATGCTGGCATAAGTACAAGCCATAAAATAGAATGATGAATCCCACATACATGCTATGCATGGAATAATATCGAGGACTTATACAATAATAGTTTAGTACATGAGATACAAATACATCCCAAATACCCCCTATACACGGGGAAGGGCTCACAAAATCTGACTGATACATGCAAATCGAAAAGGCGTTGCAAGCGGCTGAGGCCGACATCATCAAATGTAAGGAGTTGCATCAAAGGATGAAATGAGGAAGTCATCTGGGCATGTGGGGGGCTACCTGCAAGGCCACCCCCTCATGAGGGTTGAGACATCTCACACACACCCGGAAATCACCAATAGTTGTTGCTGCATCACTAAACCATCAAGTATACAGATCACGATCATGTGGACATGAGCTCGAACCAAGGTACACCGCCCTCTAGACTTGGCTTCTGGAGTAAATGAGTTGATGTTGACAGAAGGAAGTCCGCCATAGGTGAGGCAATAAGGGGTCCCCAACTAAGGCGTGAGAGAAAATAGTGGAGTGACGAACAGACAGACACTAATGATGATGATGAAATGAGAGATACTAAGTAGTGGATGGACGACTTCCCTTGTTAGAGAATAAAGGGCATGAATGGCTTGGCAAAAACTGACAAAATATCATGAGGGATAGGGGAAAATGGTACTGAAGGCCATAATGTGTAACACGAGAGAGGGACCAAGCAATGAAGGATGGAGGACTATAGCGGGAAACGAAGGGACGCGAGATAGACTCCATGACTGATGATGACTCAAATCGGATGTGCTAAACAAGGGCGACTCAATGGTGCTGCCACATAGTAAAGGTCCAATAGGGAACCATAAAAACATGAGTACAATAGGGTATCTCATGACGAAAATCAACACGAACAAAAACAAGTAAGGATGCAACGTGGTGCCCCAAGTACAAGTGTTGTAATTGGAGACATTCGATTTGGAGGAGAGGTAAATAGACCCTTTGTGGAAAAAATGTGTCATGGTGAAGTATCAAAACATGAAAAAATAATAGATACCCATTTGAGTGCTCGGTGAGAGCTTTCCAATGGTGTAGACAATGTTTCAAATGAGGCTACGGTTTGGTCACAGTGGGTGAAAGAAAAAACAGGGGTTTTTCTTCTAATAAGGCATTTTCCCTCCAAAATCATTCATTTGCTTGTGTAGATGTGGTGAATGTGGAGAGGAGAGAAGGCCCTAAATCTTGCGGCAATCGTAGCGGCCAAACTGACCATTGGAATCGCGATCCATCAGTTGCAGGTAAGAGGCCTAATCCTAGTCTTTGTTTTTGATGGATTCAAAGTTCAAATTAGGGTCTTAAATCTCAGTAACTGCTCCTAATTCATCATTACGGCTGGGTCGCGCTTTTTGGGGAAAAATCTGCGACATGGGACACAGGTTTGGGCCTTAAAAGTGCGACCTAGCCCAGGATTTGGCCAAAAAGTGTGACCTGGTAGATGGAGGTGGTTTCAGTGCTGGTATGGGTTGAGATTCAGTTTTGGTGTGAGTGAATGCAATTTTTCTTATCTGTAAACTGACAAAGATGATGGTTTTGTGCAGATATGGCAGATATACGAATCAAGTGGAGAGAGAGAGACCGAGGTACATTACAGACGGAAATCCAAGCGGATCAGGGTGTCTTTCGTACATTGGTTATGTTTGGGGTTCTGAAATTTGTTGAGAACCCTTGTATGAGGGCTGGGGAGCCCTTGTTGGCCTGGATTATCAGTTATTGGGATCTAGATCATGAGGTGTTTATAGTGCAGGGGCACAATATTGAGCTGACATTCCAGGATCTATATTTCCTGACTAGTCTCCCACCGTTAGGGATGGTGGGAAATACACAACCAGTGTTACCGCGGGGGCGTAACATCATGGAGTTCGTTGAGCAACATTGTCGACCAGGTGTCCAAGTCAAAGAGACTCGGATATCAATTGGGGATCTAGAGAGGTTGGAGACCCGAGCAATGGTAGCAGCAGTGTTGTGGATCTTGGGCAGCCAGGCATTCCATTACATCATTGGAGGGCAGATGATGATTGTAGAGAGTGTGTTGGGTGGGACCTACTATGGGTGGGCCCAGATGATGTTGGTGTCAATGAAACGACAACTATCGCTATGTAAGAGGCAAGTGAATCATGATTGTGCTTATGGGACTGTATTGTGCTCCTTCTTTTTTGAGAAGATCTCGACCTTACGACCTCGTGTACAACTACCTGATGGGGGTCCGAGAGAGCCCCGGATGCATCGGTGGGGACGACTACTATGTAGAGGAGGAGGAGGGGCGGACGGGTGTTCCAACCAGAGTTCTTCGCCCATTGGGTTCAGATGCCATTGTACATAGACGACTATCCCTATAGTGGGATGAGTTATTGGGGAGATTCGGACTTGCCGCTTCCGCCTGGTCGAGTATGAGGGCCCGATGGTAAGTGACAAGTAACTAATATGTTATGTGCATTGTAACATTTTTGAATAGTATTCATGGTATTGATCCTTATACTTTTTGGAATGCAGATATAGCTCTGGTAAAACTGGTCAGATATATGGGACGAACTGCAGTAGCTGGAGCTACAGGTGTGAGTGGATCAAGAACGGCACAGAATGAGGATATGGCTACTCTGTTGGAGGACATTCATCGTAGATGTGAGGAGCTGTTGACCATTGTGTCAGAGCGTGGTTGGCAGGATTTAGACGACCAGTACATAGGGCTATGTATTGGGCTACCATCAGAATGGCGAGGTATCATGCGATGCATGGAAATGGACGGTCAGACTATGCACGATCTATGAGATGTGGGAGAAGAGCCGTTGGCTCGGGATCCTCTAGAGAGTGATTAGGTGTAGGGCAGGTGGTGCCCCCCAGTGTGTTTGTAGGGGCAAGTGGTTCCCCCCAGTTTTTTAGTTTTGTTTTTGTAACATGCTATGGGCATGTCATATGTTTCAGAGTAGATGGACTCTAAAAAAAAAATTATATGATATATATTATGTATATGCATTGTGTTGATAGTGTGAAATTTTATTGTCTTGTGTGTGATAAATGCCAGTCTAGAACATGATTTGCAATTCTATCTACATAGTGATTTTTACTTCTAGGTACATGGTTGAAAGTAATGATTCTAAAGTCACATATCAAAAGTTTCACTCATAAATATTATAAAACAGGATAGGGTTATGCACACGATAGACACCATTGAGTTGTAAAACAAGAAGTAGGGAATCTAAATGAACATGTAGATGGAGGATGCGATGAGATAGGGCATTGGCTAAGAGACCATGTACTGCATCATATTCGGCCTGATTATTGGTGGCATTACCAATGCAGACCCCATTCAAAAGAACGATGGTATGAAAGGGGGTAAATATGGCCCAGGAGGCCGAAGCGAGATTCTGGGAGTAGCAACTGGCCCCATCGGCATAGCCAATATAATGTGTGGACGAGAGGTCTAGCAGAATAGTGTCAGAAGACAAAAAAATTGAGGAAGGAGAAGCATGAGGGTAGCGTGAGTATAGGGTAGACATCAAATTGCTACTATGGGAGGAAGTAGTCCCAATAGGATGGCTAGGACTCATAGATAGACTATAGGGTAATGAATGAGAACGATGAGAGGAAAAGCGAGAGCTCATGCTGCGACAGACTTCATATATGCGGATGGTATCCTCCTGGTGATGAGAGGAAAGGGAGAGGTCGAGGAAACCACATGATGCTGCAAAGCTACCTAAAGCATCAGCATGGGAAGAAAGGCATACATACAGAGTGTCACGGGGGATGGCGGAAGAACAAGTAAAAAGATGGTCAAAGCATGTAGAGCCCAAGAATGTTGCTGAAGGGGAATCAAGCAAAATAGATGGAGTGGATTCGGAGGGAATGTACTCCAAGGGTTGTGCGGATGATGATAGATATAGGAGGGGGGCAGCAGGTTCTGACATCTCAACATCAGGGGGAGGAATGTCAATGGTAGAGGGGGGATCCTCGAGTAAGCCTGATGCATACTGAGAAAGGATGGGGGAGGCAGATTGATTTTGTTCAACCTTGTACTCGCGAATGACCTCTAGAGAGGCTCAGTAATGAGTGAGGTGAGGAAAATGGTGAGAATAATGGCCATGGACACCACACAGAGCACAGGGTTTGTTGGTGCAAAGATTCTTTGGGTTCTTGGCTGCAGACGAGGAAGAAACAAAGGTTTCAGGGACCGTAGATTGAGGGAACGTGACCTTAACCATGGGTTTGATACAGGGAAACTCAGGAAAAGTATGGGTGGCATGACCGAAACCATCACACAAGGCACAAGGCTTGGTAGGTGTGGGAGGGGTAGGGTTAGGTGCGGTGGCCTTGTCTTTGGATGCCCTTTTGCAAGTTTTTCATTTCTTTCGCGTAGCTGTCACAGCAGGAGAATAGTCCTATTGAGGTGCGGGTGGCACTGTGGTGATGGGAACTGGTTGAACTGGTGTCAAAGAAAGGTATGGTTTGGGGTGACCTGGTGGGGTAGCAGCTGGAGGATCAAGGTACCAGACGGGAATGCCCAGGGTCAAATTAGGGAGGGAAAGGGTGGCCATTATGGGGACCGAATAGACTCCGGGAGACGGAGCGAGGAAGGGTATCTGACTAGCGGGGTAATGGCCAGAAGGGACGGCACCAAGATGGTTAAGACTTGGGGGAACTGACCCAGGAGGGCAGAGAGGCTCATGGGTACCAGTTGTAGGGGAAGGGCCAGCAGGAAGAGGTCTAGTTGGCGGTGGCGAACGACTAGGAGTAGATGGTAGCGGGCGAGGTTGAGGTTGCTGACTAGCCGAAGCAGGCCGTGTGAGGTTGGCCTGAGACGGTTGCATCATGAAAACATTTGCTGAGCTGGGATCAGAGATAAGAGGAGGAGGGAGACCAGGGAAGGTTCCAAGCAAGCAGGAGTCTCTGTAGACGCCGAGGGAAACACTGGTCAAAAAATCGACAGTTGGCTTATTGGCTACGGAAGAGATAATCGACTTGGGGGAAGTCTGAGATTTTGGCTCATGATACATCAACTGGTCAATTGCGACTATCTTTCCGTTATGAGGGAAAAAAATCTTGCGGTGGACTGCGGATGGGACGGAAGACATGGCATAGGTGTAACTATGCCCCAAAATAATTTTATAGTCAAGAGGGGCGTCGATAACTTCAACGTCAACACAAACAGTCTTGCCAGCAAGGGTGATAGGATAGTTACGAAAAAGGATGATGGGTTGGGAGGCATGGCCATCCCACGCACGAAGGGTTATTATGGAAGGGGCCAACTCAGGAGATCAAATTTGTTTCCAAACCGAAGCAGACATCACATAGGTAGATGCCCTCTCATCAATAATACACTGAGCGACGTTGGCATTTCAGATTTTGACTGGGATTTGGAAATAAACAGAGGAAGGAAGGTGGGATGGTCTAACTGACGAGTGTCAAAAACAATAAATTGGTCATCAGTAGGATCTAAAATACCCACGATATATAGTAGAGCCTTATTTTGAGAAGGACACGACTGGAGGAGTTCCAGTGTTGAAATGGCAACAGGAGATTGTGCCAGATCATCTACTATGCTATATGAATGGGCAGCTCGATCAGAGGCAGCATTTCAGTGTAATGGGCCCTTAGGAATATTGGTATGAACCACAGCTTTGGGTGGAGGGATTTGCAAGGGACCATTGGGTGTCGACAGAGGCTCTGTAGGACCTGAAGATGAGGACTCGGGGACAGATGGAGCGGGAGGCGTGGAGTACTGACGAGACCGATTTTGAAGGTTAAGGTCAACGATGAGAGGTTGGTCAGAGGCCATCATGCGAATCTGGTAATCGGAGGAACCAGAAGGGCAAGGTTGAGTGGTTACTAGGGCATGAGGTGGTTGAGTGGCCATGAATCCTTGTTGAGGGAAAGGATTTAATTATTTATAAATGATTTAGTCAAATTTAACTAGGAATATTATTCAAATAGGATTTAAATAACTTATTCCTAGGAAATAATCAAATAAATAAGGATTGACTTAATTGATTTCATTGTTTTTGGTTAAATATGACCAAGAAATATAAACAAATATAGATTTTTTTATTATTTCCTTTTGGGGTTTCCTGTTTAGACCATAAACAACTTAATAAAGGTGTTTTACTAAGTTATTTCACATAGTGAAAGCAATTTTAGCTAGGGTAAAATTGGTCTTACATGGTGTACTTGGGTTCATCTAATGATAATAGGTTAGATGACCAAAAAATGGTGTAACATTGACCTCTCACCTTCTTCACCTATTTCTTCACCTCATTCTTCCTCTTTTCCTAGTGAAAGTTTGAATTATGGTAACCATGTGGCTAAGAAGAAGAAGTAAATTAAGCTAGGGGGAAAGCAACAACTATTTCTACCCATGCAACTAATATCAAGAAACCTCCCACTCCATCTCGCAGAGTCAAATTCCCTTGCAAGCTATGTGAGGGTGAATACCTTCTTCGTGATTTCACTGGTATTCCCAAGGTGCTAGAAGTGTGGTATGTTGGCCCGATTCGTCTTTCATCATCAACCTCTAGGCATCATGTTGATGATGAGATTTTAGCTAAAGATAATGAGACTCGTAAGAGACAGCGTAAGATCAAATTTACCTATAGGTTTGTTGAACTCTTAGTTAAACTGAGAGGGGGGGGGGGTGAATCAGTTTAGCACATACATGGACTTTTAAAACTTTTCCCTTAAAACATATTTACACCTTCATTTCATGATCAACTTAATATGTGAGCAATCTTAATTTGTGAGAAGCAAGTATCAAGCAGATTTTTTTATGTAACAACATTCTTAATATGTAAGCAACATGTATTAAGCAGATTAGATAAACCACATCAACACATAGACATCATGCACCGATACACCATATATGAGTGGAAACCCATAAAGGGAGAAAACCACATCTTATTATTGTTGTGATGCAAAGGCAAGCTCCAACTCCCTCTCACCAGTGATTTTCTGTAGGCACCAACCTACAGGAGGCTCCTACCTAGATTCTGCAAATTACAACTTGCAAGGAAGCTCCAACTCCCATCAATTTTCTGCAGGACCAACCTACAGGAGGCTCCAACCTCATTCAGCTACAACTGACATTTTATCAAGCTATAACTTGATGTGGAAGCACCAACTGCCATCTATTTTCTGCAGGCACCAACCTACAGGAGGCTCCAACCTCAGTCAGCTACAACTGACACCTATCAAGCTACAACTTGTTAGGGAAGCTCCAACTTCCTTACTCTTTCAAAAGGAAAACACTTGCTGATTTACCTTGGATATCAGCTATGTTCTTTATCATCTTCCCTGTTGTGCAACAGTCTTGATATCTGCCTTATATCATTTCTGCATCTTCTCAGATTCACTATCAGCTCCTCCTTCTCTTCTTAGCTCCTCCTTCTTCTCTGCCTCACTGCTTCATTTCTGCATTCTTTAACTTTTCACAACATCTTGTTCTTCTCCTCCTTCTTCCTCTCTTCTCTACCTCAATTCCATACTCAACATTCTCTATGCTCACTCTCTCTCACCTCTTGTAGCTTTCTTATTTTCTTCAACTCTCTTCAATTCTGCTGCACACTTTCTTCTTCTTTCACTCTGTTTTCATCAACCTTCTCCCTTTGGATATTACCCTGTTTTATACAAAATATCTTCATGGTTGTTTGTATTCTACTAGGAATTTGAAATGGACGGCCATGTCCTTTTGCCTTCTACCTTCTCATTTATTTTATCCGCTCATTCAGAAAATATAACTGTAGGCATCAGTTTAACATTACAATGGGATATTTGTTCTCTTTCGGAGACTTTCCAATGCATCACAACAATATAAATCAATTAAAATATTAAATTTAATTACAATGAGAGCTCCAGCTCACTCATACAGCCTTTTGGATTGCTGCACATTTGTCTTTTCTTTGACTGTGTTTGTCCCTTTCTCTCCTCTGTATGTATTTGTGTTTATGGCTGCTACATAACTCCTGTATTTATGTAACTGCAATTTTTAAATCATGTGACTCTGTAACAACACCTCTTAAATATATAACAGTGCCTTTACAAATGTCCGATTATGATTAGGTCTTCTGCGATAGTTGCGATGAGATTAATCGCAATCGCAAGTTTGATTGGTATGTTCCACTGCTCAGCCTTCGTGCCGATGCGATAGCCCCACACAACATAGATATATGCTTATATATATATATGTGTGTGTGTGTGTGTGTGTGTGTGTGTTCTCCAATTGAAAAGTAAATACCCATGAATTTACTTTGGTGAATGCCCAGCACGCACCTCATTTTCTATAAATTTCGACTTTAGTACAATATATAAATAATATCACAATGTATACATATTCCCCAAATCAAGCGTTATATAAATTAGTATAAGGGTTCGATTCCATTTAATCAATGGAATATCATATATTTGGGCCCACTTTCCATGCTTTCCGATGATATACACTACTCCTCGACTTCTTCCGATTGCGATTGATCACAATCGCAATTTCCATTTGAATGTACCGATATTCCAATGCTCCGAAGCTCTGATTTTGATTACTCTGATGCGATGTGATTAATCGCAATCGCAAATTCCATTCGCATGTTTCGATGCCCTACATTACTCTGATGGCGATTACTTTGATGTGATGTGATTAATCGCAATCGCAAATTCTATTTGCATGTTCCGGTGCCTTGCTTAACTCCGATGCGATCGACCTGATGCGATGCGATTAATCGCAATCGCAACTTTTAGTTGCAAGTGATCTGCGACCAATTTTTCTCCGATGCGATCAATGTGAGGACCCGACTATATTTTATATGACGGATTTTATACGACTATCGCGTTCGGCATTTCCAATCGCAATCGCAACTTCGTGTTTGCATGTTCCGCTACTTTGTTTTTCTTCAATGTGATTTGGTCCCACCTTGTGGTACTTTGGTTATCATAAAGCACTCCACTTATAAATATATATATTTATGCTTTGAACCTTTGTTTATATGATCTGGGCTTCATCACAATCACAATTGTTTGGTTGCATGTTACGACACATATCCATTATGTTTTATAAACCCATCGGGTCCGGGCTTCATCATAATCGAAATTTTCTATTTATATGTTCCGCTGCCATTATAATCTTCGATGTGATTGGGAAAGGGTCCCACCATATAAGGCTTTGATACCTTTGGTTCTTCATCCATTAAAGCGCTCCATTACAAATTTATATATATATTCTTTGAAACTTTGTGTATAAGGCGCTGCATATATATATATAAGTTTTATGTTTCATCTTTAGAGTATCCTCCAGCGGGTTAAGCATTTCTCCCAATTTATTTATATATATGCATACATTGCTGCTTGGGTTATGATTCTCAGAATTATATATATATATATATATATATATATATATCCTTCCGCCTGGGTTATGGTTCCCAGAATTTATGTTTAGAGTTTCTACCAGCTGGGTAGTGATTCTTGGAATAACGGCTCTGCCTCTATATTCGCTGCCTCTGCCTCTACCTTAGTTGTGATTTTTTCTCTATCTCTGCCATTTCTTTCACTCTGCTGTTTCACTGTTACATTTCAACAGTCTTCTTCCGCCTGTCTCCTTTGCTTCCTTTGTTCGCTTCTTTGCTGCCTCCTTTGTCTGTCTCTGTCTTTTCTACCTCCATTGCCTTATTGTTGGTTCAAGTACTTCTCCTTTGCCATAGGGTTTATTCAAATCTGTTTATAAACCCTGATAGGCTCACAATTATCCGTGCACAGTCAATTTCACATAGGAGCCATTTATACACCCAATTATATTCCTCTCTTAACTCTGCCCCTTTTTCAAAATCCAATGGCCCTCATTTTCTCCTCACTACTCTGCACCTTGAATAGCTCTCTGATTCTTTGCTATCCTCTACTTCTTGAATGATGATGCTCCTTACTTCTCTTTTTATTGTCTTTGCTACCTCTCTTTTTTCCTCCTCTGCTCCTTGAATGATGTTTCATGTGCTCCTCCTTTTTCATCTCCTTTGCCATCAATGACAACATTTCCAATAGTCTCCCCCTTTGGCATTGATGGCAACAGATCCACCGATAATCCAATGCTTCCTCCAAGTCTTTCTTTGGCTGGCTTCTTTTAGAAGACCCTTTCTTCTATTACCTGCTTTTCCTCCCCCTTTGACATCAATGGAAAAGGGTTGCACATTTCTCAGTGTTGATTTTGTCTTTGCATTTCCTCTCTCTGATTTGTGTTTAGACTACCTTCTTCTCACTGTGTACCCTGCTGCTCCAAACTGGTGTACAAGACTTGTTGAGAGAACACTTTGAGGATTATTGGACTTGAATAAACACTATAAACTGATACAATCCAAAGCACTGACTCCTTTCACCTGTATAAAGTTGAAAGTGAAGATAATGACACTTCATAGAACACATTGTATCATCTTTATCTAATCAGAGATGCATCATTGGATTAAACCTAAAATACTGAGCATGCTTCAAATATACTTCAGTTTCTAGTATTATCTTCATCAGAAATCCACATCTGTTGAGGAAGTTGTCGTTGGAGTATGTCTTCTTCTGCTATACACATCTACAATGCCACACTTGTTCAATTGTGATGATTTCAATATGTCTTTTATAGTTGTGGATCACTTTTCTTGCCTGTTGGTGATGATTTGAGCTAGGATGTTGATAATAATATTACACTTAATAGTTGCAGGTCCTTCTTACTAATATGATCAATGAATCAACCAGAATTTTATCTAAGAGATCAAATGCTTTTACTGCTTTCATAATGTACTTTCAAAACATAACCTTGAGGTAGGATACATTCAATGTATTTTTCAATCTCACTTATCAACCATGCAATTCATTTATGACATAAGGAGGTATGTATGTTAGTAATCAATCTCTCTTTAAAGGTTGATTACCAGCAAATCCTTTGTGCTGAAGTAGTATTTAGATGAAAATAAAACTTTTGAGCTTCAGATGATAATCACAGCTAGTCCTTTATTCTTCAGATACTTTGACTGTTCTATTAGGATGAACTTCCACACGAGCATATTCAAAACGTTTAATTGAAAACTTAGCAAACATACTTCACACTGTTTTGTAAATGATCTTAAGAAAGAGGCCTTGAAGATATACATGTACCAAATTCAGGAAGGCATGCAATTATATATATTGAAGAAGATATTGCTTCAGTGCTCAATATACTACTTCAAGTGTAAGAAAGATAATTTTATTTTTGCTCTGCTACTGACCTTTTCGTGCTGAATGCAGATAATACTGGGAATATTACCTTGAGGTTCTTTTGCCATAGTTCTTTGATCCTATGGACCTGTATCATACTGCTGCTCCATTGATAACGCTTGGTAATCTGTTGATAAGCATGCTTCTTGTACCTAAACACCAATTGATATTACTTTGATAAACCATGCAGAGATTTTACTTAAGCTTTCACATTTACCCATAATTAAGACATCCTTCATAAATTCTATTATTGAGCTTTCCACTGTTTTCAACAACAATCATCAATATACTGAATCTGATCTTGGCATCATTAATATTTTTCTTATTCTATCATTTTATTCATAGGAAGTCACAGCATTTTCTTTTCTAGGACTGCTCTAGAACCATTGTTGCTTTACATACAATTCAACTGTTCTAACATAGTGATCTTTAGAAGTACATCTTCAATTTCTATACTATGAATCTTCATGGATAGAATACTCAGAGGTTAATCACTCACATAACTGCCTACCTCCAAGGGGACTTTTCATAGATGAATGATGTCATGACATAATGATGATAGGAACTTCTCTTACTAATCCTTCTTAATGTGATTCATTTTTTAATTCTAGCAATATGATGCACAATGTGATCATCACTTAATGTGCCGATTTTTCCTTAGCTTACATGTTCATAGCCGATGTTCTCTCTACTCCCAAGGCTTCTTGCTGCTTTCTCTCCTTCCATCAACCTATTTGACTATTGTGTGCTTTAGTTGTTCTTCTTCCTCTATAGTTCTCTGCTGGAGAAAATTGTCCTGTGCATTCTTGATCTTATAGCTGTCCTTATTCCAAGGAGCTCTTCTTAGACTGCTTTTTGTGGGGACTACATATGAACTACTCTCCCCCTAAGATGTTGCATGATATCTATCACTGGTTGGATATTTGCTTTGTTTCCTAGAGTAGCTCCCCCTAAGACTATGTTAGATTTACTATGTTATTGAGATGATAGGCTCCCCTTTTCTCTTTTCTTTCCATACACTATTGGGGTTCATCATAATGTCTGCACTCCTTTTCGATTCATAGTTTTGTTTGATTGGATTGGATTTCATCATCTATCTGGATTTATTTAATATATATGGCAGGTTACAGTCTTTTGCTTTGTGACCACGATTGAGGCATACATAACATCTTATTTGACCAAGGTGCATTTGAGCTGATGTATAATATTTTGTTCCTCTTCTTGAATACATTTTACAATCAACAATTTTATGTCCAAAATTAGTGCATGCATAACAATGGCCATGTAAATGATTTGTGTACCTGGTGGAATATTTTCTTTTCCATTTGCTTGCTTGAGGTGTTCTTCTTGGTTGCAGCATCTTTTGCTGGTTGGACTGGGTTTGCTTTCTCTTACAACATGCTGCAGTATGTCCTTTTTTTGTGGTAGGTAAAACATGTGATATTTTTCATAGGAGGAAAGAACCTCCTTTGACATCTTCCAAACTTATTCAATTCATCCTTAGGAGCATATGATCCTTTAGCAGTTGATTGTTTCATCTTCTCATTCTCTGTTCTTTCATGTTGCTACTTGATTCTATTTGTTTCTTTGCAACTCCTGTTCTTGCTGGTTTCTATTTTTGTAGTAATCTGTTGGGTTGCCTCACTATCCTTTACAACTTTTACAAAGATGATTTTCTTGTTATCTTCTGTTTTGGAATTACTGGTTTCTCCTACATATCCTAAGCCTGCCTTTATGAGAGGTGATATTTGAGCATTTAGCATCTTTTCCAATTTACCAGTGCTTTTCATTAGAGGTGTATTCATTAATAGTTCTCTTTGGGCTTTTTCTAAATTCTTTCTCAGACTCACTACTTCTTCTTCCAATCTTTCAAATTCTTGACTTTTCTCTCTTATTTTTTGCAGCAGAGTGTCTTCTACTTTCTTTGCTTCTTCAAGTTGTGTCTTCAGGCCAATAATTTCTTTCTTATCTACATATTATCTCTCATCACATATTTGCACCAATGTCTTAAGGTCTTTGTTTTCCTTCTTTAGTCTTTCTATTTGAGTCAAGGCTATGTCTGGTTTGGCCTTTTCTTCAGCTGCAATTTCTTCATGGTTCTTACTACCATTCACACTAGTAGGTACCTCACGTGTTTGAACATTTTCATTTTGACATGAATTTTTCTTCTTCTTAATTTTCTTCTCCTTCTTGACAATGCAATCCTCAGTGTCTACTCCATGCATGAAATGCAATTTGTCCCAAATTTCTTTTGCAGAGTCTAGATCCCTTATCAACTCAAAGTCCTTGTTATGAAGATTGTTATAAATCACACATTTTGCCTTGGAATTCCTCTATTGTTCTTTCACCGTGGGGGAGTCTGAGCAATAAACATCACAAACAAGCTTCCATACCTTAGGTTCATCAGCCATTCGTCCCGTTTTAACCTTATCTCTCCATTCAGGAAATTTTTTTGTATTTAACACAGGTAAACTTTGATAGTCCATGACTCAACCAAATCTCTTTCAAGCCTTTAAGCTTACACCAAAGGAACCGGCTCTGATACCAATTGTTGAACTCTTAGCTAAACTGAGAGGGGGGGGGGTGAATCCGTTTAACACATACATGGACTTTTAAAACTTTTCCCTTAAAAATTATTTACACATTCATTTCATGATCAACTTAATATGTGAGCAATCTTAATTTGTGAGCAGCAAGTATCAAGTAGATTTGTTTATGTAACAACAATCTTAATATGTAAGAAACATGTATTAAGCAAATTAGATAAACCACATCAACACATAGACATCATGCACCGAGACACCAGATATAAGTGGAAACCCATAAAGGGAGAAAACCACATCTTATTATTGTTTTGATGCAAAGGCAAGCTCCAACTCCCTCTCACCACTGATTTTCTATAGGCACCAACCTATAGGAGGCTCCTACCTCGATTCTGCAAGCTACAACTTGCAAGGAAGCTCCAACTCCCATAATTTTTCTATAGGCACCAACCTACAGCAGGCTCCAACCTCAGTCAGCTACAACTGACATTTTATCAAGCTACAACTTGATGTGGAAGCACCAACTACCATCTATTTTCTGCGGGCACCAACCTGCAGCAGGCTCCAACCTCAGTCAGCTACAACTAACACATATCAAGCTACAACTTGTTAGGGAAGCTCCAACTTCCTTACTCTTTCAAAAGGAAAACACTTGCTGATTTACCTTGGATATGACCTCTATTCTGTATCATCTTCACTACTATGCATCAGTCTTCATATCTGCCTTATATCATTTCTACATCTTCTCAGATTCACTATCAGCTCCTCCTCTATCTCAACTCCTCCTTCTTCTCTGCCTCACTGCTTCATTTATGCATTCTTTAAATTTTCACAACATCTTGTTCTTCTCCTCCTTCTTCTTCTCTTATCTGCCTCAATTCCATACTCAGCATTCTCTATGCTCACTCTCTCTCACCTCTTGCAGCTTTCTTATTTTCTTCAACTCTCTTCAATTCTGCTGCACACTTTCTTCTTATTTCACTCTATTTTCGTCAACCTTCTCCATTTGGATATTACCGTGTTTTATACAAAATAGCTTCAGGTTTGTTTGTATTCTACTGGGAATTCGAAATGGACAGCCATGTCTCTTTGCCTTCTGCCTTCTCATTTCTTTTATCCGCTCATTCAAAAAATATAACTGTAGGCATCAATTTAACATTATAGTGGGATATTTTTTCTTTTCCGGAGACTTGTCAATGCATCAAAACAATATAAATAAATTAAAATATTACATTTAATTACAATGAGAGCTCCAACTCACTCATACAGCCTTTTGGATTGCTAAGCATTTGTCTTTTCTTTGACTGTGTTTGTCCCTTTCTCTCCTCTGTATGCCTTTCTGTTTATGGCTGTTGTGTAACTCCTGTATTTATGTAACTGCACTTTTTAATCATGCGAATTTGTAACATCGCCTCTTAAATATATAACAGTGCCTTTACAAATCTCCGATTTCGATTAGGTCTTCTGCGATAGTTGTGGTGCGATTAATCGCAATCGCAAGTTTGATTGGTATGTTCCACTGCTCAGCCTTCGTGTCGATGCGATAGCCCCACACAACATAGATATATGCTTATATATATATATATATATATATATATATATATATATATATATATATTCTCCAATTGAAAAGTAAACACCCATGAATTTACCTTGGCAAATGCCCAGCACGCACCTCATTTTCTATAAATTTAAACTTTAGCACAATATATAAATAATATCACCGTGTATACATATTCCCCGAATCAAGCATTATAAACATTAGTATAAGGGTTTGATTCCATTTAATCAATGGAATATCATATATCTAGGCCCACTTGCCATGCTTTCCGATGATATGCACTACTCCTCGACTTCTTCCAATTGCGATTGATCACAATCGCAATTTCCATTTGAATGTACCGATATTTAAATGCTCCGAAGCTCTGATTGCGATTACTCTGATGCGATGCGATTAATCGCAATCACAAATTCCATTCACATGTTTCGATGCGCTGCATAACTCCGATTGCGATTACTCTGATGCGATGCGATAAATCGCAATAGAAAATTTCATTTGCATGTTCTGGTGCCCTGTTTAACTCCGATGCGATTGACCTGATGCGATGCAATTAATCACAATCACAAATTTTAGTCTCAAGTGATCTGCTGCCTGTTTTTCTCCGATGCGATTAATGTGCGGACCCAACTATATTTTATATGACGGAGTTTATATGACTATCGCTTCTGGCTTTGCCAATCGCAATCACAACTTCATGTTTGCATGTTTTGCTGCTTTGTTTTTCTCCGATGCGATTTGGTCCCACCTTGTGGTACTTTGGTTATCATAAAGTGCTCCACTTATAAATATATATATTTATGCTTTGAAGCTTTTTTTATATGATCTGGGCTTCATCGTAATCGCAATTCTTTGGTTGCATGTTCTGACACATATCCATTATGTTTTATAAACCCATCGGGATCCAGGCTTCATCGCAATCGCAATTTTATGTTTATATGTTCCACTGCCCTTATAATCTCTGATGAAATTGGGAAAGGGTCCCACCATATAAGGCTTTGATACCTTTGGTTCTTCATCCATTAAACCGCTCCATTACAAATTTATATATATATGCTTTGAAACTTTGTGTATAAGGGGCTACATATATATATATAAGTTTTATGTTTGATCTTTAGAGTATCCTCCAGCGGGTTAAGCGATTCTCCCAATTTATTTATATATATGCATACATTGCTTCTTGGTTTATGATTCCCGGAATTATATATATATGTATCCTTCCGCCTGGGTTACGGTTCCCGGAATTTATGTTTAGAGTTTCTACCAGCTGGGTAGTGATTCTCAGAATAACGACTCTGCCTTTATATTCGATGCCTCTGCCTCTGCCTTAGCTGTGATTTTTTCTCTGTCTTTGCTGTTGCTTCCGCTCTGCTGTTTGACTGTTACATTTCGACAATCTTCTTCCGACTGTCTCCTTTGCTTCCTCTGTTCGCTTCTTTGCTGCCTCCTTTGTCTGTCTCTGTCTTTTCTGCCTCCATTGCCTTATTTCTAGTTCAAGTACTTCTCCTTTTCCATAGGGTTTATTCAACTCTGTTTATACACCCTGATAGACTCACAATTATCCATGCACAGTCAATTGCACATAGGAGCCATTTATACACCCAATTATCTTCTTCTCTTAACTCTACCCCTTTTTCAATATCCAATGGCCCTCATTTTGTCCTCACTACTCTGCACCTTGAATAGCTCTCTGATTCTTTGCTATCCTCTGCTCCTTGACTGATGTTGCTCCTTACTTCTCTTTTTGTTATCTTTGATATCTCTCTTTTTGCCTCCTCTGCTCCTTTAATGATGTTTTAGGTGCTCCTCCTTTGTCATCTCCTTTGCCATCAATGACAACATTTCCAGCAAGGTTGTGTGACGGGAAAAATCTCATTCACCTATGTCCTTATATGGATGAAGCCTCTAAAGTGTTGGATACCCTTTCAGCTTCTAAGTCCTTTATTCCCATTGGTTACCAGATGTTTTCTTCGAGTCCTTCAATAGTTGATCAACCCATTGATCGAGATTCATCTTTTGTCGATTATAGTCTCTCTAAAATTCAATCTCCTGAGTCCATTTCTCACCAACCATTGGTTGATAAAATGGTCGACCTGATTACACTTAGAGTTCATCAGGTCTTTTCCATCGAGAGTGGGTATCCTCCTAGTCATGTTATTTTTGTTTCCTATGATTCCCTGGGATTAGAGGGTGATCCTCCTATTTCCATGATTCGAGAGGGTGATTCTCCAACTCCTGTCGCCACAGTTCCAAAAAATGATCATCTCGCTCTCGTTCCGAGAGCCCAGGAGAATGGTATTTCCACTCCCATAATGCAAGGGGACAATCCTTTTATTCCTATGGCACCTGCTTCATGTAGTTTGGTTGATTACTTTGATTGGAGTTGATTTACGGGATATTGTCTTCCTTCTTACGTGCCCTTGAAGATCACTATACAAGCCTGCAATATGGTTGTACCAGGCACAATTATTGATGAAGGTGCCTTGGTTAGTATTATGTCCTCAACTACATGGAAAGCTTTGGGTTCTATGAAGCTTATGCCTGTTACTCATAATCTGTTGGATTTTAACAGAGGAACAAGTCAACCATTAGGGATCCTTCCGAAGTTGCCTATTACTTTGGGAGGGAAAACCATCAATATAGACGTGATGGTCGTCCAAGGCCCCTTGGATTTTAATTTACTCCTGGGCATGAATATTCTTATGCTATGGGTGTCCTTTTCTATTCTCTCTTTTGTGTGATCTGCTTTCCACATGAAGGTCAGATCGTGACCATTGATCAGCTTCCATTCTTTGATATTGATGTGACATCTGGTCTACCATCATCCCTTCCTGTCCTTACCTTCCAGTGATGTCTTCCTCACCACAGGTCAATTATGTGGCCACCTGTTCCCTGTCCACGTCCACTAATAATTCAATCAGTAAGGTAGTACACCATGTAATAGGGGCATTGGATTCTAATTTCCAGAGTGTTGTTCTCCCGTCGGATCAAAAAATCTTGGAAGCCATAACTTTTTATTTGTCAAGATAAGGTCATCGGAGCATGGTTTGTTTTCTTGTGTCAAGCTCCTTAAAAAATGAAACAAGCTTCTCATCAGAGCATGGTTCATTTTCTTTTGTCAACCTCCTTAAAAAATGAAACAAGCTCGTCGGAGCATGGTTTATTTTCTTGTGTCAGGCTCCTTAAAAAATGAAACAAGCTCATTGGAGCATGCTTCGTTTTCTGGTGTCAAGCTCCTTAAAAAATTAAACAAGTTCGTTGGAGCAGAGTTCGTTTTCTTGTGTAACGCTCCTTAAAAAATGAAACAAGCTTCTTTCGGATCATAGTTCATTTTCTTGTGTCAAGCTCCTTAAAAAATGAAACAAGCTCTTATGAGGATAGTTCTTTTACTGTGTCAACCTTGTTAAAAAATGAAACACATTCCCATGCAATTCGAGCTTCTTATTAGATCTCTTAAAATCCTAGTCGAGTCTTTCTCTTGATCTCATAATTGAACCTTCATTCCATCCACCTATCAGTGATTAGCGGTTCACTTCGGTGAATGTACTGAAGCTTGGGGGGCATGTACCTCGAATTGAGTCACCATGTTGTGGGAATGAAAACTTATTTCAAGCATATTTTTCCATCTTCTTAATCTCATGTAAAAATGAAACCAATTTCAATCACAGTTTGTTCCCATTTCAATCTTGTGTAAAAATGAAACCGATTTCAAGCATAGTTTTCTAAAAAGTTTCAAGCTTGTGCAAAAATGAAACCGAATTGAAGCATAGTTTTCTAAAAAGTTTCAAGCTTGTGTAAAAATGAAACCAAATTCAAGGAGAGTTTCCTGATTTCAAGCTTGTGTAAAAATTAAACCATCCTTATTTTACCTTTCGTGATTTCCATTTTATCAACCTATTTTTCCAGATGAGCCTTGGTTTTCTCATTCCATCGTCACCATCTTCTTGGCCGATCATACGCCTTCACTTGGTTGTTTTACTCATTCCTGAGGAAAAATTTTAATGAGCGGTCTTCTTAGCCAGTCTCCTAACTTTTATCATGTTCTGAGTAGTTCCACCATAACAGAAACCAGTTGCAATCCTTTATACCACTCGTTCCTCCAGCAGGAGTCATCTTTCATCTCTTTTCTCACTCTCAAAAATTGAAAATATTTCCAAGAAATTTGTCTTTTTGAACTCGTAAGAGGATATGAAACTTCATTTACCCAATATACATTTACCTCTTTTTCAAGCTAGGACAAACTATTTATGTAAAAGGAATACCTTACCCTATCGTGACTAAGAGGTTCTCTCAGACATTGTTTTACACCTTTTTGGATATGTGGGACTACCTACGAAAAGGGGCTTGCTGGAGTTCTCTTTTTTGCTTCTTTTCAAACTCTATAAACATGAAAATATGTCGATTTCTTCCTTTTTCGGACTCAGCAAAACTAAATTACATCAGAAATTGTCACCATCACACTCTCAAGTTCCTCCTTCCCAGGGCTCGTAAAATGTACTAGGATGGATTTGTCTAAAGGACGAACTTATATGACAAGAATATGCTATCCTCTTCAAGATTTTGTAAAAATAAAGAGGTACCTTCCAGAAATGGTGGGGGGAAATGGAAATTATTCATTAATTGTGTCAGCAGTATGTCACTCCTGATCATGACACTCATCTACAGTTTGTGTCGGGTTGGGATATCTTCACTCCGTCACTTTTCCTCCATGGGTTTGGGAAATACATTTGCCTCTCATTCTACTACCAATATTGTCAACATGACCTCTGATCCTATTTGAGTCAAATTTTTCCAAATTCCAAGGTCGTGTTGCGGATATGTTCAAGAGAAAATCCTTCTATAGTTTTTACATTCCTTGATCCTCTATTCTAGTCTTGGTTAACACCCATATTACATTATATGTTTCGTGTCGATGATGTGGGATTCATTTTGACCCTCCTTCGATGGATCGCTTCATGTTGACTTCAGCTCATTATCCAAGAAGTCGATCTAGAGACTCCTTTCTGGTACCTTAGATATTTCATGCCCTAATGGCAAGTTCTTCACATTCAACGACAAGTTCACATCATTGGCCTTCGATCGGGTGATTTCACGGGTGTTCGACTCTAAATCACTGGTCACATTCCATGGATTGTACTAGTAGTACCTTGAGAACCATTGTCATTATTAGTGGCTTCTCTCGCATCTGTTAATAGTTTATATCATTGACTGGTAATGAGGCCACTTTCTTGCATGTTTGACTTCATCTCATTTACTCACATGCCTGAATTTGTACTCATTTGGGTCGTGACAGAGCGTAAGACCCTGGATTTTTTTCTCTAGAGTCGAGGTTGGGAGGCGATATGTTTTTTCCATAATTGGATACATGTTTCTTTTAGATGGATGGCTCCGACCATACCATTAGTATTTATGTTATCCTTATCATATGGATGGTTGCATCCATACCTTGATTCATGTATTTTCATCAGATTTTTCAGTTATGTATATGTATCTATGCTTGATTGTCAGGTCTCCTGACGATAGCATTTGGTTCCTTGCATGTACTTCTAAATAATTTCACCCCTCACTCATGTTCTAACTTCATACTTTAGGGGGCATCTGTTACACAACAATTTTTCACTGTCCCTGTACTCCCCATTCCTTGATCCTAGAGGACCCATACAGTGACTTTTTGAGCAGGAAAATACCCTCTGTGGGCAGAGGTGATACCTCTAGCCCTAGGGTGGGTCTACCATTTAGGAAACAAGCTATACTTTCATAATCCTAGCTTATAAATGGAAAACAATTTGGGATAGGTGACCTACCTTGGTCCAAAGCTCTTGTTGTAACTTGCAGCAGCGATCTCCTGATCTTCGTCGTCACAGGTTGCGGTCCTTTAGTGGTAATGTCTGTGTACCTACACAAGGATCAAATGAATGGTGACAGCATATGAAAACATACTATCATTTGTATATTTTCAATTGGTAAAGGAGAATCAAACATTTTGCATATGATTAAACACAAAATTGGAACCTAAAAACCAATCATGTATTAATGATATAGAAAAGAAGTTTACAACTTTAATGCCTTGACATTGTAGCCTCCTTCGACGGGTTTAGTCAGGCGCATCTTAAACATTCGTTGGGGATCAAACTTGGTGAGGAAATAGGCCTAAACTCTCTCTTGACAATGGATTCCTCTTTACCTTATTCTACACACGAGCTATAGTAAGGATTGTTTAGCTAGATGAAACCATGTGAGAAGGAAGAATTTATAGGAGAGGAGGAGGTGGTTTGGGATCCCTCATAAGGTGGAAGAGAGGTCTTATCCCTTTGGGAGTTGCACAATTGTAGGAAACAAGAAGCCAAAGGGAGGACTTCAACGTTATTCAGTCAAACAAACCATGATGACTACGCTCACGAAGTAGTGTACATGGAAACTTTGTTTCTATTTTTTAAAAAATTCTAAAAATAGCTTGGTGTAGGTATCCCACTGAGGCACAGCGCCAATAGGTGCGGGGCCCAGTGTTAATTTTTTTGTGGGGAAGAGGCCATAACTTCCTACTAGGGCCGACCCATAATCATATGTTTTTTAGAGTCTGCTTGAGGAATGATCAAGAGAGGAAATGTTCTTGACATGCCAAGGGATGCAATGACACTTATGGCAAGGTATGAAAATACACATAAGTCACTGAAAATTTCCTCCAATGTTTGACATGGGGATTGTAGGGATGGTGAAAAAAATACTGTGTAAAATATGCACCCTAAAGCATGAGGTCCGAAAGATATGGAGGAGTGAAATGCTTTATGAGAACATGCCCAAACCAAACCGCCGCCATCGCAAGACTTGCAAGAACAAGTACAACCGATATCTCTGATACATGAATATGTGCTATGCGCGCAACCATCCATAATAGAGTACATACAATAATAGGATCTGAGGTATGGATGCAGCCATCCAGCAAGAAGGATCATAAAATAGACTTAGGTATGCTCTCAGCCATCCAATCAAAAGAGTCATGCATATATTCATGATAAACCAAATCGTCTCATAGCCTGGATTTCATCAGACAAAAGCCAGGGTCTTTCACTCCAGCTCGACCCAAACAAGTACAAATTAAAGCATGCAAATGAGTCAGCTGAAGTCGAACATGCAATAAATTCACTTGATTATCAGCCAATGATGAAAGTTGTTATCAGGCGCAAGATAAACCACCAATAATGATAATGGATCTCAAGGTACAACTAGTAAAATTTTCAAAATGTGAACAGTGAACTAGAGTCGAACACTCGCGAAATCACTCGATCAAAGGCCAATGTTGAGGACCTGCAAGCTCCAAGGTACAAGAAGGGAGTCTCTAGATCAACTTCCTGGATAATGAGCTAAAGTCGACAGGAAGTGAATATTCGATGGAGGGTAATAATTAATCCCACATCATCGACACGAAATAGAGAATGTAATGTGAGTGTTAACCAAGACTGGAACAAAGGATCAGAGAATGCACAAAATGAAGAAGGATTTTCTCTTGAACATATCAGTGACACGACCCTAGAATTTGGCAGCATTTGACTAAAATAGGATTAGAGGTCAAGTTGACAATATTGGTAATCGAATGAGAGGCAAATAGATTTCCCAAACCCATGGAGGAAAAGTGACGGAGTGAAGATATCCCAACCCGACATGAACTAGAGATGAGTGTCATTTTCAAGGGTGACATACTGCTGACGCAAATAATGAATAAATTCCATTTTCCCCCACCATTTTTGGCTAGAACCTCTTTATTTTTACACAAGCTTGAAGAGGATAGCATATGCTTGTCATATAATTTTTTCCTTTGGACAAATCCATCCTAGTACATTTTACGAGCCCTAGGAAGGAGGAACTCAGGAGTGTCATGGTGATGATTTTCGATGTCATTTAGTTTTAGAGAGTCTGAGAAAGGAAGAAATCAGTGTCATTTCATGTTCAGAGATTTTGAAAAGAAGTGGAAAAGAAAAATCTAGCTTGTCCCTTTTTGTAGGTAGTCCCACATATCTGAAAAGGTAGAAAACAATATCTGAGAGAACATCTTAGTCATGATAGGATAAGGTATTCCTTTTTTGTAAATAGTTTGTCGTAGCCCAAAAAAGGGGTAAATGTATACTAGGTAAATGATTTTTTGCAGCCTTTAACAAGTTCAAAACAACAAGAGTCTCAACAATATTTTCAATTTTTGAGAGTTAGAAAAGAGCTTAGAGATTACTCATCCTAGAGGAACGAGTGGTATAAATGATATCAACTATTTCCAGTTATGGTGGAACTACTCGAAACATGATAAAATTCAGGAGGGTGGCTAACAAGACCACACATTGCAGAAGTTCCTCATGAATGGGTAAAACAACCAAGTGAAGGCATATGATCGGCCAACTAGATGGTGAGAATGGAATGAGAAAAAAAAGGCTCATATAGCAAAATAGGCTAATAAAATTGATCTGAAAGGAGTGTATTAGTTCTTCTGTGCTAAGGGTCCTTTCAGTAAACATGTATAAATTGTCTCCATAAGTTTTCTTAAGGAATAAGAGTTTTAACCATGAAATTTAGATGAATTAGTGAAATTTAAGCATGTAAATAAGCCTTAAAAACACTGAATAGCAGTGCATAACAGAGAAAAACATTCACACATAAGATTCACACAGTAGGCATGATGAAGCAGTTCACCCCTCCTAGGCTACATCTGCTGGTCTGGCTCCCAATGGCATGTCCCTCTTTGTCATCATGCTCAAAATTTTAAATTACATATGTTTACAAGCCTCTAATGGTTTTTTTATTTGCACAAATGGCTCCAGAATGCTCAAATTAGTCTAGGTAGACTCTTGTTTCCCCAAAATTGGTCGAAAATTGACCTCCCAATGCATTTTTCCCAATGATAACTAGAAAAGCTCCACTAAATATGGAGAACAGGCAGTTAGCTGTAGTTAAATTTAATAAATCCCCTGACGATAGGCACATGCTCCAAATAAGTTCGGATGCTTTAAATTAGCATTAAGTGTGAGTGGCGGGGTGGTCACATGCCAACCTTGTTGTAAACTTTGCTCAAATGGTTTAAATCATGCCAAATACATTGGAATCGGGAGTAATGGTTCCAGAACATTTAATCATCGCTTTAAACATTGAATTCTGCATGTGAATAGTCATTACATACCCCCGCCGAAGGTCACGATTATACAACCGTCCAAACAAAATGTTCTGCAAACACCGTCATGTTACTTGAGTGGAACATGCCATTAATGTTTGATGTTGCAGTTAGAGCAGAGCCACGGTCCTGGCGCAAGGCCACGTGAGAGGGGGAGCTGGAAATTTGGGGCTGGCCTCCCAAGCCCTCAACACAATCCTTAATAAAATTTAAATATGAGTGGTGATCTATAGGGGTAAGAAACACCCTGTAGGCGGAATGGTCAAGCCCTTCTACACCCATGCTCGAGGTTTCGGGTTCGATTCTTGTAGCCTTAATTTTTTTTTGATAAACCATCCTAAAGGACACATGGCATCTTTTGGGCTTTCCACGTGTCTCTCAACCATTGGCCCTCCAATAATGTCATCAACAGCCCAAAATTCATCCATACCATCAACATCTAACGGCTCAGAACATGCCACATGGGGCCATCCTATTAGTTGTGGAGAAAAATAGAATATTCCAAGTATATTTTGCTGACTGCACTTGCATGCTGAATGGGTATCCAGCCACCAAAATTTTGATGTTTTAGAAAACCAACAGAATGTGATATCTTCATCATACACATTAGTTTTTCGAACCATTCATGGTGTCAGAATCACAACGATGAGACATTTCCAGTTGCTCAGGTTCGAACCTATTTCAAGCACTTTCATTTTTGAGCATAAGACTTGATCTCCTAATCATACCTCTCCATTGGGAAGATTTAATACCCCGAAATACTTTAAGCACATGTTCAGAAGATGAGGGAACTATTCCCTCACCTTTTCCACTTCCATCCATATTTTCTTACTTGGTTTGCTCCCCTTGAGCCCAATTCAAAGATAATCGACACTTTCGCTTTTTGAAGCGTGTGTCCTCCTGTCAAGGATGGCATTCCCTTGATCATCAATCAACGAAGGCTCATACAAATGTAAATTCTCCACATTGACAATGGAATACATTTGCATATATGAAGGCAAGTCAAATTGAAATGCATTATTACCAACCTGTTTAATACTCTTGAATAGACCATAATGAATAGGCTTGGGATTTTTACCTTCTCCTTGCATCCTTTCTTTGCTTATGTGTCGCCATACTTCATCTCCTTGAAACTTGTGATCACTCTATGTTTTTCATGCCTCTCCTTGTACTTTCTTTGACTATTCTCAAGTTGTTTTTGAACTTGTTGATAAATAATATGAATTTTCTCAATGGAATTTCGATTTTTGTCAATATCACTCTGCCCATCAATTGCAACATATTTCTCAAATATGAATTCTAATGGAGCTTTCGGCAAATACCCAAAGCAGGCTTCAAAAGGTGAAGTATTTTTAGAAGAGTGCTTGGCCCGGTTGTAAGCGTGTTGGATGTATTGCAGTTCTTCATCCCACAACTTGGGATGCTTGCTGTAATATCCTCTCAATAAATGCACAAAATATCTGTTCACCACCTTGGTTTGGCCATCAGTTGATGGATGAAAAGTAGTAATATTTTTCAACTTTGTGTCCATCATCTTCTAAAGATTGGACCAAAAATTCCCAACGAACCTGGAATCCCTGTAAATAAAAATAGAAGTTGGCAAACCAAAATGAACTCATACATGTTGAAAATAAATTTCAGTAGTTTGTTCAACAGTAATGGTTTTCTTACATGGCGTAAGTATACACATTCTACTGAATCTATCCAAAACTACATAAAGATAATCATGTTGTTTTCTTGACATAGGAAGAACTCCAACAAAGTCCATGGAGACACTCTCCCATGGCCTTGATGGTACCAGTAGTGGCATGTACAACCCAAACTTCCTATTTCTAGGCTTACTTGTAGCACACATAGAACATCCTCTTATAAAACATGACACACTATCTATCATGTGAGGCCAATAGCAATACCTCTATAGATGCGCCATTATTTTGCATACCCCGAAGTGAAAAACAATAAGAGACGAATGAGCCTCTCTCATGACACTAAGTCTCTCTCCTTCTGGTATGCACAACTTCCCAAAATGAAACAGAAAATTGTTCTGCAAGTGATAATTATTTTCCTCAACTTGATTCCCTTCACTCAAACTAGCATAAACATCTTTAAAATCAGCATCAGATGCATACTGTTCTATGTAACTCTCATGTACAATAGAATAATTTTGAAGCAAAGTAGAAGCACTTATAATTGGTCTTGAAAGAATATCAACAACTTTATTGAAAATACCTTTCTTGTACCTTATAACCAAGTGAAATTGTTGAAGAAATCCCATCCACCTGAAATGTCATGATTGTTGCAATTTTGTTTACGACTGCAAGTACTGTAGCGATTGGTGATCGGTATGAATAATCGTCTCTTTATCCATAAAGTAGTGTTTCCACTTCTTGACACTTTGTACCAATGCATACATCTCTTTTTCATATGTTGGATAATTTATTACAACACCATTGAATGTTTCAGAATGAAAAGCGATAGGCTTACCATGCTGCAAAAGTATTGCGCCCATGACATAATCACTAGCATTGGTTTGTATCTTGAATGGTTGTCTCAAATCCGGTAATGCAAGGATTGGAGCTGAATAGATATTGTCTTTTAAAGCTTCAAAATCTTGCTGCTTTTTGCCTCCCTATTGGAAGCTTTTTTTCACACTTGTCACTCTATGCATAAGAGTTGTTATGGCAGAAAAGTTAGCAATAAAATTTCTCCAATACTGAGTTGTGCCTAAGAAAATTCTTACCTCGGTTACTAATTTTGGAGTGGGCCAATTCACAATGGCTTCCACTTTAGAAGGATCAATTCTCAATGCACCTCCTCCTACAATGTGTCCCAAATAAACCAGAGAAGTCTTTCCAAATTCGCACCTAGACCTCTTAAGAAATAATTGCTCTTTCTTCAAAACATCAAGTACCCTCTTTACATGAAACTCATGCTCTTCTCTTGTTTTTTTGAAAATGAGTATATAATATAAATACACAATCACAAATTCATCAAGAAATTGATGTAAAACATTATCCATCACATGCATGAAAGTCGTCGGTGCATTACACAAACCAAGTAGCATATCCAACCACTCAAAGAGTCCTTGTTTGGTTTCGAATGCAGTCTTCCATATATCACTTTCTGCAATTCTTACTTGATGATATCCACTTCATAAATCTAACTTAGTGAAATACTTTTCTTCTTTCAGCTGATCTAAAAAATCATCTATCCTTGGGAGTGGGTATCGATTTTTTTATCGTTATCTTCTTCAAAGCTATGAATTCGACACACGTGCACCAAGTCCTGTCTTTCTTTGCAATCTGGACTATAGGTGAACCACATGGAGAAGTGCTTGGCCTTATGAGTCCCTTGTCCAAAAATTCTTTGATTTGCCTCTTTATTTCAACATTCTCCATTATCAAAATGTGATACATGCTGATGTTTGGAAGAGGAAAATATTATTGAGACTGAATCTCATGTTGAATCTCCCTTTTAGGAGGAAATCTTGTTGGCTCCTAAAAAATCTCATGATGTGCATAAAATACATCATATAAATTTGATTTCAACTTAGGATCACAATCTTGAAATGACTCATGATTAACATCAGCTTTAGGCTTAATCATTAGAAGAAAAAAATTCTTACTTGAATTCACAAGCCTTTTTACCTGTCCATCATTTACCATTGCAATATTTCTCTTCTTGTGATGTGCTCTAATAATGTACTCCTTTCGATCTTTTAATAAATGGTATTTGTTCTCATGGTGACGGAAGATAGCTTTCCTTTTATACAAGTAAGGATTTCCCAACACAACACCTATAATATCAAGCAAAACCACATCTAATTCAACTGTGTCAACAAAATGTGCAGTTATTGCAAAGAGCAATATGCACTTTTTTGAAACCTGAAAATTTGCATCCTTACAAATCCACCCAAGTGGATATGGTTTTGGATGTGGAATGGTCTTGAGATTAAGTTTCTTGACCAAGTCTTCTGAGATTAAATTTTATTTTGAACCAATTTCAAACAATGTATCAATCTTGGTATGTTTGGATATTACCCTCACATGAAACAATTCAATTCTCTCTTCTTCATTTGCAGCTTCTATGTGACAGGTTGAAATACTAGTACTGGGTTTTGTTTCAATTTCTTTCCCCTTTATTTTCTTCAATCCCATGGTTGTAATTTTAGTTTCATCACCTAAATCCTCTCCTAATTCATGTTGAGTTGTAGCTGCAGTTTTCTACTTCCCTTTGTTATTGTTAAATTTGGGTCTCTATTCAGGATGTAGTTTCCAATATTTTTTCTCTTCATAGCCTTCTCTTGAAAAATGTTTAAAAAACACTTTATCTCCCTCTTTATTTATAGATGCATTATTTTTTCCTTTTCCTTTTGAGGTCTTCTCTTTTATTTTCCCCTTAAAAGGTTTGTTTCTACCCTCTTCAAAAGTATTTTTCCCTCTAGCTTCTAAATTTGTGGCTTGAACACATACCTCATCTAGGCTTGTAGGATTAAAAATGAGGATAGTATGTCTAAGGTAGCTATGTAAGACTCATATTTACTTGAGAAAAGTATCTTGACTCTACAAATATACCCCTAATAAGAGATATCTTCTCCTAAATTCTTGGGTGTAGTCTTGTACATTTTGTCCTTTCAATTGTCTAAATTTTTTCCAATTCATTATGGATTTCTACATGTGAGCTAATGGATAAAAATGTTGTTTTATTGCAGTAATGAAATCAATCCATGATAGAATAATCTTACCATGTTTTTTGATCTCCTCCTTTTTCTTGGCTTCCCACCAAACAAGAGTTGCACCTTCCATCCTCAATGAAGCTAGTTGGATTTTGGTGTCATCATCATGAAGGTTTTGAATTCTCAAATAAACCTCCAATTTCATAATCCAATTATCAATATTTTCTGCATTGAATTCACCATCAATCATTCGCAATTCAAACTTAACATCAATTTTTAGAAAATTACTTTTACCAGTGTTCTTTGACTTGTGTGACTGGTGTACTGAAGATGAAGTAGAGGATGATGATGATGTGGGTGAGAATGGTGACTTTCCACTGTCTCCATTTCCTCCATTACCATTCTTGGATTTATCTTCATCATTGTGACCTCCTGATGATCCCCGACCTTCCTTGTGAATTTTGGATCCTTCTCCTTCTAGTCTTTCATTCCTTTCTTCATAAAGGACTCTCACCGTTTCAGTCATGTGAAGGAACGCTTTCCTAAACACTCTTTCTTCCTCTTTGGGATCCACCTCTTCATGGGTTTCTTCTTGTCCTAGAGGCGTGCTTGATGTTTCTTATGCTTCTCTTGGAGGTGAACTAGGTGGTGGAGAATGTGGAAATATTTCCCTCCTTTGCTATGGCTCACTTTGAGACCCTCTTGCTTCCACCAATTTTCCTTCTCCTCTCTTAAGCTTGAGTCTAGTAAGCATGAAAACCCTTGCAAATAGTTAATAAATCCTTGCACATAAGAACACCATAGATGAAACTCTAGCTCTGATACCAACTTGATTTGAAAGGAGTGTATTAGTTCTATTGTGCTAAGTGTCCTTTCAGTAATATAAACATGTACAAATTGTCTCCATAAGTTTTCTTAAGGAATGAGAGTTTTAACCATGAAAGTTAGATGAATTAGTGAACTTTAAGCATGTAAATAACCCTTAAAAACACTTAATAGTAGTCAATAACAGAGAAAATCATTCAAAAATAAGATGTACATAGTAGGCATGATGAATTAGTTCACCCCTCCTAGGCTACATCTACTAGTCCAACACCCAATGGCATTTCCCTCTTTGTCATTATGCTCAAAATTGTAAATTACATATGTTTTTAGGCCTATAATGGTTGTTTTCTTTGCAACAATGGCTCCAGAATGCTCAAATTAGTCTAGGTAGACTCTTGTTTCCTCAAAATTGGTTGAAAATTGACCTCCCAATGCATTTTTTCCCAATGAAAGCTAGAAAAGCTCCACTAAATGTGGAGAACAAGCAGTTAGCTACATTTAAATTTAATAAATCCCCTAAAGATAGGGGCGTGCTCCAAATAAGGTCGGATGGTTTAACTTGGCATTAAGTGTGAGTGGCGAGGTGGTCACATGCCAACCCTACCATAACCTCTGCTCAAATGGTTTAAACCACACCGAATATGTTGGAATAGGGATTAATGGTTCTGCAACATTTAACTGTCACTTTACATTAAACTCTACATGTGAACAACCATTACATACCCCCACCGGAGGTTATGGTTATAAAACTATCCAAACAAACTGTTCTGCAAACATCGTCATGTGACTGGAGTCACCATGCCTTTAATATTTGATGCTGCAATTACAACAGAGCCATGGTCCTGGTGCAAGGCCAAGTGAGAGGGGTGGCTGGAACTTCGTGGCTAGCCTCCCAAGCCCTCAACACAATCCTTAATAAAATTTAAATATGAGTGGCAGCCTATAGGGGTAAGAAACACCCCCTAAGCAGATTGGTCAAGTCCTTTTGCGCCCAGGCCCAAGGTTTCGGGTTCGATTCCTGTAGCCTCAACAAATTTTTGATAAACCATCCTGAGGAAACATGGTAGTCTACAGTCTTTCCACGTGTCGTTCAACCATTGGCCCTTCAAGAATCTCATCAAAGGCCCAAAATTAAACCGTACCATCAAAATCTAATGGCTCAGAACATGCCATGTGGCGCCATCTTATTATTTGTGGAGAAAAACTGAATATTCCAAGTATATTCTATTGACTATACCTGCATGCTAACTGGGCATCCAGTCACCAAAATTTTGATGTTTTGGAAAAGGAACTAAATGCGATATCTTCGAACCATTTGCAGCACCATATTTGCAACGATGAGACCTTTCCGATCGCTCGGGTTCGGACTTGTTTCAAGCACTTTCATTTTTTAGCATAAGACTTGATCTCCTAATAAAAAATGGAAATTAAAAAAGGTAAAATAAGAAGGGTTTCATGTTTACACAAGCTTGAAATTAGGAAACTCTGCTTGAATTTGGTTTCATTTTTACACGTGCTTGAAACTTTTTAGAAAACTATGCTTGAAACTGGTTTCATTTTTACACAATCTTGAAACTTTGTAGAAAACTATGCTTGAAATTGGTTTGATTTTTACACAAGCTTGAAATGGAAACAAAATGTGATTGGAATTAGTTTCATTTTTACACGAGCTTGAAAACATAGAAAACTATGCTTGAAATAACTTTGCATGCCCCCAGCATGGTGACTCAATTTGAGGTACATGCCCCTCAAGCTTCAGTGCATTCACTGGAGTGGACTGCTAATCACTGACAGTTGGATGGAATAAAGGTTCAATTATGAGATCAAGAGAAAGACTATACTTCGATTTTACGATATCTAATCAAAAGCTTGAATTGCATGGGAACATGTTTCATTTCTTAATGAGGTTGAAAGTGTAAAATAACTATCCTCATAAGAGTCCTCCAGGATTTGCGGAGTGTGGTTCCTTGCACATACTTGTAAATCATTTCACCCCTCACTTATGTTCGGACTTTATACTTTAGGGGGGATTTTTTACACAACAATTTGTCACTGTCCCTGTACTCCCCATTCCTTGATCCTGGAGGACCCATACAGTGACCCCTGTGTACTTTCCAAGCATGGATTACACACCCCTAAATCAAACTTTGTCTGCCAATTCATCTCCCTTAACAACATTTTTGGAAGATCCCTATATAAACATGGTTTTCATGGTTGGCGTTTTGTCTCAGTGTCTAACCTGCGCTAATAGCATAGATTTGCACTAAGAACCACGTCGATCGATGCTCTGTCTTAATATAGGACCTGCGTTGATCCTCTTTTGGAAAGTTTTTAAAATAGGAACGAAGTTTCCACAACTAGAAGCTTCGCAAGGCGGCAAGAAGGAAGTTTGTTTTGAGGATCTGGCTGAGGAATTCCTCTTTGGGCTTCTTGTTCCCAAGAAATAGGAACTACTCCAAAGGATAATTTCTTTTCACATGTGGTGTCTTGATTGTCTATATAGGTAATCAGATGTTGGTAGCAGCATGAATCGAGCTTGAGGAGAATGACGGATCAAGAAGCTTCAATGGAAGATGACAACATAGCATCAGAACAAGGTAGGTAAAATTCCTTGCTCTGAATTTCATTTACAATATCGGAAGGTATATGTTAGTATGTTCCTGTAGTTGCTAGACCCACCCTAGGGCTAGAGGGATCGCCTCTATCCGCAGAGGGGATTTTCCTTCACAAAACCATGTTCCTCCATTAATCACAATCCATCACGTAAAATTGGGAGGTCATCTAGAGTCTATTCTTATGGGAACCTAATGATATGTGGATCAATAATCCCTGGTTCACCCTAGCTATAATATATTTTCCATGTCGTATTTCCAAGCACCATAGTAAAATCCTAAAGAGGTATTACTTAGGTCCATTGGTTTATGGTTTGTGGTTTCAACATGAAGCATCTAAGAGAGCCAACAAAGTTTCGAATTGAAGCATGGTTCTAACCTATTATGGGATGAAAACCATTTGAAATCCAATGAACAGGGAAGTCGAGATTTATGAATAATATTGGTAACTTGTAGATATGTGAGTGAGATCAAGACTAATTGATGACATGGTTTCAATAATAGCCAAGGATTAGCTATGCCAAAGCGACACTAGGTGATAGTAGAAAAATCACTAGAGAGAAAACACTCGGAGAGTTGTTGCACAATGAGCTTGAGATTTTGCAAGGAATAAATTCATTTCAAGACATATATAAGAAGGAATGAGAACATTATGATTTTTTTCTTATCGCCCTAGTAGGATATTGAAAAATAATAGATCAATCAAGATTGGTTGACAAAAGCCACAGAGTGATTGTCTCAAAGACGACATTGAGGGCATGAAATCATGAAGGAGGACAACAATTAGGACACTTGTACAAGGAAACTATCCTTAGAAGAAGACACTTGCTAATGAGCCAAAGTGAAAAGGACTAAAATTAGTGTGGGTAATAGAGAAGAGAGAGGAGATTGGTAATCCATCTTGAAGTAGGGTAGAAAAATAAGTGATTAAGAGTAGCCTAGACTTGCTACATTGAGTGGTATCAAAGTGTTAATAATATTTTGGAATTAAATAGGAGGATGCTACTAAGGATCACAGTGGAGCCTGTGAAACTATAAAGGAGGTAGAAGCCAATTGTGCATAGTTGCAAGATTTTTGGAGTTGAAATAGTTTTATTTGAAGCAATAGAGATAATAGAAATTCTAAAGGCTTGAGAAGTATCGCAAAATAATAAGTTAAGAGATTTTAAGATCTCAGTGGTGAATAAAACTAATAGCTAATTATTCTTATATTTTATGCTTAATATAGCATGAGAGATTTGTGATTGTAGGTAGTAACCATTACAACCAAAGAAGCTATGAAAAGGGAAGAAGAGCATGTATAACTCTTACAGAAAAAAGAAAAGTTGTGGCTGAGAAAATTGCACCAAAGAGGTTGCATTAGAAAACATTCCAAATAAGGTTTGAAAGGAGGAGAATAAAAAGGAAGAACTCAAGGAGAAGAGAACAAGAGAAGTTCTCATAGTTGATTAATAGGTGCATAAGCCCAGAAGAGAAAGGAGTGCTCAAGAGGTTGTAAAGGAGAATACCACAGGAATACCAAAAGGCTAAGCTAATTAGAAAGCTTGGTGAGGTTTTGGGGTGACGAGCGGATGGAGAAGACTTGTTATTAGAGCTTGATTGAAAATCACAATGGGCTAGAGGAATCCCACAAAATAATGGAGAATATGGCTAGTGATAATAATTTAAAAGGTTCAAGTGCATGCCATAGAAGAGGAAAGGAAGATTTCAAATAAAATTTCATAGCAAGGAGAATGAATCAAGGGGAATTTAACCAAGAGTTTATTTAATTAAAGGATAGATTCAACATAATGTTGCAACTTCTAAAAGAGAGGGAAGAAGACCAGAGATATGGTTGGTTGTTAAAGAGGAAGAAGGTGAAATGACATGTGCTACAAAAGAGGCTAAAGCACGACCTAAGTAAAGGAAGATAAAAAAAAAATTTGAGTGTCAAGGAGAGGATTTTCACTTCTATGAACCATGAAAAGGATCAATCCTGGGTGAAAATGATGAAGATGAGAAAAATATAGTTCCATAATGTATCATGTATCGTGGGAAATGTTTAAAAAAGAAAATGATGCCAAGAGCATGAATAAAGGATGAAGAGCCTCCCATTTTTAAAACCAATCAATTGTTTCTATGTGCAAGTCGTGAAGGCGATGAAGGAAGACATACATTACATATTGTCATGAGGGATGAATAAAATGTGAAATTTCCCTTAAGAGACAGAGGCAGTAGCACATAAGCATATTTGGAAGTGGACGAGGTAGATGCCAAATAGAGGTCAATTACAACACTCAAAGATCATAATAAGGAAATTATTTTTCTTGAAGGATTGCAGCTAGAAGTTGAGGGAGGTGGGTCATAGTGTTTGATGAGGGATGAATCTTGCATGGAGTTTGCAACTCCAGTTCCATTTTAATTTGCTAATTTGGATGGATAGTTAAATTTCCTAAAAGAAAGGATAATATATTTAAGAGTGCACATTCAACATGGAAAATTGGACCTGGAAGAAGATGTACCTAAGAGGTGTGACCAAGAAGTTGAAGGGAAAGCATGTAGACTAGATTTTAACAAGGATTTTTCAACTCTTAGGAAAGAGGAGGACATTAAGAAGATACTCAATGAGAGTCTCGTTGGGGCCCCAAAGACACATTATGTTGTGCTATAGTGCAGAGGTTGGGAACATTTAAGTTCAATCTAATTTTTTATTATGACTTAGATCCTCTCTTGGAATTCAATGTATGAGATCATCTATTGTTTACTTTAAATATTGTTGAATCTACTTATTCCTTCTTTAGTTTTGAATACTCTAGTTCGTTCATTCTTAATTTCAAACTTCAACCAGAAAAATAAAAATGAAAAAAAGTTACAACAAACTAATTCGTATGTAAATGTTTGTTTTTGTGAATATTATTTTATGAAATAAATATAAATTTTATCTTAAATTTTATTGTTATTTTCTATCCTCATTCCAAATTTAAGCATCATGCACTCTACTTTCTCCATAAAGTTGTCACAAAAAAAACATAAAAGAACATGAATAACCATTTTCATCCATTTAATTCTAGTTCTTGATGTCTATTAATAAATCTTTATTTCTATAAGAATGCAAAGAAGACTACTCATAAGAATCTACAATTTATTTCACACTCTAAATATGAACATCACATGCATGTTATCATTGGTCATGGGTTTTATTCAAGAAAGTACAAAATACAATGAGTGAATTCCATTCAAGACTAATGCAACGGTAGCGTGGTCAATCTTTAATTTTCAAAAAACCCCAACATAAAATTTTCTCCACGCGTCCTTGTTTCATGCTTCCCAGATGGATTCCCTTTTCTGGACCCTTTCTCCTCCTTTCACGAACTAAACCCAAACCTAAACATACTAAGTTCCACACTCAATTCCCAAGATAGGTCGAGAGGTCAATACCGCGGGTAGGTTAGGGTGGGAACACCAATTTACCACCCAAGGTCAGGGGTCGGACTTTTGGATAGGTTAGGATTGGTCTAAATTGTGGGCATTGTCAAAGAAATAAAGAAAGAAAGAAAGAATTTTTAATGTCCACGAGGCTAAAAATAGCCTATGGGACAGATTGCTTCTCTATATGACTCTTGTATTCGGCCCTTTTCCTGTGAAGTTTTAAAATGAGCAATCCCAGCTTATCGACAAACTCTTCGCTGAATAGATTATCCCAAGAATTAGCTGCTAGAATACCTGCATAGTTTTCCCTGGTGTCCTTGAAGGCCTCACATTCTAGAATGAAATGTTTTTCTGTTTCCACTTTTCCGGAGGAGCAAAAAATACATACTCTTTCTTCCCACATTTCTTTTGGCCTTTTCTAGCGCCCTGTTTCACAACGAAGTTGATGAGAATTAGTCCTTAATTGAGCAATAATAATTTTAGATCTCCAAGAAATATTAGCCCCTATGTATGCCTTTTGTTGATGGTTATGCGTGGGGTTAAACTCTTCTATGTAGTACTTCTTCTTTCTCTCTAGCTCTTCCTTCCAAGTATGTTTGTGGAATTTATCCATAACAAAAGTTTTTATCTCTTTACTATTTGTAGGACACATGCTCAAGAAAATACCCCATTTACTAAACCATTTGTTATTTTTCCGCATCCAAGTCTTCTATCTTTTGCACAATCCATCACTAAACACAACCTTAGGCCATCTATCCTCTTCCATTTGCTCAATTTTTTTCAGATACCTTATGACTCGTACCATAGCAATTGCTTCAATAGGAGCAGCCCCTGTTTCACTTAACAGGATAGCATAAGGAACTGCACTTTTAATTTTGAATTTGTTTGTAATCAAACGTTTCTGAATTTTCTCAATTTGTTTCCATTGCATCTTGGTTGTGTTGCTGGCCCATAGTTCACAACCGTAGAGAATCACCGGAATCACTAGAAGCCCAAAAAGAGTTAGGGTGGTTTTCAGAGGCCTGGCCTATGGCCCTCGACTAATGGCCTACCATCATGGTAATCGTCTATCACTTGGTGAAATTTTCTTCATTTATATTCATTTTCGGCTGCAGAGAATCTCATATGCAACACGAGATTCACTATTTTATAGAGGATATTTGCAAAGGAGTTTTTTTGAATACAGATCGTCAATTTTCCATACTAAACGTAAAAAAATTAATTGATGTATTGAACTCACCGTAATTCAGTGATTGGCCAAGAATTTGTCATCTATTCTAGACATATTTCTATAAGGATAGTTGCTACCAATTTTGAAAAACATACAATTCAAGTAAATTAAAACACAATAAATAATCCTTAAACATGATTTGAAATAATAATGAAATGTGTGATAGAACTTGCCAGAGCATAGTAAGAACATTTCCTTCTTTTCTTGGGCCTCGTCTGCTCCCACAAGGTTCGCAAAACCACCTTATATACATAATACAGAGGATATTTTCCCAATAAAAACATCTATGCGCTGGCTAATAGCAGCCTTCCAAAGGTGAAACCTGGGCTTTTTCTATAAGCCCTTAAGACACAAAAACGATTGTCCTAAATGGAAAAGACACATACTAACAAAATGAACAACAAATTATAGAGGTGGCCCCCTAAGGGACACATCAACAGAATACACTGAAAGATATTTAAATTTTTTTTTTATTTGGTTTTTTGGGGACAAAATGTGGAATGGTACCCCTACATCAAAGACCAATTTCAATTTATGTTCTAAAATTTATATTTTAATATAAGAATTTGGGTAAAGGAAAACTATCAACCATTAAAAATAGTTATGTTGGGTAGGATTTCCACCAGTTTTTAGTTGGAGTATTCATGAGCTTTGTGTTTGAGAAAAAGAACTAAAAATTGTTGGAGAAGGCAAAAAATGGAAAACATGCCTTAAAAAATTGAAAAGATAAGTTAAGAATTCATTTAAACCTGTTAAAATCAGATGGGTAGCTGAGCAATCAAGAATTCAACCACTAGAAAACATAATATTTTGAATTTCGAAATTTCCTTAAAAACCCTTGTAAAAATCATCAAAATATCCAATATAATTTTCAACAATTTTGATAAATTTTGCAAAAATTAAATCAAACAATCATACTTACTACAAAATTTACTTTAATTAACAATATAATTTCATCTTCATAATAAACTAGGTTAACAACATAATTTTCCATGAAAATTCCTTGAAATTGTATTAATATGAGCAAAACTCAAAGTACAAGGTCAGTTCATAAAATTGCATGCATAAGAAGAACTAGTAGCCCAAAACTCATTGCAAAATTCCTCCTTACATAGCTTCAAAACTCCCAACAAATTCTGAAAAAATTGATAGAGTTTCCACTACACCAGAATTTGTCCTCCCTTTTAACATCAAAATGAGGCTTATTTATAGGAACTCAAGACTCAAGACCCTAGCCATAAACCACTAGTGATATCAAGAAAACCACTAGGAATCTTTGACAAATGACAATTGTCTTATAAGAAACTTCTTCTAGAACATTCCTGAAAATTATTCCGGCTATAGGGTGGGTCCCTCTTGATTTAGTTGTAGTGGTTTCTCTCTCTCTCTTGCCTATATGCTTGGTATCATCTCTCTCCAGTGTGGGAGCTTATTGAACTAAGCATAACCTTGGCTAAGCTATCATGGTGATGGTCATGCTAATGCTAGTGTTGACGGTTGAGGTCTTGCATGTTGTGCTGGGGACCTTGAACTAGAACATGTGTCTACTAATGCCACCTCTGACATTGGTGCATGTCTGCTTTGAATGGCCAACTTGTACAAATTAAACATTCATTTCCACCACTTTCGCAAAGGGATGTTGCACAATTGTTCATATAAAATTGGTCCTTTCAAGTTCATTATTGCCTCATAGTCCACTTTACCTTTCTCTTTGAAGATGCTCTTCAGTATAAACAAATTTCAAAATAGGCTTTATACAAATTTAAAATATTCCTACCCTATAATGGGTGATCCTCCTCCCCAAATATTGTATGATCTTCCTTGATATCATTTCGACTTTTCATAAGGGATTCCTTGGAATATACATTTTTTTACATGTCGAAGAGTGGTGGGAAATTGGAATGTTTTCTTATATAGCACTTCACTTTTGTCTTTAAATTTTTTTACTTCACTGGCAAGTGTTTCTGCCCTTGTTTCTACCAGTGCTATCAAATTTTGTTTTCTCTTTAGATGGTTAGCCCTTGCTAAAAATTGGGATCTATTGATATTGGCTTTGACTCCCTCCCCTTTAGACACATGGTTGAGGAAATTTATGATGACTTCAGCCTTGGTCGAGGATTCTCCAATAATTCCCTTAAGTACATTCATTTCCTTACGGGAATCTCTAAGAACTTATATCTTTTCCTCAACCAGCCCTAGGTGACCCCAATACTTGCCCACTAACTTCATGATCTTGTCCCAAATGATTCTTTTAGTTGACTTGAAAGTGGATTTGGTAGGGTGCTTCATCCTTAGGACTTCCAATTCATCATCAATTCTGTCATTATTTTCTTATGCTCGGTACATCTCTATCTTAGTTCTCTCAATTTATTATTCCTTATATTTTAGTTCCTTCTCTCGATTTGAGCGTAGATCTTGTAGATTCTTTTCATCCTCTAAATCCATTAGGGATTCACCTTCTCGATCAACGCATTCAGGATCTATTTAGAGTGCATAGTCTCATTTGTCCTCTCTTTCATCCCTTGGACCTGTGTCTCCAATAATTTAAATTTTCTTGTGTACTCTTTGTTTAATGCTAGTGCCTTAGGTGATTTAAACTTCAGATCTTGGATTTCGTTTTCCACTATTTCTAGCTCAAACATTTGCGCAATATGTGCATTTATTTCCTTATATTTCTTAAAGTCCCTAGGGTAAGTGGTAGTGTGGGTGGTCTTGTCTTCTAGGGCTTTAATTCTCATCTTCATCATCCTATATATCATTGTCATTTTAAAATTTATTGTAGGCCTTGGTGTAAATATCCTACAACTTCTTGGTTGTAACATTTGTCTTTGCACCCTGTGGATCACTTGCAAGTTTAAATCCATGAGGTCAGTATATGGAATATTGTTTGCATGTAGGGACATTTGGTGCTTCTGGTAGTATGTCATGGACATCATTGTCTTCGCTTTCGACTGAAGCACAACCAACTTAAAAATACCCTTTTCATAAGCCAATTCACTCTTAAGGTACATGGGAGGAAGTTGTTGCTTCTTTGTTATTATGATGTCTCTCTTCCTCTCTTTACAAGTTTTCTTGGCTATTTCCATGAATTGTTCTACTATTGAAAAGTTTCTAGGCTTGGACACTTCTTATTACTTCATTTCCTCTGATATTGACATGGAAGAGGGAAAGGTCTCCATGGTGAATGCTTGTTTTGATGGAGTAGTCATCTTACTATTGTATAGTATCTAAGCTTGAGACTTTGTATCATCATCATCTTCATCATGCTCATCTCTTATTGCTTTACCTGTCATGTCTTTATATGAACTAGGCTCTTCTCCTTCATCAACCTCCATAGGTTTTGAAGTGCTTCGTTTCTTGCCAAAGAGGTGAGAGAAGTGTGACTTAGTTAGATGCAAGATGGCTCTAACTTCTTCACAAGTATATTTATTTGAACAATATTGTACTATCTAGTTTGAATCATGCTTGTGGTTCTCTCGATCCTTATCCTTTCTTGAATCATAGATGATATTATATGGATCATACCTCCATGCTCCATCTTGTAGCAAATCAAATCCTTCCAATATATTTTCCATGAGCTCCAAACAAATTTATTGAAATCACACAAAATGTTCTAACCTTATGAGGAAGGTGGAAAGTGGTTGTTACTTTCCTTGAGGCCAAATGTACATTGTCATTGGAAAACCTCTATCTGAGGTAATTCAATGCAAAAATGAAAGGAGTAAAGAATGTTTAAATTTGGTATGGTTGGCCTTAAAACCATAAATTTTGATGAATGTGTAGTCCTTGAAAAGGTACAAGTCATCAACTCTAATATCTTAGGTAAATTTTATCATTTCCCTAAGGAAATAATTAACTTTAGGCATTGGTTGATTGTGCACTAGAGTGTACAAAATTGACATAAGAAAAGGAAATATAATAAAAAAGACCCTAACCATTTTATAGCTTTCATACCATGTGTAGCCAGTCATAAACTGGTAATAAGGCATTATGCTTATTAACCATTATGGGTTTCATATGCTCTAGGTGGGAGTATTGATGATTGATGAATATGTGGATTAGGTAGGCTTGGTAATAGAAGGAATTTTTTTCTCCAAACTCTACTATATGAGAATGAATATCATCTGATAGGAACTGTGCGATTTCATCAGCATCGAAACCAAGAACTTGAGAAAGCATAGATAAGGATAACTTTGACATGGAATCAAAAGTCATGATATAATAAGGACAATGAACAAAGTGAGGAACTACTCCTTCTTTGACAAAATTGGAAGTCATCCTTTGTTGGACCTACCATGCAAGGCTTATCCATTTCTCTTCAATTTCTTCCTTATTCAACCTTTGTAATTTTGTAGTATCAATAAATTTCAACATGTGTACAATGGCCTCAGAAGTTGTTGTAATTATTTCCCTTCAATATTTGGATGAGACAATCACTCTCTTCTCTGGAAGGTACCTGTCTGCACACGAGGTCACCATATCTGGAAAGAGGAACACTTGTGGGACAACAATGAAGACCAAATTTGATGTGTGCATATTATTGTGATCTCTTATAACTTCATTGGCTTTCAGTTCTATTTGCATCGTTTCTTTCATATCATATGTGGTTAAAATTGGGTCATGAACATATGATTCTCCATCATAAATGTAGCACCCTCCTCCCACACCTACTGAAGTTCACCGGTCCACTATTAGGTCCATATATGACTAGTTTAGTCCCTTATTGTTATTAGTGTACCCCCCTTATTGTTATTATTTTACCCTTGTAACCCCAATATTGTTATTATTGTGCCCTTACATTATTATTGTTAGGTCGGCTAGGATTATATTGTGGCCCCATGGACTCCTATATAGAGAAGGGGGTTTTGTTCATTTGTATCATCCAAGAATTATTCATTATGTAATGTATTGGAGGTTTCCCCCTTGAAGTGGTTGATTTATAAGGCGTTGATCTCTCTTTTCTTCTATTTTTGGAGCTGGTTTCATAACATTTGGTATCAGAGCTTTGGATTCTAGGGTTTTTCTGCTCCAAACAGGTCATCGCGGAATTTTCGCTATAACTTTTTTTCTACGAAGGTTCAAAAGCCGAAATTTTTAAAGAGCAAAGCCGAAATCCTGAGGAACTTCATGGAAATATTTCATATCTTGGTTCGCAATATTTTCAGAGATATGATCTATGAAAGTTATGGATTTTTGCAGGCTCCTGAATTTAACCTATACAATTCATCATGGAATTTTCACTATAATTTTTTTCTACGAGGGTTCAGAAGCTGAAATTTTCACAGAGCGAAGCCACTATCCCGAGGAATGTCGTGGAAATATTTCAGAGCTTGATTCACAATATTTTTGGAGATAGAGTCTGTGGAAGTTAGGGATTTTTTAGGCTCTCGAATTTCATCTCAAAAAGGTGAACATGGGAAAATTGTCATAAATCTCTCTCTCTCTGAGCATTCAATTCGAATTCTGTCAAAAGTGCCCACAAGTACATGAATTGTTGTTTCCTTTGAATAAATTTCAGAGCTGAAGGAGGAAACAGTGACACGTGGCACACCGTACAAGGTCAGTCGAATGAACCAGTACATAATTAGGTCATTATGGGAGATTTGGCATAACTTTATCTTGAAGAATCCAAATCAGGTTAGATCTCTGGAATTTTAAATAGGATTCATAGGGCTACTACAAGGCCCAATTTCAAATAATGAAGATCCGAAATCACAAAGATAATTCAGTTTCAATATCAAGCTCCTCAAAAGAAAGAAACAGGTGTGTATTTTTTTCGAAATACATAAGTCTCGTTTGAAAAAATTAGTTTGAATTTATTCCAAGGGAATATTGAAGAACAGATATTAGTATTGGGTTCTAAAATTCCCCCTAAAAATAATTCAACACCCATTAAGCCTTCAAAAGGCTCTACTATGACTCATGAAGATGAAAAAGTGCAACATGAGATATCAAAATTACAAGAGAAGGTGCACCAAATTACTCTATCGCAAAGAGCAACAAAAAAAGAAATGGAAGTTTTGAAGAAAGGCATGGAAACTAATATGGATGGTTTGAAGAAAGGCATGGAAGCTAAGATGAATGGTTTGGAAGTTAAGATGGATGGCATGGAAGTTGGCATGGAAGCTAAGATCGATGAAAAAATGAAAGGCAACATGGAAAAAATGAAGAATGATCTAAAAGCAGACACTGAAGGTTTGGCAAAGTCGATACAAGAAATTTTTCCTAATGGTGAAAAGATAGTAGAGGAAACTCATGATGAGAACAAAATAAATGTTAATCGTGATTTCATAAACTCTAATGTTGGATGGAAGAACCACCATATTCCAAAGATGGATATGAGGAAGTTTGATGGAAAGGATCTTGTAAAATGGATACTACAAATGGAGCAATATTTTGATCTCAATAATGTGCAAAGTTACACAAAAGGTGAAGCATTGCAACTTTACATTTGAACAAACACATTTTTATGGTATCGATGGCTTATTTCCTTAAAAATTGTCACTTGGTCAATTTTTATGTGAGTGGAAATGATATATTATGAGGATACAAAAAGAAACACCTTCTTTAGCCAATTGATAAATCTCAAACAAAAGGGTTCATTGGTGGAGCACATTGAGGACTTCCAAAAATTGAATATAAGGGTAACTGATATTCCAGAGGAACACATGATTGATTTCTTCTTCAGGAATTTAAAGGATAACATTCAACATGAAGTTCACGTTTGGTAACCCGATTCATTAGAAAAGGCATTCAGGTTGGCAAGAAAAATTGAATGTAAAATTATGGCGACAAGGAAGCCTACCACTCAAATATATAAAGATGGAAGTGTTGCTACTCCTAGACTTCCACAACCTACAAGGTGGCTTTGCTACAGTTGTGATAGAAAATACACTAAAGGTCATAAGTGTGCTGAGAATAAATTATCTTACATTGATTGTGAAGAGGAAGAAGAAAATGAACAAGAATCTTCAAAAGACAAGGATATACACCAGGAACCAACCTTAGAAGAGGAATAAATGAGTTTGACCATATCGTGTAATGCATTGGCAGGAATTACCACTCCTCAAACTCTCAAGATAGAAGGACATATCAATAAGAAAAAGGTAATATTTTTTATTGATTCAGGTAGTACCCATAATTTTATTCATTGTAAGGTAGCCAAGGAATTGAATTGTTTCCTATACCCAGCACCAGAATGTCAAGTGATGGTTGCAAATGGAGGAGCTATAAATTTCTCTGGAAAATGCCATAATATCACACTAACCATGGGGGAATATGTATTGAATATTTCAATGCTTCCAATTCCAATGGGAGATGCTGATGTTGTACTAGGAGTACAACGGTTACAGTCTTTGGGGACAGTAGCTTTTAATTTTCAAGAAATTTTCTTGAAATTTTTTTCACAAGGAAAGGAAGTCGAATTATGGGGTATCACAGGGAAGTTGGGAAAAATAATAAGCTCTAATGTCTGGACAAAGCTTCTGAAGAAAGAAAAATGAGGCGTAATTGCACAATTATGCTCACTAGAAGTTCCAACGTCAAAATCATCTATTTCTATAGGTCTCCAAAAAGTCTTGGACAATCATTCCAAGGTGTTTGAAACTCCCAAAGGACTCCCACCTATTTTTGATCATGATATTCTATTCATTTGATTCCAAGAAGTGTTACTCCAAACATCAAGCCTTATAGATATCCTTATGTCCAAAAGATAAAAATTGAACGTATGATTGCATAAATGTTAGAGGCTGGTATAATTCAACCTAGTCAAAGTTATTTCTCTACCCCAGTAGTATTGGTGCACAAGAAGGACAGATTATGGCACATTTTTTTGGATTATAGGGAGCTCAATAATCTCACCATTAAATATAAATTTCCCATTCCTACGATTGATGAATTGTTGGATGAATTACATGGAGAAAATTATTTTACCAAGTTGGATCTTCATTCAGGATATCATCAAATTAGAATGAAGACTAAGGATATTCTGAAAAAAACATTTCAAACTCATGAGGGTCATTATGAATTTTTGGTCATGCCTTTTTGCCTTACCAATGCACCTTCTACATTTCAAGAGTTGATGAATTCCATTTTCAAACCCTTCCTTAGAAAATTTGTGCTAGTATTTTTTGATGATACACTAATCTACAACACGTCTTGGAAGGATCATGTTCAACATGTTGATAGGGTGATCAAACTATTGCAGGAGAAACAATTATATGCAAAACATCCAAATGTTTCTTTGGAGGACAAGAGGTGGAATATCTGGGTCATATTGTATCTCACGAGGGTCTTCAAGTAGACCTTAACAAAATTAAAGCCATTAAGGAATGGAAAGTCCCCACAACCATAAATAAGCTACGAGGATTTCTCAGGTTAACAGGGTATTATTGCAAGTTTGTTAAGAAATATGGAAGAATAGCAACACCTATAACAACATTATTGATTAAAGATGCATTTTCATGGACTCATGAAGAAACTAAGGCCTTTGAACATCTTAAAGAGGCAATGTGCCTAGCACCAGTCTTAGATATGCCAGACTTCACAAAAACCTTTATTGTGGAATGTGATGCCTCAGGAAATGGAATTGGTGTTGTTTTAATGCAAGAAGGAAGACCCATTGCTTTTGAGAGTCATCCAATCAAAGGAAAGTCTTTACATAAAGCTGTCTATGAGAAGGAAATGTTCGCAATACTACATGCACTAAAGAAATGGCGACCTTACCTAATGGGAAGACACTTCAAGGTAAAAACTAATCATGATAGTCTTAAACACTTTTTGGAACAAAGACTATCTTTAGAAGAGAAACAAATATGGGTCACAAAGATGTTGGGTTATGACTTTGAAATAATCTACAAAAAGGGAAGCTAAATGTTGTTGCAGATGCACTCTCAAAAAAGAATGAAGAGGTGGAAGCATTAATTTATGCCATTTCTATTATCCAACCATATTGGATAACCAAAGCAAGGGATGAATGGAAGAAGGATGAAAAAGCGTGGACACTCATTCAAAAGTTGCAGCAATATCCTAGTACATCTGATACATTTAGTTGGAAAACTGATTCCATATGGTACAAAGATCACTTATATCTTTGTAAGAACTCCCAAATAAAACAAAATATTATTTTGGAATTGCACACTTCTCCTTTAGGAAGACACTCATGATTTTTAAAAACTTACCACAGGGTGAAGAAATATTTTTTTTGGGAATGGCCTTAAATTTGATACTCAAAATTTTGTGGTGGAATGTTTGGTTTTCCAGCAAAATAAAGTTGAGATAATTAAGACCCCAAGTATTATACAACCTTTATACATTCCAAGTCAACGTTGGGAGGAGATTTCAATGGACTTTATCACAGGTTTTCCTATGTCCGAAGGAAAGAATATCATCATGGTGGTAGCTGATAGACTTACCAAGTATGCACACTTTTTTGCATTATCTCATCCATTTAAAGCAATTACAGTTGCTACTACATTTATGGACATAATTAAAAAGCTACATGGAAACCCAAAGATTATTGTGAGCGACAGAGATCCCAATTTTACTGGAAATTTTTTGACCAACTTATTTTCTTGTTTGGGTACTCAAATAGCTCATAGCTAATCTTATCATCCTCAATCTGATGGTCAAACTCAAATAGTGAATAAATGTTTGGAAGGATATCTTTGTTTTTTTGTATCTGATAAACAAACATAATGGGTCAAGAGGTTACCTCTTGCTGAATGGTGGTATAACACTTCTTTCCATACTGCAGCAAAAATGACCCCATTTATGGCACTTTATGGTTATCATCCATTTTCCATCACATCATATTTAAGAGAAAATTCTAATTTTCAAGCAGTGGAATATCACATCGAAAATCAACAATAAGTTATCCATCTCTTAAAGGATAACCTAAATTTGGCACAAAATCGAATGAAACAACAAGCAGATCAACATCGCAGCGAGAGAAGTTTTGATGTAGGAGACTAGGTATTTTCACGGCTACAACCATACAAAAAAATGTCCCTCAAGCAAGCTAAGAAGGATAATAAATTATCTCCAAAGTACTATGGTCCTTACAAGGTGTTGCAAAATATTGGTACTATGGCATAGAAATTGGAGCTTCCTGCTTCTTCGTGAGTGCATTCAGTTTTCCATGTTTCATGCTTAAAGAAGGTTATAGGTGAAAATCTTCCAGTTCAAACAGTATTTCTAGAACTTAATGAGGAAGGAAAAATCATATTGGAACCCGAAGCGGTCACGGAAACAAGAACTCGACAACTACGAAATTGATCAATTTCAGAGTATCTCATTAAGTGGAAGAACTTACACAGGGAATATTCTACATGGGAGGATGAGAATTTTATATAGAAGCATCTAGAGCTATGCAAGCATTGAGGACAACACTTTTTTGAAGGACAGGAGCATGTTAGATCCCTATATTACTATTTTAGTCCCTTATTGTTATTAGTGTAGCCCCCTTATTATTGTTGTTGTACCCTTGTAACCCCAATATTGTTATTATTGTGCCCTTAAATTATTATTTTTAGGTTGGCTAGGATTATATTGTGGCCCCATGGACTCCTATATATAGAAGGAGGTTTTGGTCATTTTTATCATCCAAGAATTATTAATTTATGTAATGTATTGGAGGTTTCACCCTCGAAGTGGTTGATTTCTAAGGCATTCATATCTCTTTTCTTCTATTTTTGGAGTTGGCTTCATAACATCCACCATGGTAAATATGTGAAAAAATTTAGTATGATATGACTCAACCTCCTAGGTGCAGCTAAGGAAGTGGAATATACACACCAAAACTTTACTGACTTTCCTCAAGTGCTACAAGACCCCCAAGAGCTAAACCACACTTCCAAGTTCTTAAAACTTGAGTTAAAATTATTTTTTAGTCACCTTGACTCCGAGACACTAGCACAAAATTTCCTAAATTCGATTGTAACCCTCCAGTTGCATGAAAAATATTGCAACAAATAAACTACGTCATCAAGCCCTAAGTGCTTCAGTTGCGCTTTAACTTGCTTGATTTCTTGATTATAGAGCATGAGCATATTTTGGTACTAAATGCACTGAGGTTCCAGCTGGAATTATCCTTCTAGATCGATCTGCAATAAACAACATTCAACCACATCATCAAAAAATTTCACATACCTCTTAAGCAATGAAAAATGGAATATATCATGGAATTTCATTGTCGAAGGAAATGAAAGTCTATAGGCCACTGGTCCAATCCTTTCAAGGATCTCAAAGGGTCAGCAATATCGATGTGCCATATTTTAAAATGATCCAATCCTCAATGAGATTTTCTTGGGATTGATGCACAAGTACACATGCTCCCCAACCTAAAATTCTTTAAATACCTTGTGTTGATCTACATAACTCTTTTGTTTGGCTTGTTTTTCCTTTAGATTCTTCTTGATAACCTGCATCTCTTGTTCCATCTCTGCCAACATGTCCAGTCCAATCAATACCCTATTCATTGGATCACTCCACTTGATGGGAGTATTACAACTCCACCCATAAATGGCCTCAAACAGACTCACCCTTAAATATTCATGATACCCATTATTGTAAGAACAAACAACCAGTGGAATATTCTCTTCCCACTTCTGTTAAAGATTCATAACATAAATCCTCAAAATTTCCTCTCGAATCTTGTTTACCTTCTCTGTTTATCCATCTATCTGCAGATGATAAGTTTTACTAAAGACCAACATTGTACCCAAAAATTCAAATAACTCTTTCCAGATTTTGGAAGTAAACTTGGCATATTTATCTAACACATTCGTCCTAACAATACCATATAACCTCACCATATCTCTAATGAAAAACTATGCTACCTCATTAGTTAAATCAATATACTTCACTATAATGAAGTGAGATACCTTATTCAACCTGTCAACCACAACCATGACAGAATCATGTTTTCTATATTTCCTTGGAAAAACTATAATGAAATCCATAGAAATGACCTCCCATTTCCACTCTCGGATCAGAGTTGGTTGTATTAAACCACCTAGATGCTTGCACTATGATTTTACTTGTTGAAAATCGAAACATCTCAGAACAAACTCTACCACCTATTTCTTCATACTCGGCCACTAGTAGAACTTATTAACCGCTATCAACGTCTTATGATATCCCATGTGACCTAAATAAAAATTGACATGAAATTCCCTCAAGATAATATTCTTGAGCTCATTGTTTTCTAGCACATATATGCAATCCTTAAATCTCACCAAACCATCTATTGTGAGATGATAGTCCACATCATGTTCACTTTCACCCTACTATTGTAACCTATGCCTAAGCTACATATACGTGTCATCGTGTTCTCTTGCTTATAATATATGATACTGGAAATCTATCCCATATGAAGTCATATTTGTTATGTGATTTACCTATATCCTTCTACTAAGGGAAACGACCCTATTCTCATTTCCCTTAATGTAACTGATGTCAAAGTCAAACTCATTGATCATAGACAACCATCTAGTTTTCATGACATTCAAATTTGGTTGGTCAAACTTTGGGACATATGATTTAAGTATTAGTATGAACTAGCTAAAATCTCACTAATCTTTCATAAAGTGTCTCAATAAGAATTTTTTTTTGTTTAATTGATGATGGAACATCAATTAATTAAGATCTTTAGTTTTAAGAGGAAGATGTTTGTATGTTTCATCCTCTTAATGAAAGGTAAATAATGCCTATGGAAATGATTTCAGTTCAATTGTGTGTGATAGAGGGGCTAAGTGATGGGAAGGGACACTCTTTAGATTAGTAACTCGTTTTACTAGAATTCAAGGATCCTTTTCTCAAATAATCAAGAAGGCTACCTTCTAGGAGGGATTTTGATTTCACTATCATGATAAAACCTAGCACAAAGCCAATTTCCCTTACATATTATAGTCATTTATAGCACAATGTCTCCAGAACTTTGTGGGTTCTAAATGTAGTTAAAGGAACTTTTGGACTTAAGTTTTATTATGCCACCAAGGTGCACTAATAATATTTTTTATAAAGAATGAAGGTTCCTTGTGATTATGCATATATTATAGGGATTTGAATATAGTTATAGTGAGGAATATTTATTCACTGTACCTCAATTAAATGATCTCTTTGACTAGATAAAAGGAGTGAAGATTTCCAAAAAAATAGTTTAATGAACAATTTATTACCAATTCATGATTAATAAATCTGAATTTCTTATGATTTCCTTCAATATCATATTGATAGTTATGAGTTCATAGTGGTGCGATTCAAATTGACAAGTGCACTGGTTGTATTCATGAGTCACATGAATAGTGTATTCCAAAAGAAATTAAACCACTTTATGTAGTCCTTTCTACACCATACTCTTATATATATGAGGAATGAAATAGAATATGAAGAGCACTTATGGATCGTGTTTTCCTTCTTAAGAGAAAAAATAAATGTATAATTTTTTTCTAAATGTTCTTTCTTTCACAATTAGATTCAATATCTTGGTCATATTATTTTAAAGAAAGGAATTTTGATGGACCTAGAAAAGGTGCAACCCATAATTGATCAGAAAGTATTAAAAAAATGTTATTATATGTAAAAATTCATTTGGCTAGATAGATATTATTGAAAATTTTTGAAAGGGTTCTCAAATATATAGATTCCATCACTACCTTCTATTTGAAGGGAATCAAATATGAGTGAACCAAAAAATGAAATGTCACATTTTTCAAGATAGAGATATTAATAACTAATGTGTCAACCCTACAGGTGTATGATATGGATAAATAATTCATAATGTGTAAGTATTACTTAAGGAAAGAGTTATGAACTACATTAATGAAAGGTGTATGAGTGATAGTGCTTGCCTCCCATTTTGAAATAATCAATTACCTCTTTTTCCATTGTTACCACACCTTTTTACTTGGCAGTTACCCATATTATTATAGGTTTCTATGTTTGTAAGCCCAAAACCCTTCAGTAAGGATCTAGAGGTAAATGTTGATTATTTTATTACATTTCATAATGGTTTAAAAAATTAAACTATGTTTTTAAGCTCGCCTTTCTAACGGTAAATTGTTTAGACCAAACACTATACCACTATGTTATTTCAGGTACTTAATTTCATTGATTAGCATATGTGTGCTTGGCCAAAAGAGAAATCATCACATAGGTTTTAAAGGTTTGTAGTATGGTGTGTGTCACTCAATTCGCAACCAAGCTTCTTAAGCTAAGTGTGAGCTTTAGTTAACCATGTGCTCAAATTTTCTTGTGCATAGGCCATTACCAAGATCACCCTCCATGATAAGAGAGATATTATTCATGTGCATTTAATTTCATATGAATAATATGTCAGATTTGGTTTTTTTCCAATGTCATTCTAAGTTTTCCCAAATTATTATACAAGATCCGACATGGGTGATCCAAATTATTTCCCTAAATATTTTAATTGTTATGTTTTTCTGGAATGAGGGGAATCATCAATCACATTCAAGGTTGAATCACCCCAATTTACCTGTGTATATGGAAAGAGCATACATGGGCACCAAGAGGTATAGTGGTAGTGGTAGGAATCGACCACATCTCAAGCAATTACAAAACTAGGCCAATTGTCGATTCCTATAGTTATAAAATAGATAAATTTTATTCAAAACAACCATGTTAAATTTCTTTTATAAGAAAGTGTATATCAACATAAGTATTCATATTTCATCTTTTTATTTTTTAAAACACATGGAACATATCATTATTTTATCTTTAACATAAGCTTATAGTTATGTAACAAATATAGAAATATATTTTAATTTACATGACATTGTGTTAATTCAATGTTCATATATTTTTGATAAAGGGAAAACAAGATTGGAGATGTTTCCATAAGACCTAGTTAAAACATCATTTTCATAATGTTTCAGACATAAAGAACCTGTACAATGTGATGAACTTAACCCTCTACGTGATGGATAAATTTAGATGTAACAATGCGAGAAAATTACTTGATGCCACAATGTGATGGACATTCCCAATTTTCACAATGTAACAAACATTACTTGGAATCATAATGTGAATTTTTTTCCCCAAAATTTTAATTCAATGGAAATTACCCAAAGTTTCTATGTGGTTAACACTATCCATCATTGTAATTTCATGACTATAACATGAATTTTTAATTTACATGACATTGCATCAATTCAAAGTTCCCAATATCTTCCTAACAAAGGAGAAACTTCACTAAAAAAATATTAAAAAAACTTTGACAAAAAATCCTTTTTTCAATATATCAAACATAAACCAACATTGCAGTTTGATGAACCTCACCTACTGTTGTAATGTAAAATGTAAAAAATGATATCAAATGTTGCAAGAAGAGAATTACTTGATATCATAATGTGATTAACACTATCTAATATCACAATATGAAAAACATTATTTTATGTTGTAATTTGATGAACATTACCCAATGTTGTAATGTGACTAACATTACTCGTATTTGCAATGTGAAAAACATTTCCTAGTTGTTCAAATGTGTCAAACATTTTTTATCATCAAAATGTGATGCACATTTCCCAACTGTCAAAATTTTAGGAACATTTCCTCATTGTCACAATGTGATGATGATTACCTTAAATTTCAATGTGATAACATTTCCCAATATTAAAATGTCACAAACATTATATGACACCAGAATGTGATGGAAATTACTCAATGTTGTCATGTGAAAACCATTTCTTGATTGTGGCAATCCAATGAACATTACCCAAAATTGAAATGTAACAAAATTTTCATAAAAATTGGAAAGTGATGAAAATATCCATATGTTGCAATGTGACGAATATAACCTGACATCATAGTATGTGGAGTATTACCCAATGTTGCAATGTGACTAATAAATCTAGATGATCATTAGTCAATGTCACATTCGAATGAATATTACTTGATCTTCAAATATGATGAAAATTACCTAATGATGCAATTTGACGAAAATTTCCTGATATCACTATCACAATGTGATGAAAGATTCCAAATGAAAATAATATTTCAATGTTATAAACACTACCCAATGTCATAATCTCACTTACATTACCTAAAGTTTCAATCTAATGAACAATTCCCAATGATGTAATGTAACGAACAATAATTGATGACAAAATGTGAAAATTATTACTTAAAATAGCAATGTCATGAACATAGCATGAGGTTGTAATGTGATGAATAAATCCATATGTCACAATGTGAAAAACATTACCCAATGTCACGATTTAATGAAAATAACCTTGCATCAGAATGTGCCAAATGAAACAATATATGTAATGAACATAGCTCAACAACATAATTTGATGAGCATACTCTCACATTGTGCTCAAACATGATGAAACATGGAAAACCATTATCAACCATAGTTAACCAATGTCAACCATAGACAAACATAGTCAACAATAGTCATCAATAATTAAACATGGTAAAAAATAGTCAACCATGAGAAAAATTGTTAATTCTAGTAAAAAAAATCAACCGTGGTCAACCATAGGTAACTGTAACCTTTGATGGGTAGCCATAGGCAACTGTGTTCAAATATGGTCAAAAATGTTCATGCATAATCTACATTTTAAAACATGGTCAAACATGGTATGTTGAAAAATGCAGCAAGAAATTCTCAATTTGAGTTTTCCTTGATTTAATTGATAAAATTTTAATTTCCACATCAACGGACCACTTTGATGATATTAATTTGGTTACATGGCTTGTGTCACCCATTTTACTTAGTAAATTCACGTTGGAGGAGTTAGAGTTTATTTAAGCATGTGTGATTGCTAATTTCTAGGAATCAAGGTCGGTTATATAAGGTTGTTTTCACTTAAAATAGTTCCAACTGTTGGAAGAACTAGTGGAGGGTCAAGTTGTGTAGTGGGAATTTAGTCAAACTCAGAAATCATCTATTTAATTGATCAATCAACCCAAAATAGCTAGTGCATGAAGAGAATTTGATTTCCCCATGCTCGGTGGAGATTCTAAGGTAGTCTAACATTAGTTGTAGACTAGTATTGAGTGTACAGGTGTTGCATGCAATAATATGATCAACCTAAGGCATTGTGCAATTAAATTTGAGGTATTTTATAAATAATAAGGGCGTAATTCCTCAAGGAACATTGCAAAGAAATATGAGCTCAAGCCAAGGCAAAAATTGACTAAGTCTTGTTCAAAGGCCTCTAGTGAGCATCGAAATAGGTTGTGCACTTGCAGTGTAATCTCAGTTGAGAAAATGAATTGTAAAAAATATATATTATTCTGATTAATGCAAGAAGGAATTGGGGTTTTTAGAAGATTTATTTCTCTAGATAAAAATACTTGTTGCATGTGTGTTATTTCTTATTGCATGTTTGAAATTTCTATTGTAGATTGTGAATTAATGTCCATAGAGTAGTAGAGTAGGTTTGAGTCTTGTGATTTTGATTGAAACTTCGGGAGAAGTTGAAAATATACAAACTAATTTCTACATGGTATAGGATTTGGATTCACAATAGAGTAGAAATTCGAAGTTGTTTCTTACAGGTTCGAATTTGGAGATCAATGTTGCAGGTTTTATTTAGAACTGAGAAGATGCATTTCAATGGACTAATGCTAGAGTATGCCTTGGAAGGCACCTAAATTTTTTTTTCATGTAAGGATCAAATGGAGGCGGTATTGGATGACAAAGTTTTGTTATATTAAATCAAGACAAATGTTGCACAACCACCTAAATATAATGCCTAAAACCATGCTTAGTGGAAGAAATATGTACCCAAGGTGAGGAGAATCATATTGGAGGGAGTATGGGATCACATTATGTAAAATATCCACATAAAGGAAACTCCCTTCTTCACGTGGAAAGCACTGACATAATTGTTTGAGAATAATAGTGATTGCAGGAAGCTAACACTCAACAATAAAAATTGAAGTATCAAGATGCAGAAGAATGGAAAAAAATTGTAGTATCTGAGCAGGTTCACACATTGTCATGATAAAAATGGAGGAGTCGGTGTTAAATTCCATGAAGAAGAATTGGTAATATTAGGCCTTCTAGGCCTTCCCAAGAGTTGGCACAACTATCAATATTTGGTGAATGGGAGGGAGAAAATATTGAATTGGGATTGCCTATGGTATGATTTGGTATAGGAGGAAACAAGAAAGAATATCATATATGGGAATTCATCCAAGTATGAGGATTAATAATACTTTTCATTGGATATAAAGGAAAATAATGGAAAAGGGAATAAATACCAATCCAAACAAGAATCCAGTCAAGGGGGAAAGAAGAAATATTTGACAAAAAATAAATGCTTCCATTGTCATGAATTCAAGAAATATGCCACGAAGTGTCCACACAATAAGACTAAGAAGACGTAAGTTGAAGAAATAAGTAAATATTTTTCTTTATAGTTCGAGCTTGAATTTACCCTCATTGCATTCATCGTGAGAAAAGTGATGGGGAGTGTGTGGTACTTCAACTCAGGTGCATCATTCCACATGATGGGGAATATATATTTTTTCATTTACCTAGAGGAGAAAGACTTGCATATGCACATTAAAATGGGGGAAAATAGAAGGTCTAGTGGGACCAAGATTGATATAGACACCTTTCATACAGAGTCGGTCTCCCCCCATCAGGGTCAAAGATATCATGTTTGTTATGGGCCTAAAGAAAAATAGTGTCTCGTTGCAGTTTTGGAATATTGTGGTTAAGATGTGATCTTCAACAAAGGAAAGGCATTCCTGAGACACATAGCCATGGGAAAGGTGAAGCAGATCAGTGTTCGTGTGAAGAACCTATACAAACTAGATGTGGAAGATTGTGATGCATTGAGAACAAAGGAAGAGAAGGTGCATAGTTGCAATATCGGTGAACTTTAGCATAGAAGACTTGACCATTTACATCATGGGGCATTGAATATCATTCAATAGATAACCACATGCCTCCCCAAAGGATCACTTGAGAAGAAAGATGCATGAAAATGTAATCTGGGGAAGTACACAACATCCACTTTTCATGATCAAGACATCAAAGCAGATGCAGTCCTCAAAAGGACCACTCTAATGTTTATGGACCTTTCTCGACAGTCTCTACTACCATGCACAAATATTTTTTTCATTTTTATTAATATCTTCTCACAGAAGTGCTATATCTTCTTCATTTGAAAGAAATATGAGAGATTCTCCAAGTTTGTACAATTTATGGCACTGGTTGAGAAAGAATCTAGCAAGAAGGTGAAGGCTTCTAGGAGTGATAATGGAGGTGGGTATGTGTCGAATGAGTTTAAAAAATTCTGTGCAAAATAAGGCATTCGACGAGAGTTGACAACAACCCAAAACACATAAGAGAATGTGATGTCTGAGAGAAATAATAGTAGCATTGTGGGAGAAGTGAGGGTGATGTTTCATGACCAAGGTCTAGCTCTTCACTTGTGGGATGAAACATGAAATACAATAGTCTATTTGTAGAACTAGGGTCCTTATTGGATTATGGGCATGATTACACTAGATGATGATTTATCAGGGAGGAATCTATATTTTACGTTCTTTAGGATCTTTGGAGTCTCTATTTACTACCATGTCTCCAAAGATGCAAGGAAGAAGCTAGAGCTGAAAGCATAGTTCAGGGTATTTTTGGCTTACACTGAAAATCCCCACAACTACCGTGTGTAATTTCTATCCATCATAATGATAGTTATGTGGAGGGATGTAAAATTTGATGAGGATAAAGCCATGTGTTGATCTCTTGAGAAGGAGCTTCAGATCCCACCAGAAGAGGATATTTTAGCTCCAGAGAAGGATCCTCAGGAAGTTGTCGAGAAACCAAAAATTGAGGAGCGGATAGTGGAGATAGCCACTCAAGTAGAACCATCTGGAGAAGGCGCAGAAAGCACCAGGGATGTTGAGAAACTTGTGCAATATGCGAGAGATAATGTGGGTTCTCCTTCAAATTAGTGTAGGAATAGAAGGTCACCAGATCGGTACAGTAGCTAAAAGGGTATCATGACCAAGTTTGTAGAGACTAAGCCATCCTCTTTCAAGGAAGCAGTAGAGAAACCTATATGGGTTGTTTCAATGATGGAGGAGTATGAATTTGTTGTAAATAAAAATTTTCAATAAGTGGTCCAAAGACCATAAGATAAATTAGTTGTGGGTTTGACATGGATCTTCAAGGAAAAGCATGTAGCATACATAAGCATATAAAAGTACAAGGCCAGATTGATGGCCAATGCAACATTAGCATTCAAGACTAATGCAATGTTAGCATTCTCAATAGTTAGTTTTCATAACCCCCAACATAAAATTATCTCCATGCATCCTTGTTTCATGCTTCCCATACAAATTCCCTTTTGTGGACCCTCTCTCCTCATTTGACGAACTAAACCCAAAATTAAACAAACCACGTTCCACACTTGATTCCCAAGACAAGTTGAGAGGTCAATATCATCTGTAGGTTACTATGGGAACACCAATTTACCACCCAAGTTAGGGGTCGTACTTTGCGATAGGTTACGATTGGAACTTCCTCCTGTCCATCAAGTTCTCATGCCAACTATTCCAGACTTTGGACTATCTAATGTCACCAACATGCAAGGTTGTGAATCGGTGTTAATTGTGGCCTTTGTAAAATGAAAACGGTTCATAGGTATAGCATATGGCCTCCGACTACCGACCTACCAACATGGTTATTGTCTATCACTTAGTCAACTTTTCTTCATTTATATTCATTCCCGGTAATGGATATTCTCCATATGCAACGAAATTCACTATTTTATAGAGGATTTGTGCAAAGGAGGTTTGTTGAATAGAAATCATCACTTAGCCTTAATAACATAAAAAAAAATTTCATGCATTGAACTCACTGTAATTCGGTGATTGGAAAAGAATTTTTCCTTTATTCTAGACATATTTCTATAAGGATAGTTACTACCTATTTTTCAAAATGTACATTTCAAGAAAATTAAAACACAATAAGTAATCCTCAGACATGAATCGAAATGATAATGAAATGTGTGATAGAACTTGCGAGAGCATATTAAGAACATTTCCTTATTTTCTTGGGCATCTTCTTCTCCCACAAGGTTCGCAAAACCACCTTATATACATAATACAGAGGATTTTTTCCCATAAGAAACATGTATGCCCTAGATAATCACATCCTTCCAAAGGAAAAACCTAAGCCTTTTCTATAATCCCTTAAGACACAAAAACGATTGTCTTGAATGGAAAATACACATATGATAATTAAAAAAAACAACAAATTATATAGGTGTCCCCCTAAGGGACACATTGACAAAACACACTAAAATATATTTAAAATATTTTTTTTCTTTTTTAGGAGGACAAAATGTGGAATGATGCCACTGGTTCAAAGACACATTTCAATTTATGTTTTTTTTTTTTTTTTTTTTATTTATTTATAAGAATATCGGTAATGGAAAACTATCAACCAATTAAATAATTATGTTCGGTAGGATTTCCACCAATTTTCAGTGGGAGAATTCATGAGCTTTTGGTTTGAAAAAAATAACTAAAAAGGTTCTAGAGAAGGGGAAAAATGGAGAACATACACTAACAAATTGAAAAGAGAAACTAAGAATGCATATAAACTCGTTAAAATTGGACGGGTAGCTGGGAAATTAAGAATTCAACCACAAGAAAACATAACATTTTGAATTTTGCAATTTCATTAAAAGCCTTTGTAAAACTCATCAAGATATCCAATATAATTTTCAACAATTTTGGTAAATTTTACAAAAATTAAAGAAAACAATCATACTAATTACAAAATTTAATTTAATTAACAATAACATTTCATCTTGAAATACAGGGTTTTTCGTCCTGTCTCTCTGTAGAAACCCTAGTATTCTCTGTAACTCTGCCAAGCACTGACAACTCCTGTTTCTCCAAGCAGAGCATATCTGCACACAAGTATGGCGGTGACAACGGGGGGAGGCAGTCAGCCTCCCCCTGCAAATGAACAAGGAATCGAAGGAATACCTAATCTAAGCAAAATCGATTCTGACAACAAGCAGGAGACTGATGTGACTCAAAAGTCGACTTCTGGAAAACAATCGGATACGCTGCTGGCCACTTCATCCACCTGAAAACCCATAGCTCCAGACATACCCAAAATAGACTTACCAAGTCATCGTATAAAAGCCAGAATTCAGTAAATGAGGGATCATGTCGTCATTGGAAAATTTATTGGTTTTTGGCCGACAGAGAAAGCGTTACATGAATGGATTGCGTCCAAGTGGAAGCCCAAGGGACATGTTACTCTGCAGATGGGTCCGAAAGGCTTCTTCACATCTATTTTTAACTGCATCGAGGATAGAAATAACGTAATGGATGGTGGTCCATATTTATTCAACTCGGCAGGGTTATATCTCAGGAACTGGGTCAAAAGATTCAACCCAGACAAAGAAAATTTCAACTGGGCACCTGTATGGATTCGTCTATACTCGTTGCCACTTGAATATTGCGACGAGGATTCCCTTCAGGAGATTGGAAAAGGGTTAGGAGAATTCATAAAGATAGCAGAAGAGACCAAGCTACGAAGATACACCTCCTATGCAAGAATATGTGTTTATATGCATTTGGACAAAGCCCTACCTGACGCGGTAAGTTTATTTCATGATGATTTTGAATGGATTCAACCTCTTGATTATGAACATGTTCCATTCCACTGCAGAAGGTGCCAAGCCCATGGACATCTCTTCAGATATTTTCCACTAATTTCTCAAGCCCGAAACCAAGAGGCTGAAGACAACTCAGAAGCAGATGGGTTCACTAAAGTTCCTTCTCGAATAAAACACAACAAGAAATCCCCCTCTTCTGGGAAAAAATCTAGCACTCCTGCTAATACCCCTTCAACCAGTAATAGCTTTGCCATTCTGACTCATACAGACCCTAAGGATGATTCTACCCCATCCTCCCTCAAACCCTCCTCCCCCTCCTCTACCCCTCAATTCAGCCCAACCCGAAAATCACTGAGCCCTCTCAGTCTGAACCGCAATCCACCGTTCTGTCTGAAACCATTCCCTCTTCTATGAAAAAGCAGGTGACTTGGAACCCTACTCTCATGGATCTGGATGGGCAATCCTCCAACCCTAGCCAGGATAATAGAGAAATTCCAGAAAGCACCCAGCTTACACTCATGGAAGAAGATTCATATGGCTTCGAACCAGGAGAACTGGATCTCTTGGGCCTAGAAGATGCGTGTAGAAGAAAATAATTTGATAAGATCAATCCTTGAAAAATTGAGTCACTCGAGGTGGCCCTCTCTAAAGTCCAACAACAAATAAATTTGGGTATTCAGCCTGGAATTCATTGGGATAGCCTAAAATTGATAAAAGAAACCAAGAAGCGAGGACAAAAGCCAGATTGGCAGCACACTATCGCTCTGGGGGAAATTCTGGTGCATTCGGGGCCATACCCCAAGTTAACTAGGTTTTCTAAACCACTTGTAGATAGTTCCCCATGAAGCTGGTCTCATGGAATATTAGAGGGCTTAATAGCCCGAGGAAGTATAGGATGATTAAGAACATGATTCAAAAGGAGAAGCCTCAAATTCTCTTTCTTCAGGAAACCAAATGTAACAGTGAAATTCTAGGCTCAATCTTATCAAAAGCTTGGCCCAACTGTAGCTCAATAACAGTGGATGCCTCAGGATTCTCACGAGGACTTGCAATAGTTTGGGATATTCAATCCATCATGTTAACAGACTTCCATGCAGCGCACAACCTCATTCAAGCCACCTTCCATCCTATTGGAACTAACATTCACGGACATCTTTCCAATGTATATTTCCCGCAGGACCAGGCTAGCAAGATAGCGCTTTTAAACACTTTGGAGAAACTTAATTCAAATAGATCCCATCCCCTATGGATCGTTGGAGGGGACTTCAACATGATCACTAGAATGGGGGAAAAAACTGGAGGAAGACCAAGACTGGATCCAGAGTGCTCCTACTTCAAAAATTTCATCAACAACAGTTGGCTCATAGATATACCTTTCTCTAATGGCATTTTCACCTGGAACAACAAAAGAACAGGGGGTCAGCATATAGCTTCGAAATTAGACAGATTCCTCATCTCAGACAATGCCATTCATGTGGGCAAAGACATCACAGGCTCAATTCTTCCCCTTGCTGCTCAGATCACTGGCCTATTATGCATAAATGGAAAAATATAGGATGCCATCCAAAGCGTCCTTTCAAATTTGAAGCTTTCTGGCTCTCTCATCCGTCCTTCAAAGAAATGGTTCACACTGCATGGAGGAGCTTTATCCCACCAAAAGGTTCAAAGATGTACCAGTTTCAACAAAAGCTCAAGTTCCTCAAAACTCATATCAAAAATTGGAATCAGATAGTCTTTGGTAATATTATTCAGGAGAAGAAGATCCTTGAGCAAAAAAATGGATGAGGTGCAACAGGAAATCGTCAATAAAGGAAGATCAGAGACTCTTGCTTCCAAGGAGTAGGACCTACAAAAGCAGTTGGAGGAAAGATACAAACAAGAGGAGATCCTTTGGAGGCAAAATCAAGAATTTGCTGGGTAAAGGAGGGAGAAAGAAACACCAAATTCTTTCACAGCTCAACTATTCAAAGAAGAATGCAAAATCGAATCAGTCACATTACCAATCAACAAGGGGAACGACTGGAGAAGCATGAAGATATGGAACAGGAACTCTTTGAATACTTTAAAGGCATCCAACTGGAACCACAGGTCAACAGACAATAGGTTATAGATCAAATCAAGCAATTGATTCCCAATTTGATCACGGCTGAGCATAATCAAATGCTTCTACGCCCGGTATCTCTCCAACAGGTGGATTCAGCTATGGCGCAGTTTAAAGACGGCAAAGCTCCGGGCCCGGATGGATTCACTTCTAATTTTTTTCATTATTTCTGGGATCATATTAAACATGAAGTCTGGAAGCTCATTGAGGAATCACGAACCATGCATTGGCTCCTTCCTTCCCTCAATGCAACATTCATTGCGCTGATTCTTAAAGAGGAGAAACCAAGTAAATTGGAAAAGTTCAGGCCTATAGCCCTTTGTAACGTGATCTGCAAAGTCATCTCCAAGGTCATTGCAAATCGGCTTAAGCCGCTCCTGCCACTTCTCATCTCGCCAGAGTAGACAGGATATGTAGAAGGTCGAAAAATATTGGATGGTATCCTTTTAACTCATGAGATCATACACTCCCTAAATGTCTGCAAGAAGCCAGATATTCTCCTCAAGATAGATCTCTCTAAAGCATTTGATAATCTGAATTGGAACTACAGTCAAAAAATTCTAAGTTCTTTTGGTTTTGATCAAATGTGGATAAGATGGATTATGAGCCTTATCACTTCTACTTTCTTCTCAATCCTAGTTAATGGGATTCCCTCTCCCCCCTTCTTTCCTTCCAGAGGAATCAGACAGTGTGATCCTCTCTCCCCCTTCCTTTTTGTTCTTATGGCTGAGGGCCTTGGCAAACTTATTCATAATGGTGTACGCAACCATCACTTGCAAGGCATATCTCTCCATGGAGCCCCTGTTACCACCCACCAACAATTTGTGGATGATAATATGCTCTTTTTCCACCCCTCTGTTCAAGAAGCCTGCTCCTTCAAAGCTATTCTTAACCTTTTATCCAAAGCTTCTGGTTTATCCATTAATGACTCCAAATCTCAAATTTTCTTCTTCAATACCCCCCCCCCCTTAACTCAAGCCAATATTTCTCGCATTATTGGTTTCTTTGTGGCTTCCCCCCCCTGAAAAATACCTTGGAGATCCTCTTATCGACTCTGCCATCAAGCATTCTTCATGGAACCTACTCCTTGAAAATTTGGAATCTCAGTTATCCTCCTGAACTTTCAAAGCTCTCAACATGGTAAGTAGACTCACTCTTATCAAAGTTGTGCTGCAATCTATGCCCCTTTATCTTTTTTTTGTTCTTGCTGCCCCTAAATGGGTTCTCAAACATATTCGATCTTTGCAAACCAATTTCCTTTGGGGATCCTCTGGTCGAAATAAAAAATGGGCCTTGGTCAATTGGAACACTATTTGCACTCCCAAGGAAGCAGGGGGTCTTGGCCTCAGAAACCCCATGCACAGCAATTAGGTCATGGGAGCACTTGTCTGGTGGAAGTGGATATCAAATCCACACACTCCCTGGCTAAATTATGGACTGCAAAATACGCCAACAACAGATCTCTGGCAGATTTAATAAGACTTTCTCCTGAGTAGACAGGTTCTCTTGTTTGGAATGCAGCCAAGCAGCACTATGCGCTTATACATCAACACAATTTCTAGGAGATCCACAACGGCAACCTAGCTAGGTTCTGGTTTGACTCCTGGCAACAAAACCCAAAGCTTCTTGAGACTCATCCTCAAATCAATATTGGGAACAACAATTCTGCAATAGAAGACAAGTTCAGTCAGTATTGGCTTCCCTTGGACCGTAATGGGTTTAGGAAATGGAAGCCCTCACACCACATAGCTCCACATGATCAATCTACAGACTAGGAAGCTCTCAGCAATGAACTACAATGTCAGCAAATCAGATGCTCAGAGGACCCAAATATCCTCAGATGGGGCTATACCACGAGAGGTATGTTTACAACAAAAGAGACTTATTCCTTGATGCACCCTTCTCCTCTCCCTCGTGAATCTCTCTGGAAATTTCTTTGGGGCCCAAACATTTGGCCAAAAATATCCACTTTCCTCTGGCTCCTCTGCCACTGAAGAATACTTACTTGGGACAATTTAATCAAAAGGGGTTTCACAGGGCCTTCTCAATTCCCTAATTGACATCAAAGCACTGAATCTATTCAGCATCTCATCTTATCTTTCCCTCTAGCCAACTCCTTATGGGAAAAACTCAGCATTCATTTCCAAAGGAAAAAACCTATAGGAGACATCACTAATATCCTTCGCAATTGGCCTAAACGTCCTTACAGTTATGCCCTTCTTAACGCCCTCTGGCAGCTTCTCCCCGGTCTTCTCTTCTGGTCTCTGTGGAAAGAAAGAAACAAACACATCTTTAAAAATCAGTCCTCAACTTCGAACACCATCTGGGGTATCATCAGCAATAATCTCCAGGAATCCCTTGCTCTTCACTCCTGGCAGGAAGACGAATTTCCCAAACAACCTAAAGAAATATCCATTTGGCAAAACTGGAATCTCAAAATTGTGGCTATTCCAACTATCAAGCACAGGGTTGCCCTTGAAGCTCCTCTGCATTGGTCTCCCCCTCCTTCTGAAGTTTTCAAATTAAATTTTTACGGAGCTTCCAGAGGAAATCCCGGTCAAGCAAGTTTTGGTGGCATTTTTAGAAACTCCACGGGGGAAATTCAAATCATCTACTATGGATCAATCGAATGGGATACTAATAACTCGGCTGAATTAGAAGGCCTCTGGCAAGGCCTCTGCCTCACTCATCACTACAACTTCTTTCTCATCATCATCGACGAGGACTCTCAAATTCTCATTAATATGGTAAATCAGATCCTTTGGGGTACCAATTCAGCAAAGGTTACCCACAGTTGGCGTTTGGCTACCAGGATTGATAGGATAAGCAACTGGCTGAAAGAAAACAGGGAAATCTCATTCACCCATGTCAAACGAGAAGGCAACAAAATTGCAGATCTCCTGGCCAATTTTGGAGCAGACAACACTACCACACTCATTCATGGCCCTCTCAACATTTTACATGAACGAGAAATGCTACAAAACTTAACCAAGTTGGTGCACCAGGACTGTTCTTCTCTGGATGCGGATGCATATGAGGTTTGATGTGACATGGCACCCTACGCGTCTCTCGAAGGAGCTTGCGTGGGGTGGCCATATGGCCTTCTGTACAAGCATTAAAGTAGTCTTAAATTTGCCAGCTCACATAGACGTTAATACCTCTACCTGGATGCCCATTCAACTTCATATGGCAGTTCACTTAGCCATGGAGCTCATTCTGGATATTTCAAACGGTTGTAATTGTAGTGGAGGCTCCTCTCTTCCTCTTAGCAGTGTTTGCCCTCCCAGCTTCACTAAATATAGCACACGAACGCACACTGGTTGTCGTTGCACCTTGCTTGATTGTTTTGAGCCGCTTCCCGGGTACCATTTCACCCACAGTCTCTTCTGCGGTGCCAATTCTCCTTATTGTGCTTGGGCGACTCATCTCGATGGTTTTATTTCTCCGCACTGTGCTCGGTTGACATTCTTAGGTAGTGTCAACTCCCCTCTCTGGGCTTCTGTGTACTCTGTATATCACTTCTGTGGTAGATTTCATCACCCTGCCTCTACCTCCATGCCGCGCCTCCGCCACAGAATGCGATGTTGGCAAGGCACTAGTCGAGGTCGTGGAGCTCGTTATTGTCCTTCTGAAAGCTCTACCTCGGGGTCCTCCTCAACTGATGAGGTGTTGGACCAACCTCAGGTCACGCGGAGTTACAGAGGATGATACCACCATAGTGACTCTGCTTGTTTTGCTAGGAATTTCCCTCCTCCTGCTACTGATCCTCCCAATTGTGCAATCCCTCCTGTTTCTCATGATCCTGCAAGCCTCCCTATACGTCAAACCTCCAAGCAGGCTGATTTTCGCTTTGAATGCCCCTCAAACCGTCCCATTGTTATAACCTTCATCATTGTAACTCTCCGAGAAGAGTCTCCTCTCCCTGCTCCGACCCCTATAGCCTCTTCCCTGCCCCCTCACGTCCCTAGCTTCCCTAGAAGCTCGGTCTTGCCTGCAGATTTCACTCCACCTTCCATGGAGGCGCTGCGCAAGGTGGATGCAGTCATTGGCAAAGAATGTGATCTCAAAGATGGTACAAATGACAGCAATGATGATTATCGGTGTAGGATTATGGAAGAACCTCCGGCTCAGGCTCATGAACCGTGATCCTCACAGCTCTCAAACTGTTCTCGTATTTCTGGCTAATTACTATTGGAAATTTTTGTTCTTTTGCTTCAAAGCTTAGTTGGAAAGGCTGATTGTTACTTTCTGTATCTTTTTCTCCTTATCTTGCAATTTATGAACTGTAGACCGGTTTCCCTTCCAAGGGCGGTCAAAATATTTTTGTTAAAAGGATTGGTTTCCCTACAAGGGCAGTCTAGACTCTCTTGGTCAAGCATGGTTATCAAGCCCAGTGTTAAGGCTCTCATAGATGACACTATGGCAGTTTATCAGTAACATTTATACATAATAGAATTAGTTTTACTTAGAAAAAAAACAAAAAAAAATAACATTTCATCTTCAAAATAAACTAGGTTCACAACATAATTTTCCATGAAAATTCCTTGAAATTGTATTAATATGAGAAAAAATCAAAGTACAACGGTGGGTATGAAAAGTGCATTCATGAGAAGAAATAGCAGCCCACAACTCACTACAAAATTCCTCCTTAGATAGCTTCAAAACTTCCAACAAATTCTAAAAAGAAATTGATAGAGTTTCCCCTACACTAGAATTTGTCCTCCCTTTTTACATCAAAATTAGGCTTATTTATAGGAACTCAACACTCAATACCCTAACCATAAACCACTAGTGATATCAAGAAAACCACTAGGAATCTTTGACAAATGACTATTTTCTTATAATAAACTTCTTCTAGAACCTTCTTGAAAAATATTCCAATTGCAGGGTGGGTCCCTCTTGATTTAATCGTAGTGGTTTCTCTCTCTCTCTCTCTCTCTCTCTCTCTCTCTTGCCCATATGCTTGGTATCATCTCTCTCAAGCATGGGAGATAATTTAACTAAGCATAACCTTGGTTGGGCTGTCAACAGTGATGGTCATGCTAATGTTAGTTTCGATGGTGAGGTCTTGCATGTTGTTGTGGTTGGGGCCTTGAACTAGAACATGTCTCTATAAATGCCACCTATGACATTGGTGCATATCCGCCTTGAATGACCAACTTGTAAAAATTAAACATTCATTTCCACCCCTTTCCCTAGGGGATGTTGCACAATTTTTCATCTCAAATTTGGCCTTCCAATTTTGTTACTCATTCATATTCCAATTTACCTTGCTCTTTTAAGATTCTCTTCAACATAAGGAAATCCCAAAATAGTCTTTATACAAATTTAAAATATTCCCTCGTGATGGGTGATCCTCCTCCCCAAATCCTTTATGATCTTCCTTGATATCATTTCGGGTTTTCATAAAGGATTCCTTGGAATATACATCTTTTTACATGTTGAAGAGTGGTGGGAACTTTTTCTTATATAACACTTTACTTTTGTCTTTAAAACTTTCTACTTCACTAGCAAGTGTTTCAGCCCTTGTTTCTACCAGTGCTATCAACTTTTGTTTTCTCTTTAGATGGTTAGCCCTTGCTACAAATTGGGATGTATTGATATTTGATTTTACTCCCTCCCATATAGACATATGGTTGAGGAAATTTATGATAACTTCAACATTGGTCGGGGACTCTCTAATAATTCCCTTAAGTGCATTCATTTCGTTACTTAACACTCTGAAAAATTTAATCTTTTCCTCAACCAGCCCTGAGTGACCCTAATAATTGTCCACTAACTTCAAGATCTTGTCCGAAATGATTCTTTTATTTGACTTGAAATTGGATTTCGTAGGTTGCTTCATCCTTAGGATTTCCAATTCATCATAAATTTTGTCATTGTTTTCTTACGCTCAATCTTAGTGCTCTCAATATATTCTTCCTTATATTTTATTTCCCGCTATCAATTTGAGAGGAGATATTCGAGATTATTTTCATCATCTAAATCCATAAGGGATGCCACCTTCTCGATCAACGCATTCGGGATCTATTAAAAATTCATAGTCTCATTTGTCTTCTCTTTCATCCCTTGGACTTGTGCCTCAAATAGTTTAATTTTTCCTTTGTACTCTTTGTTCAATGTAAGTGCCTGATGTGATTTAAAATTCAGATTTTGGTTGTCTTTTTCAACTATTTCTAGTTCAATAATTTGCAAAATATGTGCATCTAGGATCTTTAGTAGTTTCTTCATTAAGGTTATATCCCTTTCCTTCTCTTCCAATATTTCCTTATATTTCTTAATGTCCTTAGGGTAAGTGGCCATGTGGCTAGTCTTGTCTTCTAGGGCTTTAATTCTCATCTTCATCATCCTATAGACCATCACCATACTTCAATTGATTGCAAGCCTTAGTGCAAATATCCTACAGCTTCTTGGTTGTAGCATTTTTATGATGCATTTGTCTGTGCACCCTGTGGACCACTTATAGGTTTAAATCCATGAGGTCATTATGTGTAATATTGTCTGCATGTAGGGGCATTTTGTGCTTTTGGTATTTTGACATGGAAATCATTGTCTCCACTTTGGATTGAAGCACAAAAATCTTGAAAATACCATTTTCATAAGGCAATGCACTCTTAATCTAGATGGGAGGAAGTTTTTGTTTCTCTACTCTTATGATGTCTCTCTTCCTCTCTTTAGAGGCTCTCTTGGCTATTTCATTGAAATAGACTTGGAAAATTCTTCTGAATTCGTTTCCTCTGATATTGACATGGAAGAGGAAACATCTCCACTATGAATACTTATGTTGATGGAGTAGTCATCTTACTATTATATAATATCATATCTTGAGAATTTGTCTCCTCATAATCTTCATCATGCTCATCTCCTATTACTTTACATGTCCTGTCTTTATTTGAACTTGGCTCTTCTCCTTCATCAACCTCCATAGGTTTTGTAGTGCTTCATTTCTTTCCAAAGAGGTGGGAGAAGTCTGACCCAGCTAGATGCAAGATGGCTCTAACTTCTTCCCAAGTATATTTATTTTCACAATATTGTACTACGGGGTTTGAATCGTGCTTGTAGTTCTCTCGATCCCTATCCTTTCTCGACCCATATATGATATTATATGGATCATACCTCCAAGCTACATCTTGTGGGAAATCAAAGCCTTCCAATATATTTTCCATGAATCTCAAAACATTTATTTAATTCACAAAAAATGTTCTAACCTTATCAGAAAGGTGGAAAAATGTTGTTACTTTCCTTGAGGTGAAATGTACATTGTCACTAGAAAACCTATGTTCGAGGTATTTCAATGTAAAAATGTGAGTCAAGAATGTTGAAAGTTGTTATGGTTGGCCTTCAGAACCATAAATTTTGATGAATGTGTAGTCCTTGAAAAGGTATTAGTCAATGACTCTAGTATTTGGTGTAAATTGTAGTTTTTCACTAAGGAAAGAAGTTACTTTGGGCATTATTTGATTATGCAATAGAGCTTACACAATTTGAATTAAAGAGGAAATACAATAAACAAGACCCTAATCATTTTTTGGCTTTCATACCATGGGTAGCCACTCATAAACTGGTAATAAGGCATTATGCTCATCAACCATTATAGGTTTCAGATGCTCTAGGTGGGAGTATTGATGATGGATTAATATGTGGATTAGGTATGCTTGGTATCAGAAGGACTTTCCTTCCCCCAACTCTACTATCTGAGAATGAATTTCATCTAACAAGAACTGTGCGATTTCATCAGTATCAAAACCAATAACTTGGAAACCATGGAGAATGATAGCTTTGACATGGAATTAAAAGTCATGATATAATAAGGATGGTCACCAGAGAGAGGAACCACTCCTTTGATAAAATTGGCAGTCATCCTTTGTTAGACCTATGATGCAAGGCCAATCCATTTCTCTTGAATTTCTTCCTTATTCAACATTTGTAGTTTTTTCCTATAGATAAATGTCAACATGTGTACAATGGCCTCAGAAGTTTTTGTAATTATTTCCTTTCCATATTGGGATGAAATAATCACTCTCCTCTCTATAAGGTACCTATGTGCACACGATATCACCATCTCTGGAAAGAAGAACACTTGTCGGACAACAACAAAGACCAAATTTGATGTGTGTATATTTTTGTGATCTCATATAACTTCATTAGATTTCAATGCTAATTGCATGGTTTCTTTCTTATCATATGCGATTAACATTGGGTCCTTCACATATGCTTCTCCATCATAAATGTATCACCCTCCTCCCACACTTACCAAAGTTCACCAGTCCACTAGGGTAAATATGTGACAAAGATTTACTATGATATAACTCAACCTCCTAGGTGTAATTAAGGAAGTAGAATATACACCCAAAAAATTCACTGACTTCACTCAGGTGCTATAAGACTCCAAAGAGCTAAACCACCCTTCTAAGTTCTTAAAACATAAGTTAAACTTCTTTTTAAATGACCTAGACTCCTTGGCGCTGGCACAACATTGGCTAAATTCGATTGTAACCCTCTAGTTGCATGCACAAGCTTGCAACATAGAAACTGGTTCATCAGGCCCAAAGTGCTTTGACTACACTTTAACTTTCTTGATTTCTTGATTTTGGAGCATGCACATCTTTCGCTGTAAAATTCACTGAGGTTCCAGCTATAATTCTCCTTCTAGCTCCATCTGCAATAAACACCATTCAATAATATGATCAACATATTTCATGTAATTGTTAAGCAATGACACATGGAAAACATCATGGGATTTCATTGTCGAAGGTAATGAAAGTCTATAGGGCATTGGTCCAATCCTTTCAAGGATCTTAAAAGGCCAGCAATATCGAGGTTCAAACTTTGCACATGTCCCAATACTCAAGGATATTTTCTTAGGATTGATGCACAAGTACACATGATCACCAACCTAAAACTCTTTAATTTCCTTGTGCTAATCTACATAAATATTTTGTCTGGCTTGTTTTCCCATTATATTCTTCTCGATGACTTGCATCTCTTTCTCCATCTCTTCTAGAATGTGCAGTCCAATCAATACCCTATTCATTGGATCACTCCACTTTATGGGAGTATTACAACTCCACCCATAAATTGCCTCAAACAAACTCATCCTTAAATATTCTTGATACCCATTCTTGTAAGAAAACTAAAACAGTGGAATATAATATTCCCACTTCCGTTAATGGTGCATAACATACATCCTCAAAATCTCCTCTAGAAGCATGTTGACTCTCTCTCTCTATCCATCTCTTTGCTGACGATTAGTTGTACTAAAGGACAACATTGTACCCAAACCTGCAAATAAATATTTCCAGAAACTGTAAGTGAACTTGGAATATTTATCTGATACAATCATCCTAGCAATACAATGTAACATCACTATCTCTTTGATGAAATCCTATGCTACCTCATTAGTTGAATTAGTAGACTTCACAGTAATGGAGATGCCTTAGTCAACCTGTCAAACACTACCATGATAGAATCATGTTGTTTAGATTTCCTTGGAAAAACTATAATTAAATCCATTAAAATAACCTCCCATTTCAACTCTAGAATCAGAGTCGGTTGTAGTAAACCACCTAGATGCTTGCACTCTCATTTTACCTGTTGACAATCCAAACATCTCGGAAAAAAATTTACCACCTATTTCTTCATATTCGGCCACAAGTATAACTTCTTAACTGCTATCAACGTTACCTGAATAAGGCTTGACGTGAAATTCCCTCAAGATAATATTCTTGAGATCATTGTTGTCTGGCACATACATCCAATCCTTAAATCTCACCCAACCATTTAGAGATGATCATCACATCCTGTTCACATATACCCTACTATTGTAACCTATTCCTAAGCTCGTTGTACCTATCATCATGTTATCTTTCCTATAAGATCTGATCCTGTAAATCTATCCCATATGAACTCATAGTTTTTATGTGATTTACATATATCCTTCCGCTAAGAGCAGAAACCATGTTCTCATTTCACTTAATGTAACTGATCTCAAAGTCTAACTCACTGATCACAGAAAACCATCTAGCTTGTGTGACATTCAAATTCGATTGGTCAAATAAGTATCTCAATCCACCGTGATCACTGATCAATATGAATCTCCTACCAAGAATATATTGCGTCCATATATTCAAAGTATGAATGATAATTTCCAACTCAATATCATCTGTCATGTAGTTCTTCTCATGCTCATTCAGTTTCCTTGAGTCATATCATACTACCTATCCTTCTACATCAGGACTCAACCAAGTCCTCTTTTGAGAGAATTTTTACACACCACAAACTCTTTGTCAGGATCTTCAACCTTTATAACTAGAAAATTTGTAAGCAACTTCTTCAACTACTAAAAATTTTATGCACATTCCTTTATCCATTCAAATTTCTTCCCTTCCCTCTATAATGATGTAAAAGGATGGGCAATCCATGAGAAGTTCTTGATGAACCTCCTATAATAACACACTATTCATGAATGATCTAACATCATCCACATTCCTATGAGTTTCCCATTACATGATGGCTTGAATATTTTCGGCTCCATTTTTATACAATCCTTGGAAAAAAAATTCCCTAATTAATGTACCTTTATCTGAAAGAAACAAAATTTTTAAATCATATTGTACAACCGACGCTCACTTAGAAATATCAATACTGATGCTAAGTGTACAAATTGATATTCCTCATTCTTAAAGTATATCTATATATCATGAATAAATACAATCACAAACTTTTCCAAATAAGGATGCAACACCCTATTCATCAAACACGTAAAAATATCTAGAGAATTAGTTAAAGTAAAAGGAAACACAAGAAACTCATAATTCCTATACCTAGTTTAGAAAGATTTCATGTCCTCTTCTTTGATGTGTACATGAGGATATCTTTATCTCAAATCAATCATCGAGAATATTTCTTCTCCCTTCAACTGATCAAACAAGTCATAAATCCTCGGCAACAGATACCTATTATTGATGGTTACCTTCTTAAACTACCTATAATCAATACACAACCTGATAGTACGATCCTTACTCTTCATAAACAATACTGGTGCACACCAGGGTGACATAATTGGTCTAATGTTTCCCTTTTCAAGAATTTACTTCAACTGCAACTTCAATTCCACTAACTCTGGATTAATCATCCTGCAAATTTCCTTTGATGCTGGTGTTTCCCCTAGTACCAACTCTTTAGAAATGTCTACACCCCTATGAGGCAAAAACTATGAAATCTATACGTGGAATACATCTTGAAACTTCTATAAAATTGGGTATCTGTTTAATACCTCTGCATCCTCAACAACCTTAACTTTAGCACTAGAAATATGCATTGAAAATATAACACACCCTTTCTTGCAACTACACTTTTCCTACATAATTGCAACCATTATGAATAATGTAGCATTATTCTTACCATGTAATGTTCTCTATTCCCCATTGTAATCCAAGAACTCAATAGCATTTCCATAGAAATCCATCTTAGTGATGTGAAGATACAACCAATCCATACACATAAGCATATTTTATGATCCCAACATGAGTAAATTCATATGTGTTGATGTGGGCATACAATTCAACTCAAATGCACAAGCCCTTGCCCAATGATGAACTCTTTTCTTAGTACGTACAGAGAACCCCACCAACCAATCCTTTGCATGCACTTATTTTCTCAAACCACACGTATCCGCCAGGTCAGGGTTAACATAAATATAATTAGATTGAGGGTTCATAAAAAAAAAACAACTTGATCACAAAGATTTTTTTTCATATCGATAATAGATTCCTGATTATCCACCTGCCTGTTATCAAATGCATCATAGATACGAGGAATGCTATATCTAACATCCCCAACTATTTGTGCTTCCTATGCACTATAGATTTGAGGCCTACCACCCTAATATGACGAGAAATGCTTATTCAGATTATCCTTGCCAAATATCCAACACTAAAACTTTACCTTACCCTCCCCCTTATTTCGCTTCCCTCCAGGCTATGGCCCATGTACATTTCTAGGTACATTAAACTTCTTGAAAGGAACACCATTCTGTTTTTGTCCTACATATTGAGGTCTTGTTCACTTCACTGGCCATTTACCCTTAGTCTTGTCTTTCCATTTCCAACCTTGTTGAGAAATTGTCTTATGATTCAATTTTTCACAACAATGCTTCAAATTTCCAATTACTTCTTCAAACAACCAAGGATCATCATACTCATTCTGATCGTTAAATGGTAATATTAATGGACTAAAAAATCTCTGAAATTTTTCCTTCCCATCCTTAAGATATGACACATACCTAAATAACTCCAAGAAATTATTCATGTACTCCCCATTTGTCATCAATTCCACTTTTAGCTCATAGAACTCCTTACCTTTACTCTCATATTACCTATCTAAAAAATACTTATTCCTAAAGAGTCTCTTGAATTCATGCCAACTCAACTCCTCTATCCTAATGTCTCTGACATGCTTCACATCTTCCCACCAAATGTTTTCTTTCCATTTGAGACTAAAAATAGATATTATGGCCTTCATGTTGTTTGTGTAATCATACAGCTCAAATAAATTCTTCATTCTACGTAACCATGCCTCTACATAATTTTTCTTCTTCAAATCTTCATAAAATGTAGGTGGCCTCGCTTTCTTGAACTGGTCTAGAAAATATACTTTCTCATTCCTTCAATAAGGATCATAATGATGATGACCATGGTACCTCTCTGAATCATAGTGACAATAAATCCCATGTCCACTACCTCTCTTATTAGGTGTATCCAATAATCTTCCATCCCTGACGATGTCATTAATGATTGACCTATGCACATCATTAGATCTGCTACCATAGGCTACATTAGTCTTTTCCTCCCATCCATGAATAATCCTAAGCAATACCTATCTCTAAAAATCTGACAAACTCTAAAGTATAAATGCATTTACCTCTTCTTTTTTCTCTTGTGCCTTGGAAAGTATCTCTTGTGATTGAATGATTCTATCATTATCTTCTTTGAAACTTCTTATTTCTTCCTTCAAACTTCTCAAAGTGTCTGTTTTGTAAGGGGATTACTCATCACCATGTTTCTCATCTAATCTATAGGGAGAGACTTGTGAATTATAATTCGCCATTTTTCTAGTCATATTTGATCTTCTTCCTACATACTATGTCAGATAACCTATCATAAACATAACCAACATACCTCAGTATAGTTTAGGGGAGGACACCTTGTTTGTAAGATCAGCTAGATTAGCACGATACACTTATAATCATAATTATAGAAATATATCAATATCATCTCAATAATTATCTAGTTACCATGCATGATGTCGCAAACTGTAACACAGAATTGATACATGCTAATAATATCCACTAAAAAGCATGCATAACAACAAATCGACATGGACATGCCTAACAAATACATATACAACAATGACCATCAACATGCCTACGTAAAAAGAACATACATCCTACATGTAGGCATGATAAACACATTTCTCCCATCTAGTAAAAGTGTTGAATTGTGCTTTGATACCACTCTACAACACCCTCCTTCCACACTATCCCAAGTTCACCGGTCCACTGGGGTAAATATGTGACGAAGAGCTACTAGGATACGACTCAACCTCCTAGGTGTAGTTAAGGAAATCGAATCAACACACCAAAACTTCACTGACTTACCTTAGGTGTCACAAGACAGCCAATTGCTAAACCACCTTTCCAGGTGCCCAAATCTTAAGTTAAACTTAATTTTCAATGACCTAGACTCCCATATGTTAGCACAACTTTGCCTAAATTTGATATTAACCCTCTAGTTGCATTCATAAGTTGGAAAGGGAGTAACTGCGGTGTTTTTCATCCTATTTTGTGCTTCTGATGGGGAGATTTGAGCCACTTTTTCAGGGCTATTCTTCAAACCACTGCCCATGACGTGATGAAACTTTCCAAAATAATAATTGACATGAGGAAAAAGGCTTCCATTCAAAACTTAGATAATAAATTGACCTATCAAGGCCTAACCATGACATTCATTCCGTAAAACACATCATGAACATGTAATCTACAGGTCATAATTACATATATGAACCTAGGGATCTCATACTTATCAAATAATCATCAAGATGGTTTCACTCCCTCTCACAATAGCTGAATGATCATCTATTAGGTTATGCATTCATTAACCATTCATTTATTAATGAAAACATGATAAGAGCCATAACTAGAAATTGTCATAAAACCATGTTTATAACCATAATAATGACATTAACAGAAAAATCATCAAATAAACATCATAACAAGTATGAATGCTCATGAGATACAAGGGGAAAAGAGCTCTTATTGACATATGAAGAATCCAACCAAGCGAGCGACTTCCATGTACCTCCCGACCATATATTGCATTGAACCAAATGTTTCTTTCAACAAATCACCCCTGTGCCATATTCCAAGCATGAATGTGGGAAATACAACAAAACAACCAGTGGTTCCTAAGTATTTATCGCATATCCCACAGTTGTTGGTCAAGGTATTTATAGACTTGAAAACTTCATCTATACAACTATTATTTACCACAATCCCACCATTATTGGGCAAGGGATTCCTAGGAAAAATAAGAAACATACACTATCAGACTTTCCAAAACTGGTGAAGGGATAACTAGGCCCTAAACTAGCATAGATTCATTGAGATTTATTCACCAATAACTCGAGGAATTTTCCTATCTCCACATTCATGCTTTACCATGTATCCCTTCATTATAGGTCAAGGGATTCCTAGGCCCTTGGGAATTTTCTTGAGACCATGATGCAGGAGCATCAACCCACCCCAATTCAAATTAAAATTTTCAAACCTTCCAAAAGTCTACGTGGTCTAAAAGACAATATTTTCATTAAATTTGTATTATCGATATATTTTGTTGTAATTTAGTTGAGTTGACTTAGGGATATTATGAGGAAATATAGGATCTCGAATGATCCAAACTCTTTTCTCCATTGTTATAAAATATAGTCTTCATGCATTTGTACTGGGGGATCCAGTATCAATGTAAGACCAGGTCGAGAGCCGCCATGCCATATGGGCCATATGTAAAAGTTTTTCTTTTTTTCTGTAATACAAAAAAAAATGTGTGTTTAAATATGTTAATGTGCTTTGTGTGTGTCTATTCATACCATTCTTGTCTACATTCTATGTTTATTTGCATCATGGTGTAACTCTACATTCACGTGGACTGTTGATTAATCTGACATTGCAAGAATATCTCTTTTCATTGAAGCACTACGCATACGCTTCAAATCCCACATGTCGACTGTAATTTTACATTGAATATTGCAACTGGTTAAGGGATAGACGAAGATTTGATGGTTGAATGGATAGACAAGATCATGTCGCAAAAAAACGAAGCAAGAGATTGGACGATCCAAATTATATCACATCCAGCAATAAGATTTTAGCACACATCACATTTGGTCGAAAGAGCTTTGGCAATGCAATGCAAAATTGTGATATAAAGTGGAAGTTGCGATATTGCGATGTGATATCATCATGGCATATCGCAGTTGGGTGAACAAAGCTTGGAATTTCAATGAGCTAAAATGTGCGACATGAAATGAGGCTAAAATTTATGATATAGCGACATTGCTTGGGAGAGAAAATTGCGAAGATCCTTGTATTTCGATATTACGTTCCATTATATCATTTTGGAAACTTTTGTGGGCCCATAACCCACAAGTCCACCAATTGTTAAAATTTTCATGTTTGCTACATGAAGTGGTATCGGAGCAGAAGGAGATTCAGTGTGCAATGGAAGGAGGTACAAATATATTGAGGAATGGTAAGCTTTTGGTATTTATATTTTTGTGTAGGTAGTAGCAGAGGAAGGTGAGAAGATTTGTAGCAGCCTAGAGCAAGGATTTCTCATACAGTTCCAGATGTGAGAACCAGAGAGATGCGAAAAGACTAATCTCAGAGGAGAGAATCTTTGTGAGGTATCACGTAGCAAGGAGGAGGCTTGCTACTATACAGTTTTTGTTACAACTCACGAGTGTTGTTACGGAAAGACCAAAAAGGCATTGAACAAGATTTCATAATTTTTTTTACCTCGAGAGTCTGATGCAGGAGCATCAACCCACCTCAAGTCAAATTCAATCTTTCAAACCTTTAAGAAGTCGATGTGGCCTAAAAGAAAATATTTTCATTAAATTTCTATTATCGATAGATTTTTTTGTAATTTGGTTGAGTGATATTAGTGATATTATTAGGAAATATTATTATGGGTCATATGTAATAGTTTTTTTTCTCTATAATACAAAAAAAAATGTGTTTGTCTAAATATGTTATTGTACTTTTTTTGTTTCTATTCCTACCAATCATGTTTACATTCTATGTTTATTTGAATTGTGGTGTCACTCTACATTCACGCAGACTAGTGATTAATTTGACACCGCAAGAATTTGTATTTTCACTGAAGCACTACACATACACATCATATTCCACATGTCAACTGTAATTTTCCATTACATATCGCAATCGGATGAAGAGGTAAAGTTTGAATGGATGGACGAGATCCTATTGCAAAAAAAGGAGCAGGAGAATGGACGATCGAGATTATATTGCATACGGCCATAAGATTTTAGCGCACATTGCATTCAGCCGAAAGAGATTTGGTGATGCGATGAAAAATTGCGATATAAATTGGAAGTTGTGATATTGCAATTCGATATCGTCATCACATAACACAGTCAGGTGAATGAAGCTTGGAATTGCGATGAGCTAAAATGTGTGATGCACGATGAGGCTAAAATTTGCGATATTGCGATATTTCTTGGGAGAAAAAATTGAGAAGAGCCTTGCATTGTGATCTGTTGTTTCGTTTTGGAAACTTTTGTGGGCACATAACCCACAAGTCCACGAATAGTTAAAAATTTAAATTTTTTCTACAGCAGACCACCTCACCAGGATCCAAAACCATTCGATAATGAAACTCAACCAAATGGAAGAACCCCATCACACCATGACTATCCATAAACGGTAAGGAAAGGTTGAAAAACATTGTCACTTCTAGAAAAAACCATGATAATGACATCATGAGAACCAAAGATATACATGCATATACCATTCATGCTGAAACTATCAGTGAAATCATACATGCAACTCGATACGTGCAAGTAATCATGATGTCGTCATTTGATCCAACTCTTCCTTTCTTGATATTGGATTTCATTTTCTTTATTGTCATTCCTTTTCCTTAATTTATCCAATGCTAGATTGATCCAACAATGCTCTGAGTGTGCAATATTACGAGAGAGACTTGAATAGAGAGAAAGCCCCATGCTAAATCTGACAAAATGTTAACCAAAAAAAGTTGTGAATTGATCCTCATTAGACTTTATCATTGAGGCCTCTATTTTATTCATTTTTCTCCTCACATGCAACCTAAGAACTTTCACATTCCTTATCTCATATTTTTCTATATTTTCATAAATAAAATGCTAATTGAAGCCTCTTTTCCTTTTCAATGCCTTTTCGAATTTCCTTAGCCATAATAAACGAAATGAACACCCACTAGGATGTTTTTCCTAACATTTAGCTCGGAATACATGTCCCATGGCCTTCGTATTATTTTTCCTTTACTAACTTTATTATATGGATTTTTAACCAGGGATGTTACAACAAAAATCTTGTTCTTCAGCTTTCCCTTTTGTCTAGACATCAATGGAAATTTTAGCTAATCACGAAGCCATTGAAAACAGGAAACTTGTTGAGAGTAACTAAATGAATGAATAGGGATAATAGGACAAAAGGGAATATTCTCAAGGGATTAATAGGCCAATGAATATATGCCACATGGAAGAAAGAGGTTGGAAACAAGTTGGAGGGAGTATCATTTGAAATATATGAATAGTGGAAATGGATATCACAAATGAGAAAGTCAACTTTGATATTTCTAGAGAAAATTGAGCTAGAATTATGATAAAGGTTTTTTGAATTGACTTGGTGAATACCCTTAGGAGGTTAATTGGACGAATTAAGAGGTTTTCTTGGTGAAAATAAATTTCCTCGCATGTGTGCACGTTTTCTCAAGGAGGGTGCAGCTAGGTTTTGGATTTAGACCAAAATCATGTAAATTCATGAAGAATGAGGTTTCAACAAGTGGAATTCATAAAAGGAAGCTCGTAATTGGTTTAAATCATGCAGTTCAAGCTTAAAATTGGTAGAAATTGGTAAATTATCTCCATGGGTGTGCAATGATCTGTGTGAAATGATAAATGAAAATATTTGCCTTTATATATATATATATATATATATATATATATATATATATATATATATATATATATATATATATATATATATAATGGATGACATCATGATGATGTCAGCAAGACATGGGTCGTGCCACATTGCAAACTAACTAGGCATGGCGAGGGGGCCATTGTGGCAAGCTAAGTGGATTTCCTGATCATGGATGGTCACAAAAAAAGTGATGGGTGACATTGAACAACATGGAGGGGCTCGTGGCTCCCTCCCACAACATTTATGAATTGGATTTTGAAACTTTTGGACCAACACAAGGAGCGTCAGGAGGTTACATGTGCCCGCATATGCACATGTCCATCTGGTTATCGAACGAGTAGTTTTTTGGCATGAGGACGGGTGAGTATCTAGATTACCTAGTGTGCCCACCATTAGATATACTAATGAAAAAATCCTATGGTTTACATGGTACCAAGTGCCATAGCAATGTGGAAGCATTTTCTCACTAGAGCATGCGAGGTGCGTCTTGGACCGTCAACCCTATCTATTTTTTAATTTATTAAAACCATTGACCTTCTTTTCTAATGATTTTTTTTAGATTTATTCCTTTATTTCATGAAAACCCTTGCAGGGAATATTTATTTTAGTGCATTGAGGAACCAAGAAGTGTCATGAACTGAGAGGAATCTTTGGACCAACTTGGAGATCTGAGATAAAATATCTCAATTAAGGCTATGGAGCGATATATCTTTAAATATGAAAATTTTTATATGGATGCAAATTCTAGGAATGATGGAGGTAGCCAACCATATACAGTTCTCCAAATGATAGAAGAAGATAAAGGAATACCTTCACAATATAATGAAGGATGACATAGATTAGACCCTATTATAAAAAAATATAAGATCATACTATCTCATAAAGGGAAGAAAAGTAATTTCCCTACATTGATAACTGATGTAATCATTGGAATATCAGTGAACTAAAAAAATTGGTTTGCATTAAGAGTGAAAAAGAGGATCAAATAGATGATAGAAAACAACATTTAGATGTAATTTCAATGAAATTAGAATTCAAAATGTTGGGAATGTGCATGAACACACATATATCATTCAATTTACAAATTGATTTTGTATTTTAAAATACCAAGGGAGATGAGATAATGACAAAAAATTATCTTGAAAACAATTTTTTGTCCCATATAAGGAAGGAGGATGATGAAAATAATAATAAATTTCTAGTAGCTGACATAGGAGATGGCAAAAAAAAAACTTGGCTTGGGGAAGAGCTAGATGATGAGGTTGAAAAAAAATATTGTTGATGAGAAATATCCCTAAGAGAAGATATAATAAGGAGAGAACGAAAAATAGCAGCATAATAGATCTAATTGTTCAATACTACCTTAGGAAAGCACATGGGGTACTACAAAATTAAGTTTTAGATCCTAGAAGAATAAGGTGAGAAATGGAAAAACAATACAACTAGGCAAGTGGACAATAGAAAAACTAGGTACGGGACCCAGGAAGAGAGAAAAAATTGGAGATATATGACCATGCGAACATGGAAAATTTTCAACCTAGGTAGTCTAGTGCGGGAGCATCAACCACTAGGAAACCATTTTTCCTAGACCCAAATTGGTCATCAAATTTTCAAAAGATAATATATTTTCTCCAATATTAATTTGTATAAAATTAGTAAAATTTATGTTATTACATGTCTATACCAAAAAAGGAATATGGACTATTAGGGTTGTTAAGTTGTTTTGATGAGTTGGTGTTTTATGGCCAAATGGGCCCTTGTAATAGTGGAAAATATTAGGTCAATGTGTTAGGAAGTTTTGAATAGTTAGGAAAAAATTCCATTTGTTTTAATATATTAGTATATTTTCTTATCCAACTAGAAACTACATGCATGGTTAAAATCCAATCGTTAAATGGGGGCCTAGGAATCAAAGTTCTTGCAGCTCGAGGGATATATCTTAAGTGGCACTGAGGTCAACAAAACTCGAGAAGATAGTGCATATGAATCCTCTATGTAAATATGTTTATTAATAGAATAAGAATTACTTTGTGCACTGCACATATATCTAGTGTGTGATTTGGCTCTATTGAAAGCTACCTTAATGTTCACTAAAACTAACATGCATGTGGATTCGTTTTACACCTTGTAGTGCACAACAATGTCACAATGACTTGTGGAATCCTTTTGTAATAATTATGTCATCGAAAAACCATAGAATGAGAAGGAAAAATAGAAAAGGTGTAACTTAAAATTATCAAAGGATGCTTGGAGAAGAGGGACAAGGAAGAGTGAAATCACGATAGCCCAACGAAATACCAAATTAAGTTCATTAGCGATTGAGTGTGAGGAGAATGGAATGAGTATCATTAAGATTATGGGAGCAAGGAGAGGAAGATTCGGTGTGTTTCAAGACTGAATTTGGAGTGTGTTAATTAAGATCTCGAATCAATAAGGAGTGACTAAAGTTACATTTGGGGCATGACATAGTTGTAGATCAAAGAATCTGATATTGTCATCAAAATGTGGGCCCACAACTGTTATCCAACCACAACCCATTGGGCTCTATAGGTGCAGTTGTTTTGGAACCCAGTTTTTGACTAATAATTACTCAACCCACTTTCCTCTGGAAAATCACATGTAAAAATAGGATATCGGTTAGAGTATAGTCTTATCGAAACCACATGATATGTGGACCATTGATCCCTATTTCACCCTAGTTGTTTGATATTGGTCACATCATAATATTTAAATTTTATTTTATACATACACATACCCACACTTTATAATTTTTAAATGAAATAACAATTTAAATAGGGTAATTGGAAGTTGCATATAGTTTTTCTATAACAACTAACAAGGTGAAGGTGGTAGTATGGAAATAAGGGGAAATTACAAAGGTTATATGCTTATCTGACCCCATTGACTTATAACAAAATGTGCTTAAGAAATTTCACATTATGAGTGAATATAAATTAATCATATGTGTGTGTGTGAGAGAGAATAGGAATTATAATGCCTTAGCCCTCACTAATGAGCCTTGGTTTCTGATGCAAAATTATAGATTGAGTATTGTTATAACACATGACTATTGAAGCTAGAGAGGTCCATTATTAGGGCCACCTATGCCAATAATATCACCACAATTACATAATATATCTCTCATATTAAGCTCTTTATATATAATAAATAATGCACTCAACAGATTTCCAATTTTTGGTGGAAGTGGTTACCCCATCGTATAGGGAGGGTAACCCAAAAGGGTCAAGGAACTAGAATTAGAGACCACCTTTTGAGGATATTACTAGGGCACTTCAGCAAATCAAATTCCCAATGTTTTCTAGGGTCATGTAGGGGAACATGTTGAGGCATGGTCGGAGGGCATGACAACATGGTCTGCATTCCACAACAAAATCCAAAATAGCCATCTTCCAATTTCAAAAGAGTGCCTTGAACTAGTGGGGAAATCTACAAAGGTACTTGCAACTCACTATAGACGCTATTGATGGGCCACTAAATTAGACATAAAATAAGGCCCATCTAACCTTTCTTAGGCCGATCTAACCTTCATTATGTGCATAAAATATATATTAAATCTCTCCTTATACACATAATAATGTTTTCTTGGGCTTTAATATTTTCCTAGGAACGTTTAAAGGTAATTGCATCATTGTGCCTAATATTGGTTATTTTTGTAGAATATTGTGAGAATATTTGGCAGATTATGCAGATTTGGAGAAGGAGATAATTTAGGGACTTGCTCCCTACCACTGGAAGATCAAGATTGAATAATAAATGAGCACAATATCAGGAAATTATTGAGAAATCTTGGAGAGATTCAAATGGTTTTTCCACCCTCAAGTATCAAAGGCAGCCAAGCAAATTGAAGACGATGTGCACTTGATCTGTGGTTTAATTGTAGTCAAAGTGGACTCAATCACTATTTTCTAGGGAGATGTTGGTAGCTGCCCTCGAGGATAAATAAATCTGCTCAAGAGATAATTGGGGTCAATTCAGGTCGATTTTCTAATCCATTCGATGCTAGTCGATTCCATTTCCATTATATTTTCATTCCATTCCATCCCATGCCATTATTTTCCATTATATTAGGATTTTTCTGTTTAAGACCTTTGGGATGTAATAAGATTGTATTTTTTGTAAGGCAATGAGTAGGCATATGTTGTTTTATTGATCTAGTTTCAGGGAGCGAGGCTTGTGAGTTATGGTCCAATCCATGCGCCTCAATTTCTCTTATTTTTCATTCTTTCCTTTCTAGAATTTAGCTAGTTTTGTTTATGTTATTTAGTTAGTTCTACTTCTGGTAGTTTCATTGATGTTCAGTTTTTTCTTTAACTTTGTTGTTGTAGTTCTTCATTTTCTTATGAGAGTAATAGAGTAGAGGAATAATACAAAATTTGTGGTCAAGGATTCCCCTCTCATCTCTGTTAATATACTTCGAGAGGGGTTGACCTCCCCACAAGAAAAAAAAACTAGTTTTTTGTTCAATTTTTTATCACAAATTTTGTCTGCTTTCATGCATGAATTAGTAGGTTTGATTACAAGAATGAGAATCAACAGTGCCAGAAAAATTTATCAATCCATCCCACTTCATTTTCCAGCTCGATTTTCACACCTGAACACTATTTTTGCACCTTCTATTCTCTTTTTCTTCTCTCCTTAACAGCTGCCACACCCTTTTTATTCACAAAAACCATTAAAATTTTGACCTCCGTCTTTCTCCTCAAAATTCCCACTTATCGCACTTTGCATCTCGCAGGATCTCTTCTCCCCTTTCTTTTCCATTCTGAAACTCTTTTGTGATTTTCCTTTTTACCTTAGCTTTGCCGATTATTAACAAAAATAGTCGAAAATCCTTTAGAAATCAACCTTACCCTTTTTCCTTCAATAATTACCACAATTCCTTTTCGCAATCACATTTCGCAACATTTTCACTTTTTCCTTTTTAGACTTACCGCAATCGTAAATCACATTTTTCATTTGGTTCTCGTTAACACTTATCGCCCCAAACGCTGATTGTGATAATTATCTGTACTGTGCCACATCGAAAATCTCAAATCACATTTTTCATTTGGTTCTTGTAACATGTTCCTCTCCTAACACCGATTACGATATCGTTGTCATACTTTGCCACCAACCCTCCTTTGCCACATCATCCATCGCATTTTGCAACCTTTTCTCTTTTTCCTTTTAATACTTACCACATTCGTAAATCTCATTTTCATGTGTTTCCCATTAATACTTCCCACTCCCGACGCAGATTGAAATATTTTTATCGCATCCGCCGCTTGAACCAATATCGCATATCGCATATCGCACTTCCACCCCTCCATCACAATTTCGCCATCAGAATTTTCATTTGTTATATTATGCGCTTTAATAAAATACAAACACCTTTTTCACTCTGAGCCCTGTTTCATGTGTTAAGCCTTCCATTAACATCTTTAGCCCTTTCCGTCTCGACTGCAATCAACACTTTTCCAATTAGAATTAAATCATGGATATCTTAGCTACATGGATAGAAGCATGGTAGATAGAGCATAAGATAAGTAGGGCATGTTTAGTCTACTGGCCAAGTTAAGTGTGATTTAAATTAGTTTCTTTTCTGCCATTTATTTTTAGCAAGTTAAATTAGTTTCCTTTCATGTCATTTTTGTTCAAAAATTTATGTTAGTTTCCTTTCTGTAATTTATTTAAGGTTCATTGAAGTGTGATAGACTTCACTTAGAACCCCTATAAGTAGCACCCTTTCGTAGAGCGGAAGAAGATGACATGAGTATAATGCATCTGTTGTGTACATCGCACCGTCACCTCCAAGTTTGTACAAACCCCGGGTTGATAAAGTAAACTAGGGCAACCCCTGGGAGTTGCATCAAACTTGGTGCAATACCAGGGCTCACTACTTTTTGGCGTAGTTTCGAGGGAGGTGTCTAGTAGATTCTTTGATTATTTTTTAGCATTCTTTTGTGCTTTCCATTTTCATGTTGTTTCTAAAATATTGAAAAATATAGAAAAATCTGATTTCCATGCCTCATAGGAGTAGGGATACTCAGAATTTAAAAAAAAACTACTTCTCCAATACTAACCCCCCCACTTGGCCACGTGGTGCAGTAAGAATCACATCACCAATGCTTTTGAAGGTATAAGATATCGATGGATATGATGACAATGAAGAAGATCTTATTGGGTTTCCCATTCAAGATATGGACATTATTGTACATATGAAGAACATCCCTCCATATTTCCTTCCCAACTTCCATGGTATGAGGACAGAGGATCCAGAAACATTTCTCTTTGAATTTGAGATACTTTGTACATCTTATGGCTACTTATCACACACTCAAAAATTGAGATTGTTTACTGCAACATTGAAGGATAAATCTCTTAAATTGTTCATGAGTCTAGATACTGATTCAATAAGATCATGGAATGATCTGCAAAAGATATTCCTAGGAAAATTTAGAAACCATGATATTAAATAATAAATCTTTAGAAAGAATAAAAAAGAGGATGAGAGCCTTAAGGATCTCATAGATAGGTTCATGTTTAATGTTAAGAGGGAAAAATTGCATCACTTAGGATTTGACACACTAAAAACCCTCTTACTTAGAACAATTATGGATGAGTGGATTGATCCCCTTAATCTTATGAGTGGAGGAGATGTATACAGATTTCCATTTGAAGAAATTTGTGAAACATGAAACCGCATATCAAGAGGAAGGGAAAGATTAAGTAAATCTACCTCAAAATTGGTAATGCAATATGAACTTGGAAATTTGATTGACAATTTTAAAATAGAAATTCTTAGCAATCTAACTGAATAAGTAGAAATGAATGAAAAATGAGAGAAACAAAGATGTTGATATTTTTGTTATCCATGCATAATCATATGCTACTAAATGTTTTCCATCATTCCCTAGGTTTAAAGAAGTTTACCAGGAAGACAATGGAGCAAGGAAATCACCAAAGAAGCTATGCTATGTAGCTCCAAGGATACCCTGGCAGCCTAGTCAACTTGACATGATGCAAGGGCCCACTTCACAATTTCAAGCTTATTCGCATCCATCTCAAACTGATTGGGATACATTCCCTCCTTGGAAACCTTAGCCATCTCAACCCCAAAACCAATTGTGGCAACATGGTTGGCAAGGACCTTATTGGGAAAATCCACAATATCCTCAATGTTTCCCTCAATATCCTTCATACCCAACTCCATGCTATCCCTACCATCCACCTCCATCATAACCACAACATCAACCATATCCATCTCATTTATCCACCCCCACTCAACTACATGTACCACAATTTACAAAACCATCCAATGAAGTATCTCAACCCACTTAGAATGTTGAGGTACAACACTTCCAACCATCTCCTCTTTATCTACATGGTATTCATCTTAGCTCATGAAAGGTATTGCAGAGAAGATATTTTATAAATGTCATTGAAGGACAACATAAAGAAGAATAAGATCCAAATGAGGAGATAAAAAGATCAAGGGTTGCACTTGATGAAGATCCGACAACAGAATCATATGTTGAGAAATTTTTCTCATGTTTACTAGCATTTCGTCCATGTGTTCAAGAGAATAATCAACAAAAAGAGGAATATTTGAATGTCATAATAGAATAGGACATCCAAGGTGATCCAACTCAGCAAGTGGATCGGGGGCATCAAAACTATAGTGACATATGGTTCGAAACAACCATTAAGTTGCAGAAACATACTCTTCTCCAATCGTACTTGATACAATCCCAGTCAAAGAAATTCATCTCTTATATTCAGGTACATGTTAGAGCATGTATTCCAAGTGTGCACCTGATTTTATCTGTCATATTGATGTGTACATGGCTCCATTGGAAGTATTCTTGTACTTGAGAAAGGTTTTTTTTTCAAGTAGAGTATGAAAGTCAAAACGAAAATAAAAATTAAAAAAAGGGAAGAATAATAAAATATCAGGTGAAAACCTCTTTTGAGGCACCTAAGATTGGTCCACTGATTGAAAAACTGCATGAGGCGCTATTGCTGAAATATATATATATATATATATATATATATATATATATATATATATATATATATATATATATATATATATATATATATATATATATATATATATATATCCTAGGTTAAAACCTCCTTTGAGGTGTCTAGGCATAACTACTAGTGGAAAACCTCATTGAGGCATCTACTAGGCCTTAAAAAAAAAATCATTTCTCCATGTATCTCTCTCTAATGAATGCAGGTGCCCTCAAACCTTTGGAAGCAGAAAAACAACAAGTTGGTACAAAAAGAAAATTTGGTCAACACCTTTGTTAAAGGTAGTCAAACTTGGACTTCCTCCTCCTATGCTCAGAATCTCCAAAAGGACCTCAAGCAGATTATCACGTGCAGCTTCAAAGTAGCTTCAGAACCACCGAAGATAGCTTCAAAATTCATATCAACAACTTCAATATCACCTACAAAAACAAATAATTAGTAAGGCTCAGGTATGCAATCATCTAAACCTTTCTTTGAATCTATTTTAGATTAAGAAAACATTAAAAAGTGTGAGAAGGAAATTTTTTTACAACCAAAATCAGTAGCGGGGAAACCTCAGCCTTATCTAGCAACTAGCCTCACTTTTTCCACCAAGAAGAGGAATAAGACAAAAGTAAAAAGGACTTGAGAAAGTGGGTAGTAAGAAATTCATGTAATGGAAGACAAGGAGTGCAAAAGGGGTAACCAAGGGCAAACTTAGTTTAGAGAAAAAGAACTGTGAGTTTATTCTGCATGCATTTGAAAAAAAAGAAAAAAGAAAGAAGGAAAAGAAAAGAAAAAATAAAATAAAATAAAATAAAAGGTGGACCCAACACCTCTTGGCATGAAAAATACAAATTTTCTTAAGACATATGAGGACCTCCATGCAACACCCACAAGAAGAAATGCAAGAAGAATAGCAAGAAGAATAGCATGAGGAGCAGTGCATGGGCCAATAAACAAAAAACGAAATAAGCCAGCATATAGGAAGAATTAGATGACAAGGAGGATGGATAGGTTGCTCAGAGGATGATCAACGTTTTCAGTAGGGGGTGATGATGGGCCTCTAAATTAGACATAAAATAAGGCACATCTAACCTTTATTAGGCCCATGTAACGTTCTTTATGCACACAAAATATATATTAAATATCTCCTTATACACTTAATAACGTTTTCTTGTGCTTTAATATTTTATTAGGAAGGTTTAAAGGTAATTGAATATTTGTGCCTAATATTGGTTATTTTTGTAGAATATTGTGAGAATATTTGGCAGATTATGCAGATTTGGAGAAGGAGATAATTTAGCAACTTGCTCCCTGCCACTGGAAGATCAAGATTGAATACTAAATAAGCACAATATTAGGAAATTATTGAGAAATCTGGGAGATATTCAAAGGGTTTTTCCACCCTCCTGAACTATCAAAGGCAACCAAGCAAACTGAAGATGATGTGCACTCAATCTATGGTATACTTGGAGTCAAAGTGGACTTAATGACTATTTTCTAGGGAGATTTTGGTAGCTTCCCTTGAGGATAAATAAAGTTGATCAGGAGCTAATTGGGGTCGATTTCGGTCGATTTTCCGATCCTCTCAATTCTAGTCAATTCCATTTCCATTCCATTTGCATTCCATTCCATCCCATGCCATTCTTTTCCATTCTATTAGGATTTTTTTTTTTAAGACCTTCGAGATGTAATAAGACTGTATTTTTTGTAATTCCATGAGTAGGAAGATGTTGTTTTAGTGATCTAGTTTCAGGGAGCGAGGCGCATGGGTTAGGGCCCAATCAATGTGCCTCAGCTTCTCTGATGTTTCATTCTTTCCTTTCTATCATTTAGCTAGTTTTGTTTATGTTATTTAGTTAGTTCTGATTCTAATAGTTTCATTTTTGTTTAGTTTTTGTTTTCACTTTGTTGTTGTAGTTCTTCATTTGCTGACGAGAGTAATAGTGTAGAGGAAAAATTGAAAAGTTGTGGTCAAGCATTCCCCTCTCATCTTTATCAATAGACTTCGAGCAGGTTTGACCTACCCACAGGCCAAAAAATGGCTTTATGTTCACTGTTTTTATCACGCGTTTTATCTATTTTCGTGCATGAATCAATAGGATTGATTGCAGGAATGAGTATCAATAGTCCCAGAAAATTTTATCAAGCCGTCCCACGTCACTTTCCAGCTCTAATTTCATGCTTGAACACTGTTTTTGCACCTTATATTCCCTCCTTCTTCACTCCTTAATAGCTGTCGCACCCTTTTTATTCACAAAACCATTAAAATTTTGGCCTCTGTCTTTCTTCTCAAAACTCCCAATTATTGCACTTCACATATTCCAAGATATCTGCTCCCATTTATTTTCCATTCTGCAGCTCTTTTGTGATATTCCTTTTTACCTTACCTTACCGATTATTAATGAAAATAGTCGAAAATACTTTAGAAAACAACCTTACCCTTTTTCCTTTAATACTTACCACAATTCCTTTTTTGCAATCGCATTTCACAACCTTTTCCCTTTTTCCTTTTAAGACTTACCACAATCGCAAAATGCATATTCGTTTTGGCTCCCATTAACACTTACCGCTCCAAGCACCGATTTCAATAATTCTCTGTACTCTGCCACATCGCAAATTGTAAATCACATTTTTCATTTGGTTCTCGTAACATGTTCCGCTCCCAATGCCGATTGCGATATCGCTATCGTGCTCTGCCACCGACCCTCCTTTAACACGTCACCCATCGCATTTTGAAACCTTTTCCCATTTTCCTTTTAAGACTTACCGCAATCGTAAATCACATTTTCATGTGGTTCCCATTAATACTTCCCACTCCCAACGCTGGTTGTGATATTGTTATCACATCTGCCACCCAAACCAATATCGCATATCGCATATCACACTTTCATCCCTCCATCGCAATTCCACAATCACACTTTTAATTTGCTATATTATGCGCTTTAATAATCCCCAAACACTAGTTTCACTCCTTTGAGCCTTGTTTTGTGTGTTAAGCTTTCATTAGCATCTTTGGCCCTTTCCCTCCAGACTACAATCAACACTTTTTCAATTAGAATTAAGTCATGGATAACTTAGCTGCATGGATAAAAGCATAGTAGATAGAGCATAAGATAAGTAGGGCATGTTTAGTTGATTGGCCAAGTTAAGTGTGATTTAAATTAGTTTCTTTTCTACCATTTATTTTCATCAAGTTAAATTAGTTTCCTTTCCTATCATTTCTTTTCAGCAATTTAGTTTAGCTTCCTTTCTTTCATTTCCTTCCCGCAATTTATTTTAGTTTCATTGAAGTGTGACAAACTTCACTTAGAACCCCTAGAAGTAGCACCCTTTCATAGAGAGGAAGAGGATGAAATGAGTAGAATGCATCTTCTATGCATATAGCATTGCCACCTCCAATTTTGTACAAAACCCGGGTCTATAAAGTAAAGTAGGGCAGCCCATAGGAGTTGCAGCACCCTTGGTGCAATACCAAGGCTCACCAATTTTTGGCGTCATTGCCGTGGAGGTGTCTAGTAGATGCTTTGATTATATTTGAGAATTATTTTATTCTTTCCTTTTTCATGTTGTTTCCGAAATATTGAAAAATATAAAAAAATCTGATTTTCATGCCTCATAGGAGTAGGGATACTCAAAATTTTTAAAAAAATACTTCTCCAATACCAACACCCTCACTTGACCACATGGTGCAGTAAGAACCACATCACCATACACTTTTGAAGGTAGAAGAGATGGATGGATATGATGACAATGACGAAGATCTTATTGGGTTTCCCATTCAAGATATGGATATTAGGGTAAATATGAAGAACATGCCTCCATATTTCCTTCCCAACTTCCATGGTATGAGGACAGAGGATCCAAAAAACATTATCTTTGAATTTGAGATACTTTGTAGCTCTTATGGTTACTTATCACACACTCAAAAATTGAGATTGTTTCATGGAACATTGAAGGATAAATCTCTTAAATGGTTCATGAGTCTATGTACTAATTCAATAAGATCATGGAATGATATGCAAAAGATATTCCTAGGAAAATATAAAAACCATGATATTAAAGAATAAATATTTATAATGAATAAAAAATAAGATGAGAGCCTTGAGGTTCTCATAGATAGGTTAATGTTTAATGTTAACAGGGAAAAATTGCATCATTTAGGATTTGAAACACTAAAAACCCTCTTACTTAGAACAATTAGGGATGATTGGGTTGATCTCCTTAATCTCATGAGTGGAGGAGATGTATACCAATTTCCATTTGAAGAAATTTGTGAAACATGCAAGTGCATATCAAGAGGAAGGGAAAGAGTACGTAAATCTGGCTCAACATTGGTAAGGCAAGATGAAATTGAAAATTTTCTTGAAAAATTTAAAATAGAAATTCCTAGCAATCTAAGTGAACGAGTAGAAATGTTAAGAATGAAAAATAAGTAAAAAGAAGATGATGATTTTTTTGTTATTCATGCAGAATCATATGCTACTAAATTTTTTCCATCATTCCCCGGGTTTAAACAAGTTTACCAAGAAGATAATGGAGCAAGGAAATCACCAAAGAAGTTATGTTATGTAGCTCCAAGGATACCCCCGCAGCCTAGTAAACCTGATATGATGCATGGGCCTACTTCACAATTTCAAGATTATTTGCATCCATCTCAAACTAATTGGGACACACTCCCTCCTTGGCAACTTCATCCATCTAAACCCCGAAACCAATCGTGGCAACATGGTTGGAAAGGACCCAAATCCATGCTATCCCTACCATCTACCTCCACCGCAACCACAACCATAACCCTATCCATATCATATATCTACCCCCACTCAACTAGATGTACCACCATTTCTAAACCCATATAATGAAGTATCTCAACTCACTTACAGTGTTGAGGTACAAAACTTCCAAACATATCCTCTTGATCTGCATGGTATTCATCTTAGTTCAAGAAAGGTATTGTAAAGAAGATATTTTCTTAACGTCATTGAAGGACAAAATCAAGAAGAAGAAGATACAAATGAGGAGACAAAATGGTCAAGGGCTACATTTGTTGAAGAGTCAGGATCAGAATCAGATGTTAAGAGATTTTCCTCATGTTTACTAGCATTTCCTCCATGTGTTCAAGAGAACAATTATTAAAAAGAGGAAGATTTGAATGTCATAATAGAAGAGGAAATCCAAGGTGATCCAGCTCAGCAAGCGGACCGGGGGCATCACAACTATATTGACATATGGTTATAAAGAGTCATTAAGTTGTAGCAACACACTTTTCTCCAACAGTACTTGATACAATCCCAGTCAAATAAATTCATCTCTTACATTCAGGTACATGTCAGAGCATGTATTCCAAGTGTGCACCTGAGTTTATCTGTCATCTTGATGTGTACATGGCTCCCTTGGAATTATTCCTATAGTTGAAAAAGGTTTTGTTTTTTCAGGTAGAGTAGGAAAGTGAAAAAGAAAAAAAAAAGGAAGAATGATAAAATATCAGGTGAAAACCTCTTTTGAGGCATCTGAGATTGTCCAACTGATTGAAAATCTCCATGAGGTGGTCATTGGGTTGAAAAAAAAAGGAAAAAAGAAAAATCCTAGGTGAAAACCTCCTTTGAGGCACCTAGCCAAACCTACTAGTGGAAAACCTCATTGAGGTAGCTAGTAGGCCTTAAAAAAAAAATGCATTTCTCCATGTATCTCTCTCTAATGAATGCAGGTTCTCTCCAACATTTGCAACAAGAAAAACAACAAGTTGGCATAAAAATAAAATTCGGTAAAAACCCTGGTTAAAGGTAGTCAAACTTGGACTTCATCCTCGTATGGTTAGAAGCTACAAAAGGACCTCAAACATATTATTGGCATGCATCTTCATAGCAACTTTAGAACCACCGAATACAACTTCAACATCTATATCAATAGCTTAAATATCACCTACAAAAAAAAAATCAATGGTAAGGGTCAGGTATGCAGTCATCTAAACCTTTCATCAAATCTATTTTAGCTTAAGAAAACAATAAAAAGTGTGAGAATGAAAGTTTTTTATAGCCAAAATCAGTAGTCAAGAAACCTCAGCCTTATCTAGCAACTAGCCTCACTTTTTCCACAAAGAAGAGGAACAAGACAAAAATATATAGGACTTGAGAAAGTGGGTAGTAAGCAGTTCATGTAATGGAAGACAAGGACTGCTAAAGGGGTAACCAAGGGCAAACTGAGTTCATATAAAAAGAACTATGTCTTTATTATACATGCACTTAAAAAAAACAAAACAAAGAAAGAAATAAAGGAAAAGAAAAAAGAAAATAAAAGGTGGACCCAGCACCTCTTGGCATGAAAAATAAAAATTTTCTTAAGGCATCTAAGGACCTCCATGCAACACCCACAAGAAGAAATGCAAGGATAATAGAAATAAGATTAACATGAAGAGGAATGCATGGGCCAGTAAAATAGAAAACTACATAAGCCAATGTGTAGGAAGAACCATAAGACAAGGAGGATGGACATGTTTCTCAGAGGATGAGCAACAATTCCAGTAGGGGGTGATGATGGGCCTCTAAATTAGACATAAAATAAGGCCCATCTCACCTTTCTTAGGCCCGTATAACCTTCCTTATGCACATTAAATATATATTAAATCTCTCCTTATACACTTAATAATGTTTTCTTATGCTTTAATATTTTCTTAGGAAGGTTTAAAGGTAATTGCATATTTGTGCCTAATATTAGTTATTTTTGTAGAATATTGTGAGAATATTTGGCAGATTATGCAGATTTGGAGAAGGAGATAATTTAGGGATTTTCTCCCTGCCACTAGAAGATCAATATTGAAGAATAAATTAGCACAATATCAGGAAATTATTGAGAAATCTTGGAGATATTCAAAGGGTATGTCTTCCCTCCTTAACTATGAAAGGCAACCAAGCAAATTTAAGACGATGTGCACTCAATCTATGGTTTACTTGGAGTCAAAGTGGACTCAATCACTATTTTCTAGGGAGCTGTTGGTAGCTACCTTGAGGATAAATTAAGTTGATCAAGAGCTAATTGTGGTCAATTCCGGTCGATATTCTGATCCATTTGATGCTAGTCAATTCCATTTTCATTCCATTCCATCCCATGCCATTCTTTTCCATTTTATTAGGATTTTGTTTTTTAAGACCTTCAGGATGTAATAAGACTGTATTTTTTGTAATGCGATGAGTAGGCAGATGTTTTTTTACTGATCTAGTTTTAGGGAGTGAGGCTCATGGGTTAGGGCCCAATCCATGTGCCTCATCTTCCCTGATGTTTCATTCTTTCCTTTCTATCATCTAGCTAGTTTTGTTTCTGTTATTTAGTTAGTTCTACTTCTGATAGTTTCATTGTTGTTTAGATTTTTCTTTCACTTTGTTGTTGTAGTTCTTCATTTTCTTACGAGAGTAATAGAGTAGAGGAAAAATCCAAAAGTTGTGGTCAATCATTCCCCTCTAATCTATTTCAATAGAGTTCAATCAGCGTTGACCTCACCACAGTCCAAAAAAAAATTCTTTCTATTCACTATTTTTATCACGCATTTTGTCTATTTTCATGCACGAGTCAGCAGGTTTGATTGTAGGAATGAGTATCAATAGTCCCATAAAATTTCATCAAGTTTTCCTGCTTCATTTTTCACCTATGTTTTCATGCCTGAACACTATTGTTGCACCTTATATTCCTCTCCTTCTCTCCTTAACAACTTTTGCACCCGTTTTATTCAAAAAAACCATTAAAATTTTGACCTTCACCTTTCTCCTCGAAAATCCCACTTATCGCACTTCTCATCTTGCAGGATCTATTCTCCCCTTGATTTTCTATTCTGCAACTCTTTTGTGATTTTCCTTTTTACCTTTCCTTTGCTGATTATTAATGAAAACAGTCGAAAATCCTTTAGAAATCAACCTCATCCTTTTCCCTTTAATACTTACTGCAATTCCTTATCACAATCGCATTTCACAACCTTTTCCCTTTTAAATCTTAAGACTTACCACAATCAGAAATCACATTTTTCATTTGGTTCCTGTTAACACTTACCGCTATAGTTCTTTGTACTCCGCCACATCGCAATTCACAAATCACATTTTTCATTTGGTTCTTGTAACATGTTACGCTCCCAAGGACGATTGCAATATCGTTGTCATACTCTGCCACCGACCCTCTTTTGCCATGTCACCCATCGCATTTCACAACCTTTTCCCTTTTTACTTTTAAGACTTGGCGCATTTTAAAATCACATTTTCATGTGGTTCTCGTTAATACTTCCCACTCCCGACGGTGATTGTGATATAGTTATCGCATCTGCCTCCCGATCCGATATCACATATCACATATCACACTTCTGTCCCTCCATCGCAATTCCTCCATCACACTTTTCATTTGCGATATTATGCACCTTAATCAAGTCCAAACACCTTTTTCACTCCTTTGAGCCTTGTTTTGTGTGTTAAGCCTTCCATTAGCATCTTTAGCCCTTTCCATTTGGACTGCAATCAACACTTTTTCAATTAGAATTAAGTCATGGATAACTTAGCCGCATGGATAGAAGCATGGTAGATAGAGCATATGATAATTAGGGCATGTTTAGCTGATTGGCCAAGTTAAGTGTGATTTAAATTAGTTTCTTTTCTACCATTTCTTTTCAGCAAGTTAAATTAGTTTCCTTTCCTATCGTTTCTTTTCAGCAATTTAGTTTAGTTTCCTTTCTGAAATTTATTTTAGTTTCATTGAAGTGTGACAGATTCCACTAAGAACCCCTAGAAGTAGCACCCTTTCGTAGAGCGGAAGAGAATGACATGAGTAGAATTCATCTGCTGTGTATATATCACTGTCACCTCCATCTTTGTACAAACCCCGGGCTGATAAAGTAAAGTAGGGTAGCCCCTGGGAGTTAAAGCACTCTTGGTGCAATAGCAGGGCTCACTAGCTATCCTATGGGAATAATCTAAATTGAGGTTTCAAATAAAATTCCTACTCACATTCTACATATAAAAACAAGTAGGATCCTTGCATTCTCTAGTTCAAGGATGCAAAGCAGTTTTGTAATATGAGATAAGGTTCATGGAACTGGCTAATTATGCCTTATACATGAACAATAATCAACATCAAGTGGATCATTTTATTTATGGATTGTATCATATGATAAGGTCCCTTGTGAAAATGTGGAAATTATTTTTAACTGTTCAGGAAATTTTAATGCCTATTACATAGAACAAATTTTGCACATAATCAAGGAGGTCATGTGATTTTCTAGTCTATTGTAGTTTGAACTTATGGGAAAGGCCCCATGTATGTTCTCTATGGAAGGATATTGTAGGCCACCATACTATCAAAATAGAGTTTCAAGTAAAGTTTTTGTTGAAAGTGTTTCAGTTGTATGAGGTGCATAATTTCAAGCATCATAAAGGACCCGTATGAATCTAATACATTCACAATGATCTATTAGTAGAGGAAAGGGTTTCAGAGGAAGGATATCATTTTATAGATATCCATATTAAAATATGTATATCTCACCCCACATTACCTATTTTGGGTCTAGGAGACATTATTATCATTGTGACTAACCAAATTCACAATTTAGTATAATGCATAGAGAAGGGAAGGACCTAATCTGGAAGGAAAGATGTAGCCCCAAAATATGTGTAGTAGTTAATAATCATAATGATGAATGCCATCCACTATAGTAGAGTCATCAGTCAAAATAATAAATGTTAAAACTAAAATATTTCCTAATCTTGGTGCATTGGAGAGTTTATTTCACTATTTTTATTAGAAATATGTAGGTTTACAACCTACCAACGTGATACATTTAAAAATGTTGAGATGATTTTTTTGGTAGAGTGTTGAAAATTTTTTTATCGACTTAGGGTTGTGTACAACTAGGTTAAGGAACATGTCACTACCTTTGGGACATATGATTTAAGTATTGGTATGGACCAGCAAAAAGCTCACCAATTTTTCATAAAGTGTCTCAATAAGAAAAATTTGTTGTTTATTTAATGAGGGAACATCAATTAAGATCTGTGGTTTTAAGAGGAAGATGTTTGTATGTTTCATCATCTTAATGAAAGCTAAATAATTCCTATGGAAATTATTTCAGTTCAATTGTGCATGATAGAGGTGGTAAGAAATGGGAAGGGACACTCTTTAGATTAGTAACTAGTTTTACTAGAACTCAAGGATGATTTTCTCAAATAATCAAGAAGGTTTCCTCCTAGGAGGGAACTTGATTTCACTATCATGATAAAATCTGCCACAGAGCCAATTTCCTTTACATCTAATATCCATTTATAGCACAGTGGCTCTATAACTTTGTGGGTTCTATATGTAGTTAAAGGAACTATTGGACTTAAGTTTTATTAGGCCTAATATTCACCAAGGTGTAGTAATAATATTTTTTATAAATAATGAAGGTTCCTTGTGATTATGCATATATTATAGGAATTTGAATATAGTTATAGTGAGGAATAGTTTAAATTCATTGTACCTCAATTAAATGAAATATTTGACTAGATAAAAGGAGTGAAGAAATCCAAAAAAATAGTTTAATGAACAATTTATTACCAATTCATGATTAATAAATATGACTTTCCTATGATTTCCTTCAATATCATATTGATAATTATGAGTTTATAGTGGTGCCATTCAAATTGACCAGTGCACTAATTGTATTCATGAGTCACATGAATAGTGTATTAAAGAAATTAAACCACTTTGTGTAGTCCTTTCTACACCATATTCTTATATATATGAAGAATGAAATAGAATATGAATAGCACTTATGGATAGTTTTTTCCTTCTTAAGAGAAAAAAAAAGTATGAAATTTTGTCTAAATGTTCTTTCTTTCACAATTAGATTCAATATCTTGGTCATATTATTTTAAAGAAAGGAATTTTGATGGACCTAGAAAAGGTGCAATCGATAATTGATCAGAAATTATTAAAAAACTTGTTATTATATGTGAAAATTCAATTGGATAGAAATATATTATTGAAACTTTGTGAAAGGGTTCTCAAATATATAGAGCCCATCACTACCTTCTAGTTGAAGGGAATCAAACATGAGTCAACAAAAAAATTAAATGTCACATTTTTCAAGATAGAGATATTTATAACCAATGTCTCGACCCTACAAGTACATGATATGGATAAGGAACTCATAATGTGTAAGTTTTCCTTGAGGAAAGGGTTAGGCACTACATTAATGAAAGGTGGATGAGTGCTGGCCTCCCATTTTGACATCATGAATTACCTTTTTTTGCATTGTTACCCTACCTTTTTACTTGGAAGTTACCCATATTAGTATAGTTTTCTATGTTTCTAAGCCCAAAACCCTTCAATAAGAATCTAGAGGTAAATTTTTCTTATTTTATTACATTTCCTAAGGGTTAAACAAATTAAATTATTTTTTAAGCTCACCTTTCTAATGGTAAATTGTTTAGTCCAAACACTATACCACTATGTTATTTTAGGTTCCTTATTTCATTTATTAGCATATGTGAGTCTTCCCAAAAGAAAAATCATCACATAGTTTTTAAAGGTTGAGTTGGTAGCATGGTGTGTGTCACTCAGTTCGCAACCAGGCTTATTATTCTAAGTGCAAGCTTCAGTCGACCATGTGCTCAAATTTTCTTATGCATAGGCCATTACCAAGATCACCCTCCATGATAAGAGAGATATTATTCATGTGCATTTCATTTCGCATGAATAATATGTGATATTTGGGTTTTTTCCAATGTCATTATAAGTTTGTCCAAATTATTATACAAGATCATAAACGACTGATCCAATTTGTTACCCTATCTATTTCTAATGTTATCTTTTACTAGAATGAGGGGAATCATTAATCGCAGTAAAAATGTTGATTATTGTGAAAATAAAGTGTTATGTTCCAAGAGGTTCGAGGTTGAAATCAACCCAATTTACCTGTGTATATGGAAGGAGAATACAGGGGGGACACTAATATGGAGAGAGGGACAGGAGGAGAGATTCTCTAATAAATAGAGGGATATCGAGAGATGGAATTGGAGGATAATATAGGGAAGGAAGAAGTTCAAGACATATATAGAGATAAAGGTGGAGAGAGAGGAAGTGAAAAGGGAGATATGGAGAGAGACTACGTATTTTTGGGGGTGAGGTAGAAAGATAAAGAAGGAGATATGGAGAGAAAGGGGAGAGAGAATGAGAGAGTGAGCAAGATAGTCAATAGAGTTGTAGGACGAAGCTCAATATAGAGAGAGAGAGAGAGAGAGAGAGAGGTGTGAGAGAAATTAAGAGAGAAGACTTGAGAGGGAGGGAGAGAGAGATGGAGTTGGAGGGTGAGAGAGAGGGAGGTAAGAAGAAATAACATATAGGGAGAGAAAGGTGGATATAGAGAGGGAGGGAGTAACAAGGGATATGGAGAGAGAGGGAGAGAGGAGAGTAGGAGGTAATAGAGATAAAAGGGGAGACAAAGGGAGAGAAGGGGAAGAGAGAGAGATATTGAGAGGGAGAGGGAAAGGGAGAGGTAGCGATATATCAATAGATATGGAGAAACAATGTGTAGGTTTTTGGGGTGATATAGAGAGATGAAGGAGAGACGTGGGGAGATAGAGATATATATGTAAGGGGGGGATAGGTAATATGAGAGAGATAGAAGGTGTTGCTATCCTATGATTTGAAATATTGGTAAACCAAATGACAAGGTAACATTAGACCAGTCTTTGGAGTCCTAGGACCTAGCCTTCCCAGACTCAGAGAGGGATCTCTCTATTATGTGAAGGATATGAACTTGTTCGCTTTGGATGATTGATTTTAGGCTAATTGTTAAGTGTAGGTTTGTTTGTTTGTTTTGGGTTGGGGTAAGATAATCAAGTAGGATAGGTGGAATGAGAGGTTATCAAATCAATAGGGCTATGGGGTTAGATGAAGTTAAGGGTGTCTAAATGATGAAACATAGTGTATTGGAGGGCTGATTTAGCAAAGTTAATGTATATTTTAGGTGATGTATGAGGTGTAATGAACATCAATTTTGGGAAACAACTAAGAGGTATTAAACATATATAGTCTGAAGCAATCACTCATGAGGTAGGGAAAACCATTAATCTCTATGAACAATACTCAAATTGATAAACATGTAAGATGAACATTCCGGTGAAACATAGAAGCATTAGAACTCCTAACTTTAGAAATTCACCTTCAGCTTTTGGGAAAACACATAAGATAAATAAGCAACTCAATTTATGGAGAGGGAACTCCTAAAAAACATATATCAAGTTATTGAGAACTCTGAAATAAGTTGGTAAGCATGGGAAAAAGGAAATATCGAAACGAGACCTCTTTGTCTTAACCTAATCAATCAATATTTCAAAGAAAAGCTTCAAGATAGCGTTTTGAAAACTTTAAATAAGTAGGTCATACCATGAATCATAATTATAAGCTAGCATACTAACCATTCATGAAACAAAAACAAGTTTTAGTGGGCCTAAGGAGCAGTCAAGAATTCCTTAAGATAACTAAAAGAGGAAAACATCAAGGCTATAACAAACAGGAGGTTTGAGGTGCTTCCATGAGCATGTCTCAACCTATACTTTTCTGATCTATAGAAACCAATAAGAATGAAATATAAATGAGGACAAGAAAACATCACCATTTACCACGCTATGGAATCCTACAAACATGCTTCTCCATCATCAAGTCAAGCAAGCCATTCATTCGCTTCATAAAACCAATTTCTTCTCCAAGATCATAAAACCGTGTATTTCTCTTAAACACATCAAGTCCGAACATTTACAATAAGTCTCCATGCTCTATTTATCATGCAAGGAGAAGAAATATCTAAGAGAGTATCTAGAAGCCTAATGGCCAACAAGAAATATCCTAATTTGTCCTTGAGGCTTTGCAAAGCCCAAGGCACAAAAATATCCTACAAATATCTTTTTTGACTATAAATAGAAATTATATTGACTTTTAGGCCTAACATGCCTCTGAAAATTTTCCAAACACACATTTTTCCCACTCATCTACAAGTGTGTAGTGCACTATGTCAAACAGTGAAAAAATGCCAGGTGCGTAGCGCAAAAATATGCCTTTTTGTAGCAGTCTTTTGGAGGTCTTCCTGACACCGGATTTGGCTCCATGATGGCTTGTTGGAAAGCCTGATGAGTATAATTTCCAAAAATTTTTGAGTTTTGCTGAGAGGATTCCATGTACCTGATCAAAACTAAAATCTCCCAACACTTTTATGTGCGTAGCACCTAGTCTGAAAAGGAGGCAGAAAGGTCAAATTTTTGATGTTTTTCGACCTTTTGAGGGGGTAAAAATGCTCCAATGACCTGAAAATTGGTGAGTAGACTTTTGGTGATGTGAAAAATCTAAAAATGTAAACTTTGAGAGCTAAATATGCAGAAATTTTGTGTGTAGCGCCTAGGGTTCTGCGCTTCTAGGGGTCAAAATTTGGAAAAAACAAAAAGTTGTCCAATTTGCCTCAAAATTTGTGGAGAGACCCCTCAAAATGTTTTAGACACCTGTTGAGAAGCGTAGGAAAAAATACCAAGCCTAGATTGGTCCTTTTCCTCATTTGGTGTTGGGCCCTCACTTTGGGTAGTTTTAGCTTCTTCCTTGCAAAGTGATTTCTTCATTTATAGTGCTCAGTCATTCTCCTTTGCAAGCTCAAGTTTTTGTTGGACTTCTCCAGGTTGGCCTCTAGATGTATGCTGGCCCTTTCAAGCCATGATTCCCTATCATGCTCAATTTCCATGGCAAGGAGTTCGGTGAGAGGAAATTGTTGTGCTTAGGTTGATTCCTCCTCTCTTTATCGTGCCAATGCTTTCCTAAGACCCATAGTCCTAGGTCTCTTTCTAGTTTGGCCTTCTTCACAACTATCCTCCTCATAAGTGCCCATGTATTCCTCCAATTGCACTTGTGAACTTTGAGCCTCTCTCCGATATTTAAGCGCCCTTGGTTCATAGATGGCCAGCTGGCAACTCATTTGTTTGTTCTGCATCTGTAATAAGTGAATGAGATCCTTTGACCTTTCTAATTCAACTTCCAAGTATTTGGTCTGGGAATTCTAGTCTTGTAGAAGAGAGTTTACTATTATTGTCTCATTTTCCTCATCAATGTTTATTTGAATGAGCTCAAATTCTATTTCTTCCTCGTGATTGTATTTTTCATCTTTCACTTGTTGTTTACCTTTTTCTTTCATTTGAGTTGAGGAGGAGTGCACAACCCCTTGCTCTTTACAGGCAGCAAACACATACCTCTCACCTATTTGATAGGTAATGGTGAAAGGTGCAACAAGTTTTATTTGCAAACTTTGATCATTAGTGACCTTTGGACTGTTTTCCTCCTCATGGATGATCTCTGTATGTGCATATTCCTTATCTTGCTCTTGGTTTCCCTTTTGATCAGCATCATCACTATCTTTTATGCCATTATCATTGTCAAGATCATTAGGAATGTCCTTCTCTACTTTTGCACTATTAGAGGCGCCTTGATCTGTGTTGGGCACATCTTCATTTCCATGACTGTCCTCTTCCTCATATTTTGATACACTGTATTCATTGTCAAATTGATTCTTTGTATCACTGTTTGCATTCTTTGCAGGGTCATTGTCTTGGGTACCTTCATTAGTCTTCCCATCACTGTGAGGGTCATTTCCTTCTTCATTAGGTGAGTTATTTTGGTTGATCTCTTATTCACTTCCCTGCTCATTATATTCATTACCCTGCCTATTGTTAAGATTTTCTTGCTTACTGAAAACAACTTCAAACTTTGTTTCTTGACTGCTTTTTCCATTCTTGTCACTTTCATTTTTTTTTTCTTCATTGCTTTCATATGCCTCCTCCCCACTGTCTTCATATGTGATTTCAGTGTCATCTTCTTCATCATAAGACCCACTGTTTTGGCCCTTTTTCTCATCATCATTTTGATGTTATTCTTCTTTAAACTTTGTTTCTGTCCCATAATCTTCATCATTTTCATCACTTTCATCATCTTTATCAAGCTCTGCATTTGCCTCAATGTTTTCAACCTTTGCCTTATTTGCATATTTCTTTTGATTTATGTTGTCATCACTTTCTTGTTTGTTATGGCTATTATAACTTTCCTGCTCACTACTATCCTCTTCTTAGTTTTCTTCATCTTCCTCAGTTTCTAACTCATTTCCTTCTTCTTTGTTTTCTTCATTTTCCTCAGCTTCTACCTCACTGTCCTCTTCTTCATTATTGTCATCTATTTTCTCTTCATTATAGCCACTATCATATTCTTCACTTGGTACATTATGAGAAGAGATAGGAGGTGAATTTCTTGTGGAGAAGGAATATGGAGAGATGATGGAGGAGTGGAGGTAGGTGGTTGTGAAGTGGAAGGTAGATTCTGCTGAATGAAGGCTTGGGGGTTTGTAAACACATCATGTGAGATGAAGACTTCCCAAGGGATTCCTTGCTGCTCCAGCTAGTGTAAGAGCATAGCGTCGGGTGGCCGATAGGCAGTTTCGGGAAACTCGGGTGCTTTGTTGTGTTTGTGCATAACACCTGGGTCGACTCGGGCCGAAGATGGGCTAGTTAGTCCCGTCGGAGCGTAGAAGCGGGTGGCTGTTAGGCAGCTTGGGAAGCTCGCGTGTTTTCCTGTGCCTGTATGTAGCACCAACCCAGGTGTGTAGGATTGGGCCCTGGGTGCACAACGCAGTGTTAAATAACACAGCGACCAACTTTCTTGTGCATAGCGTCGAAGGCCAGGGGCGTAGCGCCTGTGAAAATTTACCAATTTTGCATAGAAAACCTCAAACTCTCTCCCAATTGCTTTCTCTTGCTTGAAGATGAAAAATGATGTGGGGGAATACCCAAAATGGTCTTTATAATATTTTGAAAAAATAAATTTGAAGCCAAACCCACTTTAATAATGTTCATTTCTTTTCACTTTTTCTTCATTGTGCCTTTGAATTTTTTGGTCTTGCAGGTGGCATATTTTATTGAAATAGGTGCTTTTCTTCATTGTTGGAGGCTTCATAAGGCTATTTTTAATTTGAAACCCTTCCTGAGGACACCAAGCCTATGCCTTTCAACCCTTTTTGGAAAAAGAACCTATTTTTGACTTTAATACTTATACACATCAAACTCATCATTTTTTCCATTTCTCCTTTTGACTGATATTATGTATTTGAAACATTCTTTCCTTTGACCTTGTCATTATTTCTATGGGAAAAACACATTTGTCAGCTTTTTGAAGTGTTATTTATGTCATAGTCATATTTTTACAGAATAGTCATTTGATAAAGAGGTCATTGTTGGGAGTTCACTTCCCTGTTGTAAACCAAGGGTATATATGTTTGTCTTTTGGTCACTTTGATCACTGTCACTTTTGCACTTGGACATATTTCTTTATCAAATAATGACCCATGATTATCATAGTTACTGTTTTTGGCAATTTCTACCCATGTTTGTCCCCTTTGGCTACTTTAAGATATCTCTAACTATTTTTCAGAGAAAAAGACCATTGAACTGACATTTCTTTCCTCTTCTTATTGATACTCTTCATCATCTTTCTGCCTTTGGTGTAGTAGAGTATTTGATCTTCATATCTGCCCTTCTTGCTCGTCATTAAAAACTCTGATTTTACCCTTTCCTGAGGTAGAGTTAGTGCTTGTCTGCCAAACCCTATAAGGTAGTTTGAAAACCCTTGAAACCATCTACTTTGATAAAGGAGGTTTCTTTGTCACTATTTTGACCATCTTTGTCTATCTTCCAAGCTTCTGAGTTTTTAGGGATACTTTAGAAAAAAAAAATGTTATCTTCTAAGTTCTCAAAGAGACACTTATCAAACTCACTATTTATGTCTAAAAAGCCTTCAATGATCATTTGAAGGGTTTTAGGGGTTATTTGCCTTTGTAACCTTAGCATTGCCCTATTGCTTGTCCAAAGAAATCATGAATCTTGATTCCCATCAAACACATACCTTGCTGCTTTCTTCTTGGTTGTGAGTGGTTTTCTTGTGATGATGCCTCTCATTACTTTACCTGTTGCTAGGTTGATAGCCTTTTGACTCTTTTGGAGAAAAGTAAGTAAGGGATAGTTGTCTCCCTAAAAAACTTGTTCTTCAGGCTAAATACCTTTTGAATGATCTCCTTTGTGAACCTAAGTCTGTTGTATCTTACCACCTGTTTTGGATGCCTTTATAAGTCTTTTAGGCCTTCTTCTTCGACTCTATTTCTGTTGTTGACCATTTACAAAACATTCCTGCAGAAATTCTTGGACATGGTAAATTGCTCCTTTGCAAGCTTACTGCTTGATCAAGAGGATGTCTTTGGAGGTCTTTGATATTCTTTGGAAAATAATAAGCTTCATTCTTGTGTTCTCTTGACTTCACCTTTGAATATCTGTGGAAATAGTGAATTTAGAACCATGACAGTGCATAACCTACATGACCCTATTTGACTTACTGTAATGTCCTTGGAATAGGTTTTTTGACTGAAAACTTGAATCAGGGCTTTGATGAGGAGAAAGGGTTTTTGACACTCTATTATACGCTACCATTCTAGACAACTAAAAAACCGTTTTTTTTCTTCAAAGGGCTTTAGAAAGGGAGTTTTGAAACCATTATTGCTTGAGGCACTTGGTGAGTAGGCGAAAAATTTTGGTTTACTTGGTGAAACAAGGTGTGAAAATAGAGGGCTTAGGAAAATAGAGACAAAGTGTTGTAGGCATAGGTGGAAAACATAGTGAGAGAGAGGGACATCAGTTTAGGATTTGGTCTTATCTAGGTGATGGATTGGCCATGCTTTGGCAGAGAAGTGGAATAGTGAAAATTTTCTTTTTGAGGAGATTTCTAAAACTCACATGATTCTTGAATTTTGTTTCTAGAAATCCAAGATAAAGCATTTAGTCATCTAAACAGGTAAAAATTATTGATGACTAACAGTGGCTCCACTTGGGGATGGTAGCTCCTTTTCAGGAGGTGTCCAGAATTTTAGATCTCTAGCTTATGAAGACCAGTGCCTCATCCATTGGGTGGATTTTATTCTTTTCTTTCGATGATGCTTTCTATGATGTAGTAATTTGAAAATATGAAAGCATGATTAGATCAACTTCACTTTTACCTACCCAAACTACTTGCCTAACATTTTTTCTTCCTTGGGTGAACTTGAACTGGCAGACCCATTGACATTTTTCTTTTCTAAAGAAAACAAAAAACTATCTACTTCTACACTTATCTCTTGCAGGAGTTCAGATTAGGCTAATGAACTCCTTTGATTCTCTACTTATTCTATTCAATTGTCAAGGTTAAACTGTTTGACTGGATTCATTCACTAAGATAAAAACATGAAATTGAAAACATGACTAAATCAGGATTAGACAATCTGATTTATCATGCGTTTGTGGCATAAAAACAAGCTGCACACAAAGGTTATTTTTGTACAAAATAAAACAAGAAAAATCAGGGCTTGGATACATAGTTTGCTATTCATCCCTATTTTTCTCCTTGAATCTATTTTGAGTATATGGAACCAGTATCTTTCTTTCCTAATCTATTTTCTTTGACAAGTCAAGCTTCAATGATTTCATCAACATTATTTTCACTAACTTATCAACAATAAATTTAAAACATGTTCAACCATGATGAGGCTAGATAGCTGAACAAGACATTATTTTTGCACCAGTAGTGGCATTTAGACTTTCACACTTTTAGTACTGCTATTTTTTGGGTAAGGGGCTATAACTTTTCTTTAGAATTTTCCCTCTTTTCTACTTTTTCTATGTTTTTTATCTTTATGACTCTTTCTTCACACAATGGTATGTACAATGAGTGAAAATTTTAAAGCTAAGGATCCTGACAAAAGTAGTGCTTGAGCATCCTGTCCTCAAAAGGATCTCCTAACATCTTTTGTCCCTTCAGCTCTGGAAAATATAAAACATAGTTACCTCTATTTTACAACATGGTATAAGGATTATTCCAAGAGTTTTCAAAAAATCCATGATCCCCTTGGTGCTTCTTCTTTGACCTTTTCTCCTCGCATATTTTTGTGTTAAAGATCCTCTTTAAGTAGGCAAGGTATTCTTTATCATCTTTAAAACAAATGATTAAGTCATCCATCTACACCATAGTAGAGAAATTTAAAACTGAAGGCATAGTTTTTCGGAAAGCATCTCCAACACTTTCTAGCCTGAGAAGTATTTGTTTAAGCATGCAACTGTCCCAAGGAAATTTGAAAAAATCTTTGAGATGATTGATAGGAAGTGGTATCATCTGATGGTAACCTGAAAAACTATCCTGAAATGATATTTGGTTAGAAAAACCTACCCTTTGTAAATATTTTTTGGTAAAAAGGTATTTGTTCTTTTGGAAGGGTTTCTCCTGGTACATAAAATCTATACAAAGCCTATGTCGCTTTGCCTTCTTTCTAAGTGAACTCAACTGCTCAAAATTTTTATGATTCCTTTTGAAAGGAATGCTTTTTAGAAAAATGGTTGTGCTACAAGGTTTTAGACTAGCCTGCCTACACACATAAGCATTTTGCAATGTTTTGCACAATCTTGTATTTATTTGTTTTGTGTGTAGTGATAAAATTTTAGAAAAATTAATTATTTCAGGCTTCTTAAGTTTACCCATGCTGTCTTCCCCTATGTCAGCTTTAGTAAAGACTTCTTTGGGATTTATAGCAATATTTATGGAAATTGATAGCTTTTTTGAAATGGAGAAATTCTTGGATGATGAAGTATTTAGGTAAGGTAAAAACATAAGACTATCTTGCTCTAGATTCCCAAAGATTTTTGTTCTGTGAGGGTGTTTCATTTCTTTTGGATTAGAAAAAGGAAGAAGTTGTGTTCTTATGATTTGTATTTCTTTTGAGCAACCTGTTCCCTATCCTAAACTAGTTTCTGTTTCTGAAATTTCATTTCCAATTTGCAAAAAACCAAGTTTAGTTTTGTTATCTTGTGGTGTTTCAGGGTCGTGATAGTTTTGACTGTCGAACTCATCATAGAGGAACTAATCTTATTGTTGTAATATGCCTAGATATTCACAATTTTCATTCACTTTCTCATCAAGGTCATTTTCATTATACAAGATGAATGAGTCCAAGTCTGAATTAATGGAATAGATAGGGGTGTTGTTGGGTCTATCTAGACTACTTACCATATACTTCATGTGAGATTCCCAGTAGAGTCTCCTTGTTTGGTTGAAAACAAGGATAGTGGTGCAGGACATATCAAGTTGGATGTTTCCCAGAAGTTTGGCTCCCCAAGATCGGTACAAAAGCATGCCATATTTGGGGGGAATGTTAGCCATGACTATGTCCATGACCAAGCTCTTAGCAAGGATTTTTGTTAGATTGACACATAAGTCCTTGATTAAGCCCAAGCACTTAACCCTACTTGAATCGAAGGAATACATATCTTTGTAGGGCCTGGTTATTTCTAGGCCTAATCGCTCCATCACTACCTTTGGCATGAGGTTATGAGAGGCACCGGAGTCTAGCATGGAATTATGTAGGATTTTGTCGTGTATGTTTAGGCTAACATAGAATGGGGGAATGGCTCCTTCTTGGTATTTTCCATCTACTTCAGGTCCAAACAATAGGTTTGGTTTATCATCGGTCAAATTCAGAGTATTGGTATCATTTCCTATGTTCAAAACTTTCAAAACTTGGGAGCGGTACATATCCTGAAATACCAGTTCAACGAGAGGAATGGTTATTTTGATTTTAGTGATATCTCCTTTGAAACTGAAAGATACTTGAGTTTTGGACATATTTACATCAATTTTATCAACGATAAATTTTCCACATTTTTAATTTGCTGATTTTGATTTGGGGCTTTTGTCAATAGAGTTTTCTCAGGGCCACTAGCAGAGGTTCTAGGAAATCTTGTGTCAACACCTGGTTGCCTAGTTTTATCCTTGTTGGAATTAGTTTTCTTAGCCATGGCACTGTTACTATCTGTTGTTCTTTTAAGAATGTTTTTAGGAGTTTTCTTAACAGCAGTGTCTGAGTTGTTTTTCCTGGAGTTGTCCTGGTTTTTCTTACTCCTAAGACCATAATTCCTATGGAATTCCATTATGGCATTTTCTAATCCCAATTTGTGGTCTTTGGAATATTGATAGCTCATTTCATCTTGGTTTTAGGAAAAAAACCATGTTCTTCTTCTGTGAGAAAAACATCACCCTCACTATGAGAGCCTATTAAGTTTAGATGATTTTCATCTGGTTGTTCAATATCTCTTTCCCCTTTGTCAACATAGTTATCTTGGAAGGGTGGCCTGATTTTTTGATCATTTTACCTTGGTCTGTTTTGGGGCATGTCTCTTCTAAAATTTTTATTCCGGTTTCTGTTTTGGGGATTTGGTTGGTTGTCCCTAGGGGGTGTTCTTTCGTTTATGCTTATTCTCTCCATCATTCTTTCCATGGTCCTAAGAAGGTTGTCCATCTTGGAATAATATGAGGAGGTGGAGGGCATGGTGTCATCTTTGTATGTTACCCTCTTTTCTGATCTTAGCCTAGCTCTTTTTTCAATTAAGTTGGCCTCTACACTTATAGCTCCTTTTTGAATGTATTCTAAGGTTAGGGGCTCTCTTTCTCTTAGTTGATAGGCCATGTTGGGGTCAAAACGCTCCAGGAATTTAGATAAGGCTAGGCCTAATGGGGGTTTCATGTTTGGCAGTAGTGCGTTGCAAACACTATTGAACCTAGTGTAATAGTCTTGCAAACTTTCCCCCGTGTGCAATATTCTGAAGAGGGATTTTCTTGATTTCCCATTTGTTTATGAAAGTTTGGTGAAGGGAAGGGATATCATGTATGATGTTGGGAGTTAGCATTTTGAACCATTTCTTAGCTTCTCCTCCTAGACTTTGGGAAAAAATCCTCATTTTCATGGTTTCCTCTTCGAATTCCATGTAGTGAAAAGCGTCATCCATTCTATCTACATGCTGTTGGGTAGTAGTGGATTCAGCCCCAGTGAAGTGTGGGATTCTGGATTGGTAATCATTTGGAAAAGGTACCAATGGTTGTGGTAACACAAGGGGTGCATACCATGCTGACATGGTAGGGACTAATGGTGGATTTACAAGTGGAGGATTTGTGCTATGAGATGGAGTGGTTTGCTCAGTGGTGGTGTGAATGGGTGTGGTGGAAGTACTTGGACCAGTAAAATGATTCTGAGAAGACTAGGGGTGAAAAGAGCCAAAGTGGTGGAGAAGTTGGAAATCAGGTGGTGTGGAAGGAGAAACTTCTCTGCTAGGACTCTGCTTCAAGTCTATGGGCTGAAGATTGGTATGGTTGATTCTACTTTTTGACTTCGTTCTGAAAAGGTTTTTGGTATGGTGCAATTCAAACTAGGGATCTTGCAAGGCTGTAAGTTGTTTAGGTACAGAGCTTGCTTTATGAATGGTCCTATTAGTAGCTAAGTTTCTAGTTTTAGAATTTTGCCACAAATATTTTTTGGGTCATCAACTATAATAGGAGGGTTCGGATCTGGATGAGATCTGGTATTGATTCTTCGTGGAGCCAGATTTCAAACTCAAAATTTTTAGAGGCTGAAAGTTTTTAAACTTTTTTGAAAATTTTACTTCTTTTATGTTTTCTAAATTGACACACTGTGTGACTATGATTCTATAATTCCCAGGGTTTATTCAGCACAATCCTACAGGGGTCTAGGGACACTAGTAAAGTTAGAAGGCATACTAGAGGCTAGTGGAGTTGCCAGGTGGATATTTTTAGTTGTTTTGAATATAAGTGACTATGGTCCACCACCAATACTGACAAAAATCCAACCTAGAAATGTTTTGGGGTTTTTTGAGTTTCTATATGCAGCCCTTAAGGCATGTAAGAGTGTCCTATAGCTGAGTCATCAATTTTCTATGATTTGAAGAAGGTTTCTAAAGTCCTAAGGGATACTTAGATTTTCACTGACATCAGAGGTTTCATCATGATCAACATTGTGTTGGTAAAAGTGATGAGGTGATTTACAAATCACAGGATTTCAAAGTTTAACTAAGGTTTAAAAGAGTCTATAAGAATTTTTAGGCTATTATGTACTCAGTCCCACCGTGATCGCCATTATGTTGGTGTCCCGTGATTTGGAAGATTGGTAAACCAAACAACAAGGTAACATCAGACCAATCTTTGGAGTCCTAAGACCTACCCTTCCTGAACTCAGAGAGGTCTCTCTCTATTATGCGAAGGATGTGAACTTGTTCACTTTGGATGATTGATTTTAGGCTAGTTGTTAAGTGTAGGTTTGTTTGTTTGTTTTGGGTTGGGGTAAGATGATCAAGTAGGATAGGTGGAATGAGAGTTTTTCAAATAAATAGGGCTATGGGGTCAGATGAAGTCAAGGGTGTCTAAATGGTGAAATAGAGTGTATTGCAGGGCCGATTTAGCAAGGTTAATGGATCTTTTAGGTGATGTATGAGGTGTAATGAACATCAAGTTTGGGAAAAAACTAAAAGATCTTAAACATATATAGTCTGAAGAAATAAATCATGAGGTAGGGCAAACCATTAATCTCTATGAACAATACTCAAACTGATAAACATTTAAGATGAACATTCCAGCGAAACATAGAAGGAATAGAACTCCTAAATTTAGAAATTCACCTTCAGCTTTTGGGAAAACACATAAGATAAATAAACAACTAAATTTATGGAGAGGGAACTCATAAACAAAATATATCAAGTTATTGATAACTCTGAAATAAGTTGGTAAGCATGGGCAAAGGGAAAGATCGAAACGATACCTCCTTGTCTTAACCCAATTAATCAATATTTCATAGAAAAGCTTCAAGATAGGGTTTTGAAAACTTTAAATAAGCAAGGCATACCATGAATCATACTTATAAGCTAGCATGCTAACCATTCATGAAACAAAAACAAGTTTTAGTGGGCCTAAGGAGCAATCAATAATTCCTTAAGATGACTAAAAGAGGAGAACATCAAGGCTATAAGAAACAGGAGGTTTGAGGTGATTCCATGAGCATGTCTCAACCTATACTTTTCTAATCTATAGCAACCAAGAAAAATGAAATAGAAATGAGGACAAGAAAACATTAACAATTTAGTAAAAAATCACCATTCACCAAGCTATGGAATCCTACAAACATGCTTCTCCATCATCAAGCCAAACAAGCCATTCATTCACTTCATAAAACCAATTTCTTCTCCAAGCTCATAAAACCATGTATTTATATTAAACGCATCAAGTCCCAACATTTAAAATGAGTCTCCATGCTCTATTTATCATGCAAGGAGAATAAATATCTAAGAGAGTATCTAGAAGCCTATTGGCCAACAAGAAATATCCTAATTTGTCCTTGAGGCTTTCCAAAGCCCAAGGCACAAAAATATCCTACAAATATCTTTTCTGACTATAAATAGCAATTATATTGACTTTTAGGCCTGACATGCCTATGAAAACTTTCAGAACGCACATTTTTCCTACTCATATATAGGTGCGTAGCGCACTGTGTCAAACAATGAAAAAATTCCAGGTGCGCACTGTGTTAAACAATGAAAAAATGCCAGGTGCGTAGCGCATAAATAAGCCTTTTTGTAGAAGTCTTTTGGACGTCTTCCCGACATTGGATTTGGCTTTGTGATGGCTCGTTGGAAACCCTAATCAATCTAATTTCCAAAAAATTTTGATTTGTTCTGATTGAGTGCCACTCACGTACTCAAAAATAAAATATCCCAACACTGCTTTGTGCATAGCACCTGGTCTGAAAAGGAAGCAGAAAGGCCAAATGTTTGATGTTTTTTGACCTTTTGAGGGGGTAAAAATGCTCCAAATGATCTGAAAATTGGTGAGTAGACTGTTGGGGATGTGAAAAATAAAAAAATGTAAACTTTGAGAGCTAGAGATGTACCAATTTGGTGTGTAGCACCTATGGTGTTGCGCTCCTAGGGGTCAAAATTTGGAAAAAACAAAAAGTTGTCCAATTTGCCTCAAACTTTGTGGAGAGACCCCTCAAGATGTTTTGGACACCTGCTGAGAATATTGGGCCAAAATACCAAGCCTAGCTTGGTCCTTTTCCTCATTTGGTGCTGGTCCCTCACTTTGGGCAGTGTTTAGCTTCTTCTTTGCAAAGTGATTTCTTCATTTATAGTGCTCAGTCATCCTCCTTTGCAAGCTAAAGTTTTTGTTGGCCTTCTCTAGTTTGGCCTCTAGATGTATGTTGGCCCTTTCAAGCCATAATTCCCTATCATGCTAAATTTCAATGGCAAGGAGTTTGGTGAGAGGAAATTGTTATGCTTGGGTTGATTCTTCCTCTCTTTGTTGTGCCAAGGCTTTCCTAAGACCCATAGTCCTAGGTATCTTTCTAGTTTGGCCTTCTTCACCACTATCCTCCTCATAAGTGCCCATGTATTCCTCCAAATGCACTTGTGACCTTTGAGCCTCTCTTCGATATTTGAGCACCCTTGCTTCATAGATGGCCAGCTGGCAACTCATTTGTTTGTTCTGCATCTACAAGAAGTGAATGTGATCCTTTGACCTTTATAATTCAACTTCCAAGTCTTTGATCTGGGCATTCTGGTCTTGTAGAAGAGAGTTTACTATTATTGTCTCATTTTCCTCATCACTGTTTATTAGAATGAGCTCAAATTATCTTTCTTCCTCATGATTATCTTCTTCATCTTTCGCTTTTTGTTTACCTTTGTCTTTCATTTGAGTTGAGGATGAGTGCATGGCCCCTTGCTCTTTGGAGGCAGCAAACACATGCCTCTCTCCTCTTTGATAGGTAATGGTAAAAGGTGCAACAATTTTTATTTTCAAACTTTTATCATTAGTGACCTTTGGACAGTTTTCCTCCTCATGGATGATCTCTGTGTGTGCATCTTCCTTATCTTGCTCTTGGCTGCCCTTTTGATTAGCATCCTCACTATCTTTTATGCCATTATCACTGTCAATATCCTTAGGACAATCCTCCTCTATTTTCACACTATTAGAGGCGGCTTGATCTGTGTTGAAAACATCTTCATTTCCATGACTGTCCTCTTCCTCATCTTTTGATCCACTGTATTCATTATCAAATTGATCCTCTATATCACTGTTTTCATTCTTCATAGTGTCACTGTCTTGGGTACCTTCATTAGTCTTCCCATCACCGTGAGGTTCATGTCCTTCTTCATCAGGTGAGTTCTTTTGGATGATCTCTTCTTCACTAACCTAATCATTATCTTCATTATTTGGCCTATTGTTATCATTTTCTTGCCTATTGAAAACAACTTTAAACTTTTTTTCTTGACTTCTTTTACCATTCTTGTCACTGTCATTTTTTTTTTCTTCATTTCTTTCATATGCCTCCTACCCACTGTCTTCATATGTGATTTCAGTGTCATCTTCTTCATCATAAGACCCAGTGTTTTGGCACTTTTTCTCATCATCACTATGTTGTTCTTCTTATTTAAACTCCGTTTCTATCCCATAATCTTCATCATTCTCACCACTTTCATCATCTTTATCAAGCTCTGCATTTGCCTTAATGTTTTCAACCTTTGCCTCATTTGCATCTTTCTTTTGATTTATGCTCTCATCACTCTCTTGTTTGTTGTGGCTATTATCAATTTCTTTCTCACTACTGTCCTCTCCTTTGTTTTCTTCATTTTCCTTAGTTTCTAACTCATTTCCTTCTTCTTTGTTTTCTTCATTTTCCTCAGCTTCTACCTCACTATCATGTTCTTCATTATTGGCATATATTTTCTCTTCATTAGAGCCACTGTCAACTTCTTCACTTGGTAAATTAGGAGAAGAGATAGGAGGTGAATTTCTTTGTGGAGAAGGCGTATGGAGAGATGATGAAGGAGTGGAGGTAGGTGGTTTTGAAGTGGAAGGTAGATTCTACTGAATGAAGGCTTGGAGTTTTGTAAACACATCATGTGAGATGAAGACTTCCCAAGGGATTCCTTGCTGCTCTAGCTAGTGTAAGACACTCATTTTGATTAAGGAGTGGTGGAAAAGGCTCGGCATTTGGCTATCATATCTTCTCTTCTTGACAACTGAGGCCATTTTGTCAATACTTTGGAAAAGGTAGTATGGTAGGTTCATCATTTTCACTTTGGTGAAGTGCATCAGTAACCTTATATGATATGAGTAAGTCCTGTAGTATCTCCCCTCACAAGTGAAATACCTGATAATCTACCTCATCAGTAGGGCATACCTCTTTAACAGGTGGGAGAAGGGGATGACAACCTTGTAACCTTGTTGACAACTAGGTTTTAGTTAGGGCTCATAATATCTCAAATCCAACTTCTTTTGTTTAAACCATATCTCACCAATGTCTGGTATACCTGTTGCTTTAGAAATGGATCCAAATGAGAGTTCAAACTCCACTGCTGCTAGGTTAACTTGGTGATTTTATAAACCAAGAATGAACAATCGATTCAAGTCTGAGTGGCTTTTGACTTGCTTGACCTTTTCAGAAAACTGATAACACCCAACATCCTGAAAGGATGAAAGGATCATGGGAGAGGAAGTAATTTGAATGGTGTTTAAGAGCTCAAACCTATTTTCTCTTCCTCCCTTGTGTTTAGGCTTGGAAGGTCTTTGGCTTTCATCACTGCTGGTATGAATTTCTCCTTCAGACATGGTGTCTGGTTCTAGCACAACAAGATTTTTAGATTTTGTTTGAGAGCCTTTATGTCAAAAGGCTTCAATGAGTGAGGTGATTGGCGGATTTTGAAAATGGGGGCCAAGATGAAACTTTCCAGGAATGCACTCAGTGTTTTAGAGGTTTGTTTGTTGTGACTCAGTCTCCTCTTGCATATTTAACAGTTTTCTCCTTTGCAAAACCTAACCAAAGATATTTAAAAATGATTTCTTATTCAACCTAGGCTTTAATGTAATTAGGCTTTTAAATATCTCTTTGCGTAGGAAAATGAAAGCTTGGAGGCAAGAAAATAAACCACCAACCTTATGTCTTTGATTTGTAGAAATTTTGGAAGTGAAAAATCAAATTTTTGACTCCTTTTAGCAAATTTAGATACACTTTGTCTGTGCGTAGCACCGGGTCAGCTCGGGCTGGAGATGAGCCAGTCGGGCCCGTCAGAGCATAGCGCAGGGTGGCCGATAGGCTGTTTTGAGAAACTAAAGTGCTTTACTGTGTCTGCACATAACACTTGAGTAGACTCGGGTTGGATATGGGCCAGTTGGGCCCATCTGAGCGTAGCGTGATGTGGCTCATAGGCAGCTCAGGTAGCTCAGGCGTTTTCCTATGCCTGTGCGTAGAGCCTACCCAGGTCCGTAGTGTCGGGCCTTGGGTGCGCAGCACAATTTTAAGTAACACTGCAACCACCTTTCCTATGCATAGCACCGAAGGCCAGGTGCGTAGTGTCGGCCTCGGTGTGTAGCACCTATGAAAATTTACTAATTTTGCACAGAAACCCGCAAACTCTCTCCCAACGGCTTCCTCTTGCTCGAAGATGATAAATGATGTGGGGGAATACCCAAAAAGGTCTTATAACCTTTTGAGAAAATAAATTTGAAGCAAAACCCACTTTAATAATGCTCATTTCTTTTCACTTTTTCTCACTGTGCCTTTGACTGTTTTGGTCTTGCAGGTGGCATATTTGATTGAAACAGTTGCTTTTATTCATTGCTGGAGGCTTCTTAAGGATATTTTTAATTTGAAACCCTTCCTGAAGACACCAAGCCTATTCCTCTCAACCCCTTTTGGAAAAAGAACCTGTTTTTTACTTTAATACTTATACACAATAAACTCATCATTTTTGTCATTTCTCCTTTTGACTGATATTATGTATTTGAAACATTATTTCCTTTGACCTTGTCATTCTTTCTATGGGAAAAACACCTTTGTTAGCTCTGTAAAGTGTTATTTATGTCTTAGTCATCTTTTTGCAGAATAGTCATTTGATAAAGAGGTCCTTGTTGGGAGTTCAATGCTCTGCTGTAAACTAGGGGTATATCTGTTTATGTTTTGGTCACTTTGATCACTGTCACTTTTTCACTTGGATAGCTTGCTTTATCAAATAATGACCCATGCTTATCATAGTTGCTATTTTTGGAAATTTCTACCCATGTTTGTCCCCTTTGGCCACTTGAAGATGTCTCTAATTGTTTTTCAAAGAAAAATACCTTTGAACTGACATTTATTGCCTCTTCTTGCTGATACTCTTCATCATCTTTCTTCCTTTGGCATAGTGGAGTATTTTATCTTCATGTTTGCCCTTCTTGCTCTTCTTTAAAAACTCTGATTTTACCCTTTGCTGAGGTGGAGTCAGTGCTTGTCTGCCAAACCCTATAAGGTAGTTTGAAAACCCTTAAAACCATCTATTGTGATGAAGGGGGTTTCTTTGTCACTATTTTCACCATCTTTGTCTATCTTCCAAGCTTCTGAGTTTTTAGGGATACTTTAGAAAAACAAACAATGTTATCTTCTACGTTCTCAAAGAGACACTTATCAAACTCACAATTAATGTCTAAAAAGCCTTCAATGATCACTTGAAGGGGTTTAGGGGTTCTTTGCCTTTGTAACCTTAACATTGCCCTATTGCTTGGCCAAAACAGTCATGAATCTTAATTCCCACCAAACACATGCCTTTCTTCTTTCTTCTTGGTTGTGAGTGGTTTTCTTGTGATGATGCCTCTCATTACTTTACCTCTTGCTAGGTTGATAGCCTTTTGACTCTTTTGCAGAAAAGTAAGTAAGGGATAGATGTATCCCTGCAAAACTTGTACTTCATGCTAAATACGTTTTGAATGATATCCTTCGTGAACTTAATCCTGTTGTATCTTACCACCTAATGTAGATGCCTTTATAAGTCTTTTAAGCCTTCTTCTTTGGCTCTGTTTCTGCTGTTGACCATTTACAAAACATTCCTGCAGAAATGCTTAGACATGGTAAATTGCTCCTTTGTAGGCTTACTACTTGATCAAGAGGATATATTTGGAGGTATTTGATATTCTTTGGACAATGATAAGCTTCATTCTTGTGTTCTCTTGACTTCACCTTTGAATATATGTGGAAATAGTGAATTTAGAACCATGACAGTGCATAACCTAGGTGACCCTATTTGACTTATTTTAATGTCCTTGGAATAGGTTTTTTGACTGAAAACTTGAATCAGGGTTTGGATGAGGAGATAGGGTTTTTGACACTCTATTATGCATTACCATTCTAGACAACTAGAAAACCTTGTTTTTCTTCAAAGGGATTTAGAAAGGGAGTTTTGAAACCACCATTGCTTGAGGCACTTGGTGACTAGGGGAAAAAGTTTGGTTTACTTGGCGAAACAAGGTGTGAAAATAGAGGGCTTAGGAAAATAGAGACAGAGTTTTATAGGCATAGGTGGAAAACATAGTGAGAGCGAGGGACATCAGTTCAGGATTTGGTCTTATCTGGGTGATAGTTTGGCCATGCTTTCGTAGAGAAGTGGGATAGTGAATTTTTTTTCTTAGGAGATTTCTAGAACTCACATGATTCTTGAATTTTGTTTCTAGAAATCCAAGACAAAGCATTTAGTGATCTAAACAGGTAAAAATTACTGATGACTAACAAAAGGAGGGAGGGAGAGATAGATAGATATGAAGAGAGAGAGAGAGAGAGAGAGAGAGAGAGAGAGAGTCTATGGGGGGTGAAATAGAGAGACAAAGAAGGACATATGGAGGTAGATATCGATATTCATGGAGGGGGAAGAGAAAGGGAAGAAAATTTCTTGCACTAGGTGCATTGATTTTAGTGTACATATGCTGATTTCTAATCCTATTTTATTTCTTACATTAGATGCATTAATTTCTATGTAGATGATGATTTCCAATTATATTTAATTTCTTGCATTAGATGAATTAATTTCATTAAATATGTTAATTTATAATATTTTTTGATTGAGATTGCATTAGATGCATTGATTTCAGTGTAGATGTTGATTTCTAATCCTATTTGATTGCTAGCACTGGATGCATTGATTTTAGTGTAGATGTTGATTTCAAATCCTATTTGATTGATTGCAGCATTAGACGAATTGATTTTAGTGTAGATATTGATTTTTAATCATATTTGATTATTTTCATTAGATTCATTTATTTTACTGTCAATGTGTATTTCTCATCCTATTTGATTGCTTGCATTAGATGCATTGGTCTAAGTGAATATGTTGATTTCTGATTTGATGTAACTAGATGTATGATGTACATTAATTTCAAGGTAATTGTTTTAAGATTGTGCATTGATGGCTTTAATTATTACGAATATTTTGTAGATAAAATAAAACAAAACGAAATTGAATAAAACTTGTAAATGTAATTTTTACATCTCCACATATTTTAAAATTGAATATAACTTATTTCATTCATATTTGAGTTTTAAAAATTGAATAAAACTTATTTCAATCATATTTGAGTTTTGAAAAATTGAATAAAACTTATTTCAATCATAAGGAATTGATTGAAATACTTGGATAATTACTTATAAATTTAGGAAAGTTGATAACATTATATAAAATTATAGAAATGTTGGCATATATTGTTTTTTAACCTATATATTAAATTTCAATACGATTAACTCTTACCATGTTATGACTAAATTCTTGTATATACCCTCAAAATAAATGATGTTGAATAAAACCTATTTGTTGTTTATGTGATATCTTTTAAAATTGAATAAAACTTATTTCAACCCTATTTTTGTTTTCTAATTGAACCTTCAGATAAGAAATTGATTGAAATAGTTTAAAAAGTTGTCCATGCAATGGTATATGGGTGGATCACAAAAATTTTGATATATATATATATATATATATATATAGATGATTGTATAATTCAAACAATTTATTTTTAGAATTGAATTGTGATAACATACATGTTGATTGCACTAAAATACACTTTGTAGAAGCCAATATCAAGCATGATTATAGTTCCTTCCATGATAAATATTAAATTGATACATAATATATTTTAGTTCATTTGAAGTATCAAAGTGACTTGAGATTTTACTTATTTTCTTAGTCTATGAAATTGGAAATAAAAGTTTCTATATTTCACTATTAAAATTTATATTATATAGAAATTTATTTAAATTAATGAAATAATTTAACAACTCCATAAACTGAAATAGTAAATACACGTATTAATAAACTGTCCATATGAGAATATATACAAATTACAAATATCACATGAACAAACATAAACTAAAATAATAACCATCGATAAACTAAAATATTGTCTATTTACATCCATAAACTGTCAATGTATGAAAATATACAAATTCTATATCGCATGTGAATGTGCCCTATGAAATTAGATGGAAAATATATAAAATATCCACTCTAAGTACCACCCAAACTCCTATGTGATTTTCGTCGCACAAAGTAAGTGTCCATAAGTTGGTACTACAATATAACACATTCAAATTCAAAGTAATTAGATCATTATGATGAACCCTTAGCTAAAATGAGAGGGGGGGTGAATAATTTTAGTACATTCCTGGTCATTAATACGCTTTTCATTCAACTCATTAACTACTTCATTTTATAAGCAGCTTAATACATAATGAATCAAAAAAACTAAATGTGTGGAAAACAAGTAATTAAAAATAATAATACATTACATCAACACATAATCATCAAGCATATAGACAACGGATATAAGTGGAAATCCATAAGGGAGAGAACCACATCTTATTATTTTTGTGATGCAAAGGAAAGCTCCAACTCCCTCTCACCACTAATTTTTTGTAGGCTCCAACCTACAAGATGCTACTACCTCAAATTATGCAAGATACAACTTACAAGGAAGCTCCAACCCCCATCTATTTTCTGCAGGCTACAACCCACAACAGGCTCCTACCTCAACCAACTCCCACTCGACATCTATCAAGCTACAAATTGAAACGAAAGCATCAAATACCATGTATTTTCTCCAGGCTACAACCCATAGGAGGCTCCTACCTCACCCATCTCGAAATGGAAATTTATCAATCTACAACTTGAAAGGATAATACAATCCCCTCACTCAGCATGAAACTAAAATGTTTATTTACCTAGATATCAGCTCTATTATACTCCTTCTACACTGTTTCCTCTTCAGCCTTCATATCAGCTCTTGATATGCACAACATCTCTATAATCTCTCTCTTATTCTTCCACTCTTAAACCTCCTACATCTCTCTTACATTCTTCCACTCTCTTCCATTTTGCGGCTTTCTAACCTCTCTATGCACATGGAAATTACCTATTTTATACAAATAAACACATGATTTTTTTCATTCTATAGGGAATATGAAGTGAACAAGCCTAGCCCGATGCCTTCCACCCATTTGATTCCTTACAATTCAGTGCAGGTTATTACATCAGAAATAATTGTTACAAAACTCATTGTAGTTTTTCCTATTCCTATAAAGACTTGCCTTTGCATCACAAAAAATATAAAATAATCAATTAATTTACATTTATAGTTACAACAATATTTAACTCATCCCTTTTAGCTCTCAGCTCGCTATGCATTTGTCCTTTCTGATGGTGTCTCTATATTTTTTGTTTCTGTTGTTATATTATAACAATTCTACACAAATTCCTTTTGCCTGACTCGACCCAATTGGCACGTTTCCAACAGTGGCACCATATGCTCCTTTTTCTTGACTCTGCCTCTTCTAATTGTGCTTGAAGCGTTCAACCTTCACCTGCTCCTTTTCTCTATGTCAGGTCACTTACCCGAGTCTCCTTCTGCTTGTGTTTAAACTTTCCTTCTAACTCACTGCCAAAACTGCATACAACATTGTTCTACACAGGGCCAGGTCTTTTTACTTACCCGAGTCTTTTCTTGTGTTCAGGCTTTCCTTCTTTGTAAACAAGGTTAACCACATTAAACCTGGATCTGAAATATATTAATGTTTACCTATGTACGATATTGTGTTCGGTCACTTATCGCATTTGGGCGTTCCCTTTTTTTATGTTATACATATCTCTTCCAAAACTCGATGCAATTTATTAAAGGGAAACCTTATACCTTTGGATTTGAAATCATTTAGACTTTTACTTTGAAACTACATCGCATCTGGTAATCTTATTACATTTCGCACTTCAACATTTTACCATGATTCTTGAGTGCTTATCCTCCTGAGCTTACGATGTGCGATATGCGATTGGCTCCCACATCTAGACTTTAAATCCTTTAGATTTTAGCTTTGAAGCTTATCACATTTGATACTCTCATCGCATTTCGCAAGATTTAGCTCATAGAAATAACAAGGTTCCTCTTATCATATGCGATATGCGATCGCATCGCATCACAACTTAAAAAAAATAACTTGCGATAACTTAACATATAAATATAAAAACTACCAATAACGATGTGCACTAACAATATTATGTTTGAATGCAATATAAATTGGATTTTTCATTCTCCTAGTTTATGTTTGCAATATGATCTCGACCATCAAAATCCGCTTCACTCTATGGCATGATATTCTCCGTCCATCCTCCACTTCAATACTGCGATTTGATCTTAACCATCCATATCAACCTATACATGCATATTAAGGTTTATTTTCAATTTGCGATCAGGCCTCCGAAGACTGTTTTGAATGCTTTTCTTTTGGAAATTACCCGACTTTGCTCATAGAACTACACATGCTACACGGGCCCTTGTGCACTGCTCTGAACTCAAACTAGCCTGAACTGAACCGCACGTTTGGAAAATTTCTCCATTGTTGTACGCGTTCATTACTTATCTTAGCACGTTCACGACTTGATTCAATACGTTCACGACTTGACCCAAGCTTGCTGCCTTTGCTGCCTTTTCTGGTTTTTCTCCTTGATAAAGATTCTAATGTTGTTCCTTTCCTTTTTACTACTCCTCTCTACTCCTTTGCCTTAACTATAATTATGGTGTTGATCCATGCCTCTTTATTTCTCCTCTACCTTGCTCCTTTGCCATCAATGACAATATTTCCAATAGTCTCCCCCTTTGGCATTAAAGGCAACACTTCCTCTAACACTTCCTTCGCCTTTCATTCTGAGAAGTGCCTTTCTTCCTTTGCTTACTTTTCAAAAGTGCCTTTCTTCTTCTGCTTCCCCCCCTCCCCACCTTTTACATCAATGGCAAAGGGTTACACATTTTCCATTGTAGTTTCCATCATTGCATTTCTTCTCTCTAGGTTGTGTATAAACATTCTTCATTCTATTCTTTTGTTATGAAATGAATATACACACTTCATCTATTCATTGCACACTTGATGAATCCTTTCATATTTTAATGAATACATCTAATCCACCATTGTATTACTGCTTCCTTATTGTTTCGTATAAACCATGACTGTTGAATTATGTTAAACATAAGCATTGCTTTATGTGTACTTCAAAATTAAAACACCATGATGTATGCTATAATACTCCGATACTGGGGACCTGTACCATAACACTGCTCCAAAAATAACATTTGGTATTCTACTGATAGGAAGACTTCTCCAAATGCTAATTGATGAATATTTGTAATCATATACTGATATTAACATGTTTCTTATTCATCCTTCTTGAATGCATTTTGTTACATTATTAACACTTTCCGAGAGACACATAGTGTAATCATCCTCTGTATATCTTTACCAGCTCCATAGCTCGAGCTCTTCTTGACAAATTTTTATGGGTTATTCTCCCCCTGAGATGTTTCTTCTTCTCTAACCCTAGCTAGATGTCTATTCCTGATATTCCAGCCTTTTTTGGTGCATTTTTCATATATATATATATATATATATATATCTATATATTTATATATATATATATATATATATATATATATATATATATGTATGTATATATATATCTATATATATATATATATATATATATATATATATCAGAGAGTATCATTTGCATACACTATCCGAGTTTTTCTCTTAGATATTTAAAAGGTTCTCCAGCAAGCGGTTTTGTAAATATGTCTATTGTTTGTTCATTTGTTGGGACATATTCCATATTTACTATTTTGTCTGCTACTTTTTCTCTAAGGAAATGGTACTTTATTGGGATGTGCTTGATTTTTGAATGAAGCACAAGATTTTTTGATATGCTTATTGCACTTTTATTGTCACATTTGATATAAATAGGTTCAGTGATGCTTACCTTCATGTCTTCAAGAGTTTGTTTCATCCACATTACTTATGTGCAACAAGATGTTGTTTCTATGCATTCCACTTCTGTTGTAGATAAAGAGACATATTTTTTCTTCTTTCTTAACCATGCCACTAGACTTTTAGAAGGCACCTCCACTTGTGCTTTTCCTATCATCCCAACCGTTGGCCCAATCTTCATATGTATATGGTGTCAATGTGAAATCTTTGCCTTTCAGATACCATAGGCCATAATGTGCAGTTCCTTGCAAGTATCTCAATATCCTCTTGATTGCTAGAAAGTGATTTTGTTTTGGTGTTTCTTGATATCTTGCCACAAGTCCTGCTACCAACATAATGTCTAGTCTAGAGGTTGTTAGGTATAGAAAAATTCCTATCATAGATCTATAAAGTCTTTGATCTACATCTACAGATCCATCATCAACACATAACTTGAATCCAGTGATCATGGGAGTTGACACAAGTTTGCAGTCTTCCATTTGGAATCTTTTTAACATGTCCCTTAAGTATTTTTCTTGTGAAATGAATATTCCTTTGTTCTTCTGTAGAATTTGAAGTCCCAGGTAGAAGGTAAGCTCTCCAATCATAGACATCTCAAATTCTGACTTCATCTCTTTTGCAAATCCTTTTACTAACTCATCCTTGTTATTGCCAAAGATGATGTCTTCTACATATACCACTACAATTAAAATTATTTTCATCATCCTTTATATACAAATTTTTGTCTACTCCTCCCTTCTTGAATCCTTGTTTATGAAAGTACTTGTTCAACATAGAATACCATGCATGTGGTGCTTTTTTGAGACCATATAGGGCTTTCTTTAATCTGAAAAAATAGTTGTGCTTATCTGTTTAGGAAAAACCTTCAGGTTTTTCCATGTAGACTTATTCCTCTAGATCTCCATTCAAGAAGGTAGACTTCACATCCATTTGATATACCTTGATATCATGATAGCATGCAAAACCCAGAAACATTCTAATTGCTTCCATTCTTACTACAAGGGAAAAATTTTGATATAGTCAAGTCCTTCTATTTGAGAGTATCCCTTAGATACAAGTATAGCTTTATTTTTGATTACATGACCTTGTTTATTCATATTATTCTTGAATATACACTTTGTGCCAATGAAATTTTTCCCAACAGGTCTTGGTGTTAAACCCTAGGTCTTGTTCTTCTCAATATGGTTTAATTCTTCGTTCACAACATTTATCCAATTTTTGTCTTTTCTAGCTTCATTGAAATTCCTAGGTTCTATCTATGACAACATGACTAGATACACTTCCTTAGTCTGTTCATCTAGATGTCTTCTTGTTTGGAATCATGCACTCTTATCTCCAATGATTTGATCTTCTAGATGGTTCTTTTGAGCTGTCTCAAGGGTCCTTTTGAGTTTATTTCTATATCTTATGTTGTCTCATTCTGTTCTTTATTTTCTTGATTCTCATCATCATGATGATATGGAGGATTGACATACTTTGTACTTTTGGCTTCATCTAGTAGTTCTTCATAAAATCTCACATCAATGCTTTCCACAATCTTATGTAGTCTTTTATTGTAGCACCTGTAGCCCTTATTATTTGATGCATATCCCAAAAATATTCCTTCATCATCTCTTGCATCATACTTCCCTAATTTTTCATCATTATTCTTTATGAAAAATTTGTTGCCAAAGAATCTAAAGTGCTTAATTGATGTGGGTTTCCCATGCCACAATTCATATGGAGTCTTGTCATAATTTAGTCTGAGATGAGGTTTGTTGAGAATATAAACAACTATGTGTACTTCTTTTTCCTAGTAGGTTTGGTGAAGGTTTCTTTCTTGCATCATGGCTTTGGAAATATACTGTACAGACCTATTTTTACTCTCTGCCACTCCATTCTCTTAAGGTGTATCTACAATAGTAAATTGTTTCTTTATCCCACATTCAATGCACATGTTTTCAAACTCATCACCTATGAATTCACCTCCTCTGTGTGATCTGACGCATTTTAGTTTACATCCAATTTGATTTCCTGCCAGTGCCTTGAATATCTTAAATTTCTCAAACGCTTCATATTTGTATCTAAGAAATTACACCCATGTTAATTTGGAAAAATCATTGATTATCAGCATGAAATATGATTCTCCACCTAGTGCATTTATTCTCGAAGGTCTGCACAGGTCCATGTGTACAAGTTGAAGAGGATTACTTGTAGATATTTGGTCTTTGGCTTTGAACGATGTGTGATTCTTTTTCCCAGATTGCAGGACTTACATATGGTATTTGGTGGCTTCTTTATTGTAGGAAAATCACTGACAGCTTTATTTTCTCTCAGTTTCATGATGTGGTCAAAATTTAGATGTCCCAATCTTCTATGCCATAGCCAAGATTCGTCAAATTTTCTGATGTGGCATGCTTCATTCTCCACTTCCACTATATAAACATTAATCTCTATTCAAACACCTTTAACTAAGGTCTTTCCTGTGGTGATTGACCTTAATTCATAATATTGGGCTTTGAAAAGGACCTCACAACCTTTATCACAAATTTGACTAACACTTAGCATATTGGCTTTCAAACAATCTACAAACAGTACATCCTGAGCCTCTCCTCTTCCATTATTTAGACTAATTGTGCCTTTTCCCTTGATTTTCCTTGCTATGTCATTTCCAAGTGTTAATTCCCATATTTATTTTCATAAAAAGTTACAAACTTGCTTAGGTATCCATTCATATGTCTTGAGCACCCACTGTCCACATATCATTGACTATTCTGATCCTGAGCAATTAGAACTAGATCATACTTATTTAGCTTCCTTATCTATTGCATGCAATTGTTTGTTCTATAAATTTCCTAAGGATATGGATCACAATATTTGAGAGGACATTTGTAAGAGTTGTGCCCATTTTTATGGCAGAAAAAACATTTGATTGTATTTCATAAAGGATTATGGACATGAGTGAATCCACCATTGTTCTTAATTCCCTTTGAGTTTCCACACTCCGGTCTCCTTATATACGCTCTGCACTCCATGGATTTATGAAGGAACCTTTTACAACAAAAGCAATACCCATGGAAGTAGTATCTTTATCTGGTAGAGATGGTTTTTTGGGGATATAGCCATCTATTCATATGAAAATTATGTCTTTGGAAGCCATTTGATCTATGCTATAATGTTGCTTCGTTGTTCACTCATTTTGTTTCCAGGGCTTTCCTTGTGGTGTGTTTTTTCTGCAGCTCATGAGGATTTAAAGGGTTGCCCACATTTTTATTCTCAAATTGATGGGAGTTAACATCAGCTTTCACAAATGTAATAGCTTTCTTATCCTCTACCTTCGACTTGCTAGATTCTCGTTCAGATCCTATCCCAATATTTACAGGAGGAGATCTTTGTACATTTAATATCCTGTCTAATTTTTCATCACCTTTTAACTGATGAATGTTCATTGTTAAATCAGTTTGAGACTTTTCCAATTTTTTCCTCAGACTCACCACCTCTTCTTCCAATCTTCAACATTCCTGACTCTACTCCCTTATTTTCTGCAGCAGAATGTCTTCTACTTTCCTTGCTTCTTATAGTTCAATTTTCAACTTGATAAAATCTTCATAATTTGGTTCTTCCTTTACATGTTTCAGAAGGATTGCCTTCTATTTTCTAGTCTTGATCTTGAGTCTATCTATTTCCTTTAGGGCACTCACCAACTCCCCCTCAAGATCTACCTCACCTTCTTCTTCAAAGTCTAGGAAATCTTTCTCAAGCTCTTCCTTGGCCATCAAAATGAATTTTGATGTTCTTTCTTCATTGGGGGATTCATCTGAGCTCTCAGATGCGTTGTTGTCTTGTTGATCATTGAGTTTTCTTCTATTAAATCTGTTCCCTTTCTACCTATTGCTGAAATTTATTTTCTCTTCCCTTTTCACTAATTCTTTATTTTCTTATTAGTACATTTTGAGGCATAGTGGCCCTCTTTTCCATAGTTAAAACACTTAAATGGAAGTTTATATTTGTACTTACCTGTTCCTTTATCCAATGTTCTAACAAATTTGGCTTCTTCTTCATCAGAGAATGAGCATGAGCATGTACCTTCCTTTTCTTCTATGCACTTGTCTGCTTTAAAGGAAGCCTCCCTCATGTTTGACTTCCCTTTAGGAAGTCTCATCTCATATGTTTTTAGGTTCCGAAGTAATTGGTTTTTGGTTAAGGTTTTCCAGTATGTTGTTTCATCTATGGCTAAAACCATAGGATTAAACCTAGATGGTAGAGATCTCAATATTTTCTGGACTACAACACTTTCTTTAATTTCTTCTCCTAGGCCTATCGTGATATTCACATCTTTTGCAAATCTTAAGAAGAATGAAACTATATATTCATCTTCATTCAATTTTAAGTTTTAAAATTGAGTTCTATGTGCTTGCAACTTGGCCATATTAACCTTTGTATCTCCCTCATGAATATTTTCTAATGTATCCCAGATTTCTTTGGTAGTCTTAATCTGCATTACTTTGATAAATTATGACTCACTTAGACTGCTCAAGAGTGCATTCATTTCTTTTGAATTAGCTGTGAAATTTTTTTTGGCTTCTTTCTCAATGCCAAATTCCTTTGGTGCATATTTTTCTTCCACACCAACCCGGACTTCTATTCCTAGAGACATTAAGTTTTCCCTCATTCTTATTTTCTAGAAATCATAGTTTGTGCCAGTAAAAAATGGGGCTTTATTTTTTGAGCATCCTTCGAGGCTAGCCATTTTTGGGACCTAGGACCTCCTTCCAGTTGTTAAACTATTACTAAAGTAACTTGATTTGATACCAATTGATGAACCATTAGATAAATTGAGAGGGGGGGGGGGTTGAATCAATTTAGTACATTCTTGTTCATTAATATTATTTTCATTAAACTCATTAACTACTTCATTTTATAAGCAATTTAATACATAATGAATCAGCAAACTGAACATGTGGACAACAAGTAATTAAGCATAGTAATACATAAAATCAACACATAATCATCAAACACATAGACAACAAATATAAGTGGAAACCAATAAGCGAGAAAACTACATATTATTATTGTTGTGATGCAAAGGCAAGCTCCAACTCCCTCTCACCACTGATTTTATGTAGCCTCCAACCTATAGGATGATACTACCTCAAATTACACAAGCCACAACTTGCAAGGAAGCTCCAACACCCATGTATTTTCTATAGGCTACACCCCATAGGAGGCTCCTACCTCAACCAGCTCCAACTCGACATCTATCAATCTACAACTTGAAACAAATGCACCAACTCCCACGTATTTTCTGCATGCTACAACCCACATGAGGCTCCTACCTCACCAAGCTCCAACTCGAAATTTATCAATCTACAACTTGAAAGGAGACTACAATCCCCTCACTCAACATGAAACTAAAATGTTGATTTACCTGGATATCAGCTCTGTTATACTCCTACAGTGTTGCCTCTTCAGCCTTTATATCTACTTCATATCAAGTCCTGATGTGCACATCATCTCTATCATCTCTCTCTTATTCTTCCACTCTCCAACCTCCTACAGCTCTCTTAAATTCTTCCGCTCTCTTCCATTATGCAGCTTTCTAACCTCTCTATGCATACATATATTAACTAGTTTATACAGATAACTACATTATTTTTTTCATTCTACAGGGTATACAAAGTGAACAGGCTTGACCCTATGCCTCCCACCCATTCAATTCCTTACACTTCATTTTAGGTTATTACATCAGAAATAATTATTACAACACTCAATGGAGTTTTTCCTATGGCTACGGAGACTTACCTTTGCATCACAAACAATATAAAATAATCAATGAATTTACATTTATAGCTACAACAATATTTCACTCAACTATTTTATCTCTTGGCTTGCTATGCATTTGTGCTTTTTGTTGTTGTCACTATATTTTATGTTTCTACTATTATATTATAACAGTTCTGCACAAACACCTCTTTTTCGACTCGACCCAGCTGGCAGGTTTCCAACAGTGCCACCATATGCTCCTTTTTCCTGACTCTGCCTCTTCTTCTCGTGCCTGCAGCGTTCAGCCTTCACCTTCTCCTTTTCTATGTGTCGGGTCACTCACTCGAGTCTCATTCTGCTTCTGTTTAACCTTTCCTTTTAACTCACTATCGCAACCACATACAACACTATTCTACATGGGGTCAGGTCTTTTTACTTACCTGGTTATTTTCTTGCATTTAGGCTTTACTTATTTGTAAACAAGCATAACCACATTAAACCTGGACCTGAAACATATTAATATTTACCTCTGTATGATATCATGTTCAGTCACTTATCACATTTTTGCATTCCCTTTATTTTACATTATACATATCTCTTCCAAACCCTGATGTGATTTCTCAAAGGGAAACCTTATACCTCTGGATTTGAAATCCTTTAGAATTTTTCTTTGAAACTAGAAATTAATATAAATAATTATGCATAATTTGACAATAAGAGTCAAATGTTTCATATATATATATGTGTGTGTGTGTGTGTGTGTGTGTGTGTGTGTGTGTGTACCTGGTCTATGTCACACGAGTCGCGCACCCTCCAAGTGTCACAAATGACATCACAATACATACATGCATATTTCAAAAGTTGGTTACTGGGTAAACTCGTGAGAAATGCATCACCATATAAGGAAAGTGACAAGTCACGAGGCAATGGTGCTAGTATCCTAATATCTCCTTTCAATGAAACACATACACTATCCAATGACGTCTACATTGTTTCAGAAATAGTCTCCCTAGTCTCACCACTGAGTTGCGACAAGTCCTCTAGCTCCATCTATAATACCAAGCTTAGAGATGGTAGTCAAAAGAATATCGAAGGTGTTGGTAGATGTTGAGGGTCTGTAGAGGCCCCCTCACACTCATAGGTGTTACACAATAATTTTTCACCCTGCTCACTTCCTGTGCCTAATCCTGAAGTGCCCTATTATAGGTCCTATGTACTATATCCACTTGGGAAAAATACACAAATATATCCTCTAAAGAATCAAAGAAAGCTACCTTGAAAGATCATTGGAGAGATTTTGCGAGAAACCTAAATTTTTGGGTCAGTGCACTGCCCTAATGGCTTGCCCGTGCTAATGGCAGGTTGAAAGCTATGGATTAGCATTCTGAAAGAAATTTTTTTTGGGAAACCTATGTTGATCCATTTCTGGCAGTGTTTCTACAAATGGAGGAGAAGCTTCGACCTCTAGAAGCTCCAGGGTGACGAGTTGGTTTCTATTCATTAGTGATAGGGCCAACCTCTCTGATTTTAGAGCTTTGATATTATCGATAGGGGTTTATCCCTTAGAAAGTGGAACTTCTTCCTCCTTTCAAGGGCTCCCAAACTCTTCTCCCTTCCTATAAATTTATTCCCATCCCTCCATTACAGTTTGTTCATTATTGGGCTAGTAAGATCATTCATTCCCTTTACACTCTTTTATTGTGATAACTCCTAAGATGTTTGGGAGAAGGAATGCTTTAAAACTCCAGTGAAGGACTCAGACATCACCAAAGGGATGTAGCAAAAATAAAGGCTTGAGTTGTAATCTCTCTCTTCTATATTCATTAATAAAACATCTGATGTTTTATTTCTATATTTGTATAATAATTTGCGCAAATAATCTAATATTCATTGGTATATTAGATAGTTGATCATCATGAATATTATGTATTGGATTACATTTTTTGTTGTCTCTTAATAATCCACAAGTAATCGTATGCCACCTGTAGTAAGGAGAAAGCCTAAGGGATCATGGATCAAGGCCATCATCAAAGTGTTCAAGCATAGCATCAAGAAAAGTTACCTCTGTCTCCTTTATTGTCGCATTTTTAATATTAGCTAACGAAGCTTGTATTAGAAAGTCTCACAAGTTGCTAGACCCACTCCAGAGCTAGATATATTGCCTTGTCAGTAGAGGGGATTTATCTTCACAACATAATTGGCGACTCCGATGGGGAGCTATAGCCTCTTAGCCTTCCTTTCTTGGGCTTATCTCTGATTAGTTTTACCAATCATTGAGATCTACGTTTCCTTAGGTCTCTATAGGTTTCCATAATATTTGATAGTTAATCAGTGTGTCAGGTTTGGTTTCGGTGTTAAATTATTTTTTCTTTTTCCTTGTTTTAGCACCCAACATTTTTTTGTCCTCACAGTAGCACTAACGGCGTTGTTTTATACAAAATAGTCATTTTCATTCGACTTTCAATGCCCTTCTGCTCACCACAGAAGCACTGAACTCAGATCTAGGAAAAGCTAGGATTTCCCCTAACCTTTCTAGTGTGTCCTGGCCCCTAAAGAACATCTATCAAGGCAGAATGATCTCCTCCCTTCGTGATTATCTTGTTTCTGTGGTTGGTTTTGTTTCTTTGACTTGATTGTGAATTAGAGTAAAGTATAGTTGCTTTCTAGGTCTTCTAGGTTAATTACCCTTTGTTGGTCACTCATGCTTGTTGTCGAGGAATTGGTAGGATCTGATTTTAGGTTATATTCCAGTTAGTTCAAAATACTTTGTTCATTTCTTCTGAATTTTTTTTTAAAAATATTTCTATTGCACTAGCTATCATTGCACTTAAGAAATCACTCTCGATTTAGTGTCGAACATGATATCACAATTTGTTTGATTTGCAAGTTTGGGAGAATGTATCTTCTTTAGCTCCCAAATTCAAAAGAGTAAATTGAAAGTGATCTTCATCTTGAATTTTGGATTTGGTTTGTTTTCTTTGAAAAAGAGTGAAAGTGATTTTAATTGATGCAATTTTGAAGTGATCTTATTTTCCATTTGATAGAAAGAAAAGTGAAAAGAATAATTTTTCATTTCTTTGTTCATTTGGTTTATTTTACTTTAGTTCACTGATTTCATTCACATTTTGAGCTTTCAAATTAAAAGGAAAAAATAAAATTTGTTATGACTCATTTGGAAAGAGAAGTAATTTCATTTTTCAATAAGATTGCATGTTGGGGATAGTGAAAGTGAATTTGATAGTTAAAATAAGTATTTCAATAGTTTGAAATAACAAGGAGGCATCATTATTTGTTGCATTACTTGCACTCTTGTTTGTGTTTCTTCCCTCATTAGTTTTTAATTCATTGTAATTGAAAGAATATTTTTTAGCATCTAGCTGCATTATAGGGCTCAGGTGACATCGATATTGAGCCTTAAAATCAAACTTGACTGAATTTCAACTTTAAAATTTATCCAATTAACCTCAAGAAGCATTTGAAATTAACGAAAAAATTTATAGGTCTATGTAATATTCCCATTTAGCCGAAGCTAATGGGAATATCTTATTTTTCCTTATTTTATCTTGCATTTCATGTTTATGAATAAAATATGAAGGAGGACATGTAAAACTCCTAAAAACTATGAATAAATCAATGCCTATGTAAACAGAGACATATCTCGGCCATGTGAATAATCTCTTGTAGGTGTGAATGGGCTTAAATCACAAGACTGGGTCAACCTTGACCAAATCAACAATGCATTCTAGGTGCAATGAACCTCATGGATACACAGTGCAGTTATAGATGGAGGCTCCACATGTGAAAGGGGCTAACTCATTAAGGTGGTTTAGGCTTTGACAAGACTTTCAACCTATAAAATAAGGAGGAGGACAATAGGAAGAGGTTGTTGATGTTATTATTTTCTAAAGTTATTTTCTACTTAGACATCCTTTCTTGGGGTTTCCTATTTAGGAACTCCCACCTCCTTCCTTGAGTAGCTCTTGGAGGATTCTTGTTTACCTATTCCTCTATTTGGAATTTGGCCAAGCCACATATTGCATCTATAGTGTAGTTCTGCTTAGGATTGGGTTTTCCATGTGAGCTGTAGTAAGTGGAACTCTAGATCTGCAAAGATCTAGCTTGTATTGGAGCCTCTTCTTAGTGACTATGTATTTTAACCTCCTGTAAGAGTGAATACACAGTTTGAGCTTCAGATACATACATTGGCAGTAGGCCAAATCATTTCCAGGGCCTACAATGCAATCCCTCTTCCATGACTGTGTTATTTTCAAAATTAGAGTTGCAGGGTGTCTTGGCATCATTTTAGAGGAGCAAGATCTTTGGTGATTGGATCCTTCCTTTCACTGTGGTGATCTGTGGATTGGCCAACCAATCCATGTTAGTTTAGATATGATCTACTGTATATGGTATGATTCATAATTTTCTGAATACTTCTGCAGATTTGTGACTTAGATCTCAGATCTACTCACTGTTGTTCATGATTTGCTGAGATCCCCAAGGGGAATGTATAGAGGAGCCTATCTTGTACACAGATCTGAAATAGATATATCATTTTATGTACAGATCTACTCTAGATATGAGCTGTAATCTACTACATGCTTCAACAATGAAAATAACGTTGTTAAGCTTATTCTGCCATTTCTTGTTGTTGTAGCAGCTCATTTTGAGGCTTTTGTCTTGTATATTCATTCTATTTCTGTTATACACTTTATAAGCTAAATTGTAAATCCATTTTGCTGATGTATAGTTGAAATATGGACCTCCATTTTTGTCTCATGCATGTAAATTGATAAACTGCATTATTTCTAAAGTAGTCTCTTGCATATAGCTGCAACCCCTCTCTTTGGGTGAATTTCAGCTAAAGTAGTTTGTGGGAGATCTGTTTAACCCACCTAGTTTGATTTGTTTTTGCACTCCTTTTGGATTTAGATCTTAGATGAGCCGATATAAGGATCCAGGGGCTGCAAAATCATTTATGTGCATATATTTCTTAGGAGTGCGTTATTTCAGCAGGCTTGCTGTGCTGTTCCAGGTTTGGAATATTACAGTGGTATCAAAGCATCTATCTTGGCACAGCCTGTGCATTATTTGAGCCAATATGTCTTCAGAGGGAGGAGATCCTCTCACTAACAGAGAGAAGAGGCATCATGAAAGAAGACAGAAGAAAAATTATTACACCATTGAAACCCGTGTGTATGGAAGAATAGAAGGAGTAGAGTTATCTAACATTCTTTCTCAAGCTTTGCATGAGCTGGAGGAAGAAATCAGGGGATGGAGGAATGGAATATTAGTAGATCCTTTGAGGATGTTTTCACATGAGGAAAGCCCCACTACTTCATATGATGTGTGTGAGCATTCAACCACACAATCTGTTCCACAACATGGTAGCATGCCTGATTTCTTGTCAAAGGAAGGAGGAAGAGGAGAAACACCAAAGGAGGGATCTCTTGGTGAATGTATCCAAGAATACGAATCTCAATCAGAGAGATTGAAAGACAATATCAATTTCCCAGATTTTTTTCAACTCAAAGAAGAAAGATCCTGCAACTATAGTAGGAGGAAAGGGTGCATGCAGCAAACTTTGGGTAGATTCTCTCTACCTACAGTTGATGGATCACCTAAAGACTCAGCCAAGTCTTGGGTAAAGAATCTTGACACATACTTTCAGCTTGACCAAGTATCAGAGGAAAAAGCCTTGAGAGTAGCAGGGCTACATCTTCAAGGGAAGGCTTATGCTTGGTGGCTATTTGAGTCTTCTTCCTTGGAAGGGAGGAACATCTCTTCTTATGCAAGATTGACTAGGAGACTAGTGGAAAGATTTGATTAGAGACATCTTGAGACTTCTTGGGGGCAGAAGATCAAGCCCAAGAAATATGAATCTTTTCACGAGTTGGAATATTCCATGGAGCCAACTCTAGTCCTAAACATTGTTGAAGGGGTTGAATATTTTCTGCACTTTGTATCTGAGGCAAAGGCCCCAATTCAGCAAGATCTCTTTTCCCAAAGAGAAGACTTGAGGATTCTTTCATCACTAAGAGATCGAGATAGAGGACCTCTTGATAATGGAGCATTCTCTACTGATGAGGATCAGGGAGAAGGAAATAAAAGAAGATCCTCTAGCGTTGTGCAAGTAGGAGGAGGTCTATTTTCATTTGGAGATGGAGATGAAGCAATGGCTTCCACTAGAGGGATTCTTGCACCTTTGCAAGAAGTTCTAGGGATTCTTCCATATGAAGGACATGAGCTACATGTGTCTTTACTAAAAGAAAACCAGAAAGAACAAAGGAGGGGTCACACAACTGATCCACTATCAGAAGATGAGGAAAGGGCTCCAATCATAGGCACTCTTACACCAGTAAGAGGGGTCTCCAAGTTTCATTGTTCTTCCACACAACAATCAAAGATGGATTTGCATAGTGGAAGTAGTCATGCTGTGTTCCGACCTATTTTTCAAATGGGAATGAGCCTTGAGACATCATTATCTTGTGGTGTGCCATCTTGGAAACCACCTGAGTCATATCTGATGAAATATGTTTCATACATTGATGCTCCTTCAGTAAATCCAAGAGAGGGGGGAGCACTAGAAGATCATGCTACAACACTGAGAGTATGGGGAGGTACAAATAAAGGGAGAGCATTTTTCCTATGAATTCACTATCTATCCTCACCTCTCAAATTGCATTAAGGAGATATGCTGCAAGAAGAGGAAATAACACCATCATGAAGCATGGGAGGCAAGGTTTGAATCAAAAGACAAACTTGTTTTAAGAACACCCTTCCCTGCTGGAAGAGAGATGGTGGTCTCACATGCCTGATTTGGCCAAACCAGAGAGGCCTTGGATAGATGATAACCTTCCATGGAAGACTAACTCCCAAGAGCTTCCTTCCTCTCCGGAGCATGTTCCTGAGCAAGGAGGGCAACAAGGAAGGATATCAACCTTTCATCTCATAGCTTTGGCATGGGAGATGTCAAAGAGGAGAAGAATGGGAGGAAAGGCATTCCAGCATACAATTTGGACATGGAAGATGTCAAGGATGAGAGTAGCAACATGGGAGCGACTTCAGTTGGTACATTGTCAGTGTTGTCATTGTTGGGCACCTTAAATCCCTATTGGAAATCCCAACTACTGGTGGAATATCCCAAGGATATTCATACGTGCATGATTACTGATGACTTGCTACATGAGAAGGATTTCTCAATCCAAGATGGTCTCATCTATGATCATGGTAGGGTCTTCTTGTCTAGAGCCTCCAAGCTCAAGAAGAAGTTACTACCATGGTCCTATGAGGAGTTTTGTTTCACCCATGGATATTCTATGAAGCTCAACAACATTATCTTGAAGAGCTACTGTCGGGAGGGCTTTGGAGGAGGACTATGTCAGCATTGTCAAAGATGCATGAAATTTGTGGTGATGAGGTAGCAACATAACTCTATTGGAGAGTTAATTTAGCCTTCTCTCTCTCCTCTTGAGGGAGAAGATAGATCTATGCACCACTCCGATTTTATGAGGAAAAATATTCGTGAAGAATTTGCTCATGTAAAAAAAGTTTATATTTCTGATTGTATACATTCTTTCACCATGTTTATGCGGGCCATGAATCCTAGGAGGAGTTTTATATCTTTTCAATCTCATGGTAGGTATGGGGCCACAAAAATTGTTGCATTTGGCCACTGCCTTGGTGGACAAAGGGAGATCTTGTTTCATGATGGGTGTTTTCCTAAAGCACCAAACATATCTCACACATTCAGCTACAGTGAGATGGCATGGGCTGCCAATAAGTGGTGGGAAAACCACTTACCACATCTTCGTTTAATTCAGACAGGAGATGCATTACGCTAGTTCCACACGTGGGACTATGACCCACTTCCATATGTGCACCTTGCTGGTTTTTTGTGCATTATTTTGCTTCCATACATCGATGACACGCTTGTACTTTTTATGGGACTTTATAGAGGAATGATGGGAAGTATGCATGTGCCTAATGAGTTGAATAATCTACATGTGTCTTGTGTCATATATTTCAGAGGGGACATTAGGCAACCCATGGGTGTTTTACATAAAATCTTGTTTCCTTTTGGGATGAATTTTCCACATCTCATATTGACTTTGGGGAAACAGTTCATAGGGGTTTGGATTGGTGAGCATCTAACTTATGATGGGAGTTTGATCTTGGATGGTGTCACCAATGGAGGAGAAGTCTTGCAACACTCACCTTATCAGTTTCTTGAGGAAAAGAAACATGTTGGAGGGGAGGACTGTAATATTCCCATTTAGCCCAAGCTAATGGGATATCTTATTTTGCCTTATTTTATCTTGCATTTCATATTTATGAATAAAATATGGAGGACATGTAAAACTCCTAAAAACCATGAATAAATTAATGCCTATGTAAATAGAGACATATCTGGGCCATGTAAATAATCTCTTGCAAGTGTGAATGGGCTTAAATCACAAGATTGGGTCAACCTTCACCAAATCAACAATGTAGTCTAGGTGCAATGAACCTCATGGATACACAACACAGTTCTAGATGGAGGCTCCACATGTGAAAGAGGCTAACTCATTGAGGTGGTTTAGGGTTTGACAAGGCTTTCACCCTATAAAAGAAGGAGGAGGACAACAGGAAGAGGTTGTTTATGTTATTATTTTCTAAACGTATTTTCTGCTTAGACATCCTTTGTTGGGATTTCCTATTTAGGAACCCCCACCTCCTTCCTTGAATAGCTCTTGGAGGAGTCTTGTTTGTATAGTCCACTATCTGGCATTTTTCCAAGCCACATATTGCATCTACAGTGTAGTTTTTCATAGGATTGGGTTGTCTGTGTGAGCTGCAGCAAGTGGAACTCTAGATCTGCAAAGATCTAGCTTGTATTGGAGCCTCATCTCAGTGAGTGTGTCTTTTAACCTCCTGGAAGAGTGCATCCACAGTTTGAGCTTTAGATCCATACATTGGCAGTAGGCCAAATAATTTCCAGGGCCTACAACACAATCCCTCTTCCATGACTGTGTTATTTGCAAAAGCAGAGTTGCAGGGTGTCTTGGCATAATTTTAGAGGAGGAAGACATTAGTGATTGGATCCTTCCTTTCACTGTGGTGATCCATGGATTGGCAAACCAATCCATGTTATTTTAGATATGATATACTGTATATGTTATGATTCAAAATTTTCTGAATACTTTTGCAGGTCTGTGACTTAGATTTCAGATCTACTCACTGTTGTTCATGATTTGCTGAGATCCCCAAGGGGAATGTATAGAGGATCCTATCTTGTACATAGATCTGAAATATATATATCATTTTATGTAAAGTTTGGCTTTAGATATGAGTTGTAGTCTAATTCATGCTTCAACAATGAAAATAACATTGTTAAGCTTATTCTTCCATTTCTTTTTGTTGTAGCAACTCATTTTGAGGCTTTTGTCTTGTATATTCATTCTATTTTTGTTATACATTGTATAAGATGCATTGTAAATCCATTTTGTTGATGTATAGATGAAAGATGGACCTCCATTTTGGTCTCATGCTTGTAAATTGGTACAGTGCATTATTTCTGAATCAGTCTCTTGCATATAGTTACAGCCCCTCTCTTTGGGTGAATTTCAGCTAGACTAGTTTGTGGGAGATCTGTTTAACCCACCTAGTTTGATTTTTTTTTTCTCTCCTTTTGGATTTAGATCTTAGATGACCCGATATAAGGATCCAGGGGAAAAAAATTCATTTATGTGCATAGATTTCTTAGGAGTGCGTTATTTCAGCAGACTTGATGTGTTGTTCCAGATTTGGAATATTACAGTCTAGGCTAAAGAAAGGTTTCGATGTCATTGAACGTAGGAATTTTCACTAATAGTATATGTTTTATTCCCGATGTGAAACCTCGCCCCAAGTATGTAAATATATAGGACTATGCTCCATGTATGAAAAGTAGAAGGGGACTCTCTCATCATATAGTTACACATTAGAGAACACTACTATGAATTGGAATCCCAAGTACCATCGAGTATATATGGGGAGACCCCAATAGGTTGCAAGCCCTCCATTGGTAACCGAATCAGTTTGCTTGTAGACGTGATACAATAAACACAACATTTAGGGAGATCGGTTGTAGTATGTTAAGTCCTTGGTATTTGTTTTCCTATCATTTATCACCAAGGTGTATATTACAATTCACGGATACTTGGTAATCCTTTATGCCTAGTTCACCCATTTTGACTTTTTTTTTTAATTTTTAAAATCAAATTCCCATGATATCATCTCACCTGTGTAGTTCTCTGTCCTCATCTTTTCCCGTTTAATTGTAAATTTTAAATTTATCAAAATTGATTCACCTTTTCTCCCTTTGATATTTCCTTCATGGTCATCGTGGCTGAATCGTTGGATTCACCTCCTTCCTCTTCTCAAGGATCTCAAGACCCTCCTTTTGAGATTGCCCAATTTCCATGTGGACCCCCTGAAGCTGAAGGCATTGAAATTTGGATTTTCGTAAGGGTACAGCCTATTTTTTCATGTCCACCACCTTAAACAAAATAGATGTACAAAAAAAACTATAGATGTCTCTTAGAAATGTTGGGAAAAAATGCAGATCTCGTGGCAATGTCTATCCAGGATGGGGAGACTAATTTCGTGTACATTTATCCTCAAAGCCACCCCAATATTCTAGGTTCCTATAACATGGATTCCCCCTTGGTTCCCTTCGTAAAATAAAGTAGATAATGAAAATAATATTATTTTATGAGATGGAAAGAAAAAAGAGAAAAATATGCTCTCATTACCTGGAATTCTATAGCCATTTCTAAAGCACGAGGAGGATGGGGCCTTAAAAATATAATATGGTTAGAAAAAAATTTAGTCACGAATGGAATCTATAAGCTTTAGACTAATGTGAGGACTGAAATGCTTGGTGTTGGGATTTTCATTTATTTGATGATGAGACAATTTGGTATTTGTCTAGTCAGTGAATTTAAGATTAGAGGATTATTATTATTAATTATTTCAAATGAACAGTGTAAATATACCGATGAAAATTATGAGGGATCATTTCTTAGAACTATAGAAATTTATTTTACAGTAGAAAACATCCAACGATGTGTTGTAGCTAGGAAATGATTTCCTTGGATTTCAGTTCTCTGGAGTTTTACTTCTGCAAGAAACCTGTAGTCTGCACACTAAACAATCTAGGAACAATTTTCACACCAATTTTGATAATGACCAAAAATTAGAATCTATTTAATGTGCTTATGCACAAAATTATACTTTGGTATTATATTTAATGTGCTTATGCACAAAATTCAGTGCTCTATAGCAGACCCTTTCCACAATTTTGTTGACTTTTCTCATCTCTTAGTTGTATGATGTACCTCGCAAGAGGAATACCTTTTCCATAATTTAGTTCACGTTACTCAATGATTTTTTTTTATCTTGTGTTTAATATTAAAAATAATTAACACACACCAGCAACATAGAAACACAAACATGGCAGAAACGGTTTGATAGCCTACGACATTCCTCGCATATTATGTCATTGTTAAAAGAATGTAATAATACAATTAAATAGATGAGGAAGTTGTCTCAATATGGTGCGTCTATCTTGGAAAACTTGGTTGAGATATTCTCTCAACCACACACACTAATCTAGGAGCTACTTAAACTAACTCCTAATCAAGAGGAACTAACATAATCTAGAAAATTAGGCATAAAACCCTAATTTTCAATACTCAATTAATTTAATTTATTTTGGATTTATAATTTTTTATCAGAAATTGGCTAACATTCCCCCCATCAATGATAAATCCAACATAAGAATAGGGGAACCATCTTCCAAGTTCTCATGTTGAAATTGTTGCTCCTAAAAAAAAATGCCTAAAAAACCGCCAAAGATGGATGCTGAAAAAAATTCAATCTGAAGTGACCATGACTTAGTTGTATGTTTGATTCATGTTTGAATTTTTCTTGACAACTCCATCATGTGCCAAGATGCAAAAGGATCCATCTGTCCTTTTTTTGCAATCAGCATCCTTTTTCCACTCACACAATTTGAGAATGCCTACAGGTGAATCTTCTTGTCCACTGACAAAGTTTAAAGAAGCCCACTGGTGAATTTTTTGATGATGATAGCCCACTGGCTAATGATGTTGATGATGTCAAAAACAAATCACTGCTGCTTTTGCTGATGGTGTCAAAAATTTCTCACTACAGTTGTCGAAAACTGCTCAGTGTTGATTTTGCTGTCGACTGCCCACTAGCTGCTGAAGATGTCCACTAGCTGCTGAAGATGCCCACTGGCTACTTAGATGATGTTTTCGATACTTTAAATATAAAAACCACCATAAATTTCATTGACATTTCCCACCCTTTTCCAGTTGAAAGGAGATACAATCATCTGGAAATTATTTCTGAACTCCCCCATTCATGTGTAGGAGTGGTGCACTGGTGTACTCCCCCATTCAACTGCACAAGAGTACCATGTTCATTTTACTATTTTTTGCAATATGCATGAGTGAATTCAATTCTAAAACTTATACAATATTTTGACTGTTGACGATGATTTCTGGGAATCAATCCATTCATAGTTGATCTTTAATCTGGCTGATTGTTGTCGGTTGCAACATTTCACTAATGAATGATTTGGCTTGCCACAATCGCGACAAGGATAGAGATCAAAAAAATAATCTTCCATATGACCAGTTCTTTAACAATGAGGACATTTTAGTTTGATTGCAACTTTGGGTTGTGTGTATTTCTATTTTCCTGGAACTTTATCAGAATGTGTTGAGCTGATTTGTTCAATAAATCCTGCACTGGCGAACTTAATGGGCTTTGAATAATCTGGGATATGCAAGTTGGTGTCATCTTTGATATATCCTAAGCCTCGTTGATATCTGTTACTTTGGATTTCTTCCCATGGCTTGATGATTAGTTTGGAAAAAATTTGAACTTGAACAACTTCGACACTTGAAGCTATTTGGATGAATGGCTTAGAATCATCTTTATCTGTATGGTCTAAAGACTCGGAAGCATCACTCTCCTCTTGCAACTCATTTCTTTGTAGTTGCGACTCCAGTTGAACGAACTCATTCTTTTAATTTTCCTATTGTATATGCCATGAAATATCAGCTACATTTTCTTTGTTAATTTTCACCATGTCTTCAACACTTGATAGGATAAAATTGTGAAGAACTTGTAACAACTAGATGTTTTGTGCCATGTGAACTCACTCTCTTAAATTTAGGATTGCTTGTATTGAAATTTATCTCTTGATTTAATCTAGTGGAATTTGCTCGCTTGATTTAATGACACGCTCGCATGCTTTCAAATTTTCTTGATCTCTTGCTTGGTGAAACTTGTTTTTCTTGTTTCACGCTCACTGGAACTCACACTTGGTTGCTGTAGATTTCAACTTGGTTTATTGTTGTTTGAATATTACATTTACTTGTGTTAGAGTTGAACTTGCTTGCTTTCTTTGATTTTTGATGCAATGAACTTCACGTTGGCTCGCTTGATGTTGTGAAATTTGTACTGACTTGATGGAACTTGCTTGAATGAATACTTAGGCTCACTTTCAGGATAGGTGAACTTGATTTTTGTTTTCTTTGGAGTTAAAACTCGTGCACTTGATGTACTCACTTAATTTTTCTTTAAAGGAAGGGTGTCGAACACTGTCGAAAATGCACCCAAGAGAAAAATGACAAGTTTAATCTTGATGACTCAGTTGAAGACTTAATTGACTTAATGTAATCACCTAACCAATTCAAATTAGTGTGTCGGTTTCAACCAAAAATGCACCCGTACAATTTAACTTTGTCACAAAAATGTTTATCTGCAAGTGATAAAAAAACTGTTGTTGATGTCGAGCTCATCTTGGCTTGGAATGCTTGATTTTGTAGCGTCTTCAACTTGATTTCTTTGATTAAAAGAGGTGATGTAAATATCTCTTTATCAAGTTGATGACGTGTCACATAAATGCATTATGTGTTTTTCTTCTTGTGTACTCCAGCTTGATTACATGAGCCTGATTAATTAAGTGTGATGACATTCATACCTAAGATTGATTATGTGCATGTAGTTGTGCAATTTTATGTACCATATTACGGGAGGAGTGGTTTTGAGTAAATGGATGCAAATCATGCACACGCATTCACTACACACAGTGTACCTAAGATCCCCTTATTCAATTTCAGGTGGATCTAGGACACAAACACAAAAAATTTATATTTTATTAAGTATGGGGCACATCAATCTTCCATCTTTACAACATCTTCGTTGAAGCTTCTCAAGTATAGACTGTGAAAAACTCCATAGAGGAAATTTGTCTTCAAAACTAACTTAACAACCTAGAGGTAAATATTTTACTTCAATAATAAACTTCTACTTATCACTCCAAATTTACAACAAAATTCAATCATTATCACTTTACAAAATTACTTCAACATTCAACTTATCACTCCAAGAATTACAAAAACCAATCCTTATCAATCCACAAATTTCAAAAACATCACCCTTATTACAAAATTAATTACAATATTCACCCTTATAACTCCCAAAATATTTTATCCACTCCTCTCTCCGAATTCACTCACCACTAAGAAAATACCATGACTCTACTAAGTCTCTCTTTAAACAAAAAATTATGAATTCACTTTGAAAAAGTGAATCAAGACTTAATAAAGAAACAAGTGTCACTTAAAGTTTCTTTTTGAACTTTATAGCCTACGTATGTAAAGTTATATTAACCATTGCTTTACATTGTCCCCTTTTTTAAAATTTAATTAAAAATTTTTATGAAGTCATTTTTAAAAAAAGAGAATTTTCGTTTCAGATTTAAAGCACACCTTTAAAAAAAATATTTGGAGAAGTTACTTATGGCAGCATAAAAGTCAATGATCTTGCAACTTATGTAACCTTGCATGGCTGTGACTTCTGTACATGGCCAAGGATGACAACAAAAAAAAATTGTTGGTTATGTTCTGGTGAAAATGGAAGAGGAGTTCACAGAATGCCACAATGACATAACCACTATGACCATGTTGTATACATAGTGCAATCTGTCCTGCCCTTATTGCTCTTTTCAACACAATTTATAAAGTCAACATTTCACATTGACGTCTTCAACCAAGCACGAACCCAAAAACCTTTCAACGCATCCAAACAGGGAACTTCAATGATGCTTTAGAGTGTATCAGGCCACTTCTACACAGGTAATTAATGGTGTCTCACATTGGTCTTTAGTAGTTTGATTGCCAGATTCTAGCACTGGCACTGGTGCTAGTGTTGGCACATATGCCAGCGATGGAAAAATGGAGCCATCTGTGTTGGCCTCCACATATTTTGGTTGACACAAAAAACAAATAAAACAAAAATAAAGAGCTAATATTTGACACAGGTGATTCTGCACTAACTTTGTAGCTCTTGTGATAGATCGTGCAACTTTGGAAATTCAGTTTATCTAGTTCATGATCACACCTTTTGTGCTCACAATCGAATGGATGGAAAAATCACCACAATAATACAGAGCCCACTAGCATACTACCACTGCAAGAGAATGGAAGACGAAAGGATGTTGAGACCATTTTAATGTTGGAGGGCTTTTTGCTGCATTATTTATGCCTTCATAAATGAAAATGCTGATGCAGCTGCAGGAGGCTAAGATTCCAGTTAAATTGATGAAGGCAAATGAAAGAAAGCTCTAGGCTCTCTCGACTCCACAAGTAGCGCTTCTATCAAAAGATCCAGATCTGAAATATATTGCACAACAGGAATTTGTGACATATTTGAGGTGAATACATTTACATCCAGAAAAAGAGATATTTGACGTATCAAAGTTACCAATAGAATAATTATTTTTCCCTTTAGGTCTCCTTGTAGCTCCCCAGATACGTTTCTTGAAAACGAGTGGAATAAAACTGAAAAATATGGACATTGTATGTGTTGAGCGCAGACACAAGCCTGGAGACAGTGAAAGAAGTGAGAATGAAGATGGAAGTGCAGATGAGGACTTCTTACGAAATGTTATGAATGGAGAGCCAAAACAAGTAAAACAATGCTCCAAATTAGATCATCACTCTAGCAATAAGGATTCCAGTTTTTTGTCTTGAGAATATCATAATTTGAGATCCAGGAATGAGGATTAAGGGGATGACGCATTTCTGACAAAAAATAGGCCAATTGAGATTACATGACACTTACACGACTACCTCGTAAAAGCACAAGCAGTGCCACAACCACTTTCACACCCTTGAATCTCACACCCAACACACATATCTGAGGAAACAATATCCTTTTGTGGATATTAATGATTTTCAACACATTCTCAACCACAAATATGACACCAATCACTTTAGATTTCTTTTAGCCATGTTTCTGTGTGAGACTCCTAACAATTTTCCTATCTGATCCAATCTTAGACACTATAGAAAAAATCAGGGAAGCAGGAAAGCTACAGGCCCAAATTAAAATATTTTAGAGGTTCCACACGCGGCTGATATGATAGAAATTTTACACACCAGATAATAGTGCACAACTCTAATGATCGACTTTCCATCACATAGCGCGAACGAGGCCACTCCACACCCAGCCACACACAAGATTTACACCATAGCAAAAAAATCTCTCAACAAGTCATCAACACACCGTAATCTCTGATACCACATGTTGAATATTAAAAATAATTACCACACACCAAAAAAACACTAGCAACATAGAAACATAGACATGGCATAAAAGTATTGATAGCCTCACGACATTCCTCGCATATTTTGTCATTAATAAAAGAATGTAATAATACAATTAAATATATGAGGAAGTTATCTCAATATTGTGCGTCTATCTTGGAAAACTCCATTGAGATATTCTCTCAACCATACACACTAATCTAGGAGCTACCTAAACTAACTCCTAATCAAGAGGAACTAACATAATATACAAAATTAGGCATAAAATCCTAATTTTCAATATTTAATTAATTTAACTTATTTTGGATTTATAATTGTTTATGAGAAAGAGGCTAACATCTTGTTGTAGGAATATATATTTCTATTGAATATTAATATCACTGTGGAAGTAGTTGGAGTGCCAAGGCTCATAACGTTGTGAGAGAGGATGTGGTGAGGAGTCTATGATTCTATTCTGAGCTAGTTCAAACCTCATTCAAATCCATTAGCTCAGATGAGAAGGTAATTGTTGGTATGGTCAAGGATGTTCGAATCAAGTTGGGGGGATGGATAAGTAGGACAAGTATCACCATCGTTGTATTGTATTACTATTAGGTGGTGTTTGGAAAATATTTCATCCAAACAAAGAAGGCAGTTCCCATTCTGCACTTAAATAGAACGTGGATGAAAAATTTTAATCCCAACCATGGCACATGGAAACCTTATTTTAGACGTGAACAAAGAATATTGTTATGGTTTAAGAAATTTCATGTTCATGGTATACTACAAAGTGTATGGGTTTGGTTGTCCTATTCTATAATCTAAAAATGAAGTTTGATTGTTGTGTTGATGTATCATTTATTGTTAATGAGTTAGTAATATTTTTCCCACATCATCTACCAAGTTTACTTCCCCAAATTGTTCAATGATGAGTACTCCTAAGCTACTAATGCGAGAAGTGAACACTGAGAGGATGTAATAGGATATTAATCCATTTATAACAGAGTTCATAAGGTAACTTCTAGGATACCCGAGTGTGTACAAAAATATTTAAGTGAGACAGATAAATTTGCAACTTTGGATGTATATTCAACAATTTATGTAGATATGAAATGGTTTATAAGTGTAAAAGAGTAAAACTCAAATAGTCTTGCTGATAAGAATCAATTTTTTTATTGATAAGCTTTGCAGCTAGGATGTGGAAGCCATCAACACTTCCTATTTGTAATAGATGTATGTAACAATGCATTGGATCACCTTAATACAAATATATGTAAAAAAAAAATTAGTGACAACAAGAAGAAAGAAAAGCATCTCCTCTCAATGCTTGGAATTCTACAGTCATTTCTAAAGAAGAAGGAGGATGGGGCCTTAAAAATACAATATGGTTATAAAAAAAATTATTCACAAATGAAATTTGGTATTTGGCTAGGAAATAAACTTAAAAATAGAGGATTACTATTATTAATTATTTCGAATGAATAGTGTAAATATAGAAACAGAAATTATGAGGGAGCATTTCTTAGGAGCGTAAAAAAATATTTTACTTGCACAGTGGAAACTATCCAGCAATGTGTTGTATCTAGGCAAGAATTTCCTTGGAGTTCAGTTATTTGGAGTTTGAGTTCCCCCAAAAAACCTTTATTTTGCACAATAAACAATCCAGGAACAATTTTCACAAAGCTTTTGATAATGACCAAAACATAGACTTTGCAAACCTACATTTTGGTTTTATATTTACTGTGTTTATGCACAGAATTTGGTGGTCTATTATAGAAACTTTCCACAATTTGGTTGAATTTTATGAGTGTACGATGTATATTTCTGAAGGAATACCTTTTCCACAGTTTGATTAACCTTTCTCATTGCTCTTCTGTTTCTTATTGTAGGAACATATATTTATACTGAATATAAATTTTATTGTGGAAGTAGTTAGAGTGCCACGACTCATAACTTTGTGAGAGAGGATGTGGTGATGAGTCTATGACTGTATTTGAGCCAGTTCAAAACTCATTCAAATCCATTAACTCATATGAGGGGATAATTTTTGGTGTGGTTAAAGATATTCGAATCAAGTTGGGGGAATGGATCAGAAGGAAAAGTCTCACCATTATTATATTGGATGACTAATAGGTGGTGTTTGGACAATAGTTCATGCAAACAAAGAAGGTGGATCCCATTCTACACTTAAATAGAATGTGGATGAAAATTTTAAATCCCAACTGTGGCACATGGTAGGCTTATTTCATATGTGAACATAGAAGATTGTTATGGTTTAATAAATTTCATGTTCATAGTATACTATGAATTGTAAGGGTTAGGTTATGCTATTCTATATGCTAAAAATGAAGTCTGATTGTTATGCTTATGTCTCATTTGTTATAAATGAGTTAGTAATAGTTTTTCCACATCATCTACCACGTTTACTTCCATAAATTGTTGAGAAATCATAAGCTAATAATGCCAGAAGTGAACATTGAGAGGATGTAATAGGATCTTAAGCCATTTATAATAGAGTTCATAAGAATTTACTTATAGCAACACAATTAGAAGCATGCAAGAGCAATTTAGTTCTCAAACAATTGTCCAAACTCATAATTCTATAAGAAAAAAAAGCATTTCCACTTATTTCTACTATCAAAATGAAAGAATATCTTCACTAACTATAAATTTATAGAATGGAATTTGAGTGTGTATTTCAAAATTATTAGGGGAGGATGTTGTCTACACTTTTCATAGTTATCCCAACTCATACTTCTATAGAAAAAATAAAATTGCACGTATTTCTAGTATTGATGACAATTTCAATACTCATTATTGAAATTGTGACATATTTCTAACAAGATGTCATATGCTTCTGTTAAATATTGGAGACATCCTCTACAACCTCTAGCTTCTCCTTCTCCCCTATTACAGGAATGGCTCAATACCTCAATTTTTTCGAGATTTATCTTTTCCATTAGATGTTTGTTGTCTTATTTCTTCTCTGAATGAAATATTTGGGAGGTTTGGTTTTTGTATACTTGTTTATCTTTTAAGCTCATGAAATATTACAAAATTGACTAGATTGTGACCATAACCTATGTATATTATGACACTATAGGAAATGTTTTCTGAAAAATATCACATAAAAACTACTTTTCTCAATATCCAAAATCTTTGTTAGACACACCATATCCACTGAATTTTCATGTGTGACAGTAGCTTCTGAAAGTGATGGGTATTTTGTTTAGAAATAATGAATATTCTCAAGTCCTCCACTGTTGAAAATTGTAATTTTGGATGGCGCTATTATTTCAGAGCTAAGGTTTATGTGATATGATTTAAGTGGAGAATTGCTTTTCAGATACATCACTTCACAGATTTGTTGTTGATATTTGGTATTAATATTCTCAAAAAAAACTATTGATGAATAATTTTCACTTTCACAATTACTCACACCAACTTTATCAATATGAAAGTTGGTTTTGAGATGCAAGTTGTTGTGTCCTAGGACAGATGTGATGGCATATCCCCTTACGATACTAACATCTCATGCCTTATGAACTTTGTCTTGTGTTTGTTATCTAATATGTAATTACAAGCTATTGTGAACTCTTTATTATGGTTTTTATTTCTGATGCAATTGCAAGTTATACTATAGTCTCAAATACTTATGGTGGTTTATGCAACCTAAATGTCAATTTTTCTAGTCACTGTGAGCCAACATACTCTTGAATGCCCCACTTGTATGTCCACTGAGCTTCAAAGAGAGGAGTATGCATGTAAGTACCAAATAATTTTTTCACTTATCAAATTCCCAAATATTTTGTTTCCAATGTAGGCCTTCTAGCCATGTTCATTGAAATTCTTCCGAAAAAAATAAGTTACTAGGAAACCAATGGAGTTGTGATTATTGATAGTGCACTTAATTTTTTTCTTTTCTAAGAAACATGGGTACTATTTCTTCTGAATTAATGAAGTTGCAACATTCTCTTTGAGAAAAGGAAAACCATCAAACCGTTCTTAATCATCCTTCAAAAATTCACTATTTTCTGTTAGATTAGGAAATGTTTTCATATAGAAATATTATTTAATATCATATTTCAATGAAACATTATACACGAATATATCATGTCTCATGTCACGTACATTATTTTGTGCAACTGCTTCTTATTTGAAAATTTTCCGTTCGATGCAACACATTCCATTTGATTTCTAATACTATGTAGGTGTTGGTTTGTTTTGAATTTAGAGTGTTAAGATTTTTTTTACCTTTGTAACATGACCAAATACTTTTTATCTATATGACATGAAAATAATTTTTATATAGCTAATAGGTTGTAACCTTGAAGGGTACTACCCCTGTATGAACTCAATGTAATGGAAATTAATGTGATAGATGAAAAAATATTTATAATGACATCTAATGAAATTTCAATTATTTAATACTTGGAATATTCTTAGTTCTACACTTGTAAGCATTATTTTGTCTCTCTTACTTAAGATTCCATTGAGTAAAATTCTTATAATACTTTATCTTGAAGTTTACATTTAAATGAAATTATTATCAATGCTTTAAATTATCGTGCAGATTCGAGCATTGGCATCCATCCTATCATATTTCATTTATGATTTATTTTGTTTCCCTTTTTTACTCTCCTATAAGTGTTTCATATTGTATCTGTTGTGTCTCAATCTAGTCTCCTAAATTGAGCTCATTTAATTGTCAACCAGAATTTGTAAACTGCTGAAGTGAAGTGTACCATATGTACCTAGGTGATTGTTTCCTAGTGCGTTGTGTGTAGTGTGTTGTGATGTTTTTGGTCTTTTATGTTGATTTATGATGTTTTTGGTCTTTTGGTGTTTTATGTTCACAATGAAACTGCCTAGAAAACTAATAGAAAGAAGTTGGTGGTCAAAACAGAGTTAAGCCTAATGTATGGAATGGTAAATGCAATTGGAAATAATGAAGCAGAATCTGAACTATGACTAAATGAAAGCAAAAGCTTGATAATGACTTCTTAGGCAAATGACACAAACTAAACTTGAGAAATGATCACTAAATATGCAAGTTCTCTAACTAGACAGTTAAACACTAATCTTATCATGATGCAACATTTTGTTCTAAGCTCATCTATTCCATGACTAATTCCTAATTCTATTCTGCAATTTAATTGAATGTCTCAGAACCTATACTCAAAGAGTTATTGGTTTCTTTTCAAAGTAGTTCTTTTGAGGAAGAGCTCTGTTTATAAAATGATGAGGAATTTGCAGAGATACTTCAGACCTTATAGTGATGTTATCTTCTGTTCCTATGGTTATGGATCACTTTGTAGTTTTCAGAACAAAAAGATGTTTGTGAATAATGAAGGTTGTCTTGTGAATCCTAACAACTAAAGTAATCTATTGTGCAAAGGATGACAGTGTGACTATGAGATGCAAGTGCAATGAGTTAATTTAAGCATGAACCTAAGATGCTTCTAAACTAGAACAATGTTAAACTATAAGTCATCATCAAACTTGAAACAAAGTAACTTAACATGAATTAAATGCAAATGAAACTCCGGAGCATTCTAACTAACATGCATTATTCTATGAGGTTACACAATCTGTTTGTTCATCATTAGTGATATTTTGGAAGAGTTCCTTCTTTTGGAAGGGATAGAACAATTCTAACTGTGTAATTGTATGCAATTGAAAGCAAATGAACAGAAAGCAAATGAAAAACTAAGTTACCATATCCATATCCTACTCGTCATTATGATGTCTTGGGCAAGCGTCTAAGAGTAAGAACAGAGATGATACTTAGTACAAACAAACAACTAAATCTTTCATTATCACGGTCATGTCTTGAACTTCTTAAGGATGTATTGGAAGAATTTCTTCTTGTGGAAGAGTGATTAGAACAAGTGTAACTGTGATAATGAGTAGCAAAAACTACAACTAATTCCTACAGTACTATAGTTATTCATCACTCATTGTTATGATCTGTTGGAAGAATGTCTTCTTGTGGAAGAACTGGAATGAATATAACTACAATATCTAGTTAAAAACAAATACAAATTCAACTCCTATCCTACAATACCATAGTCATTAATAATTCATCATTTTGGTCTGTTGGAAGAGTGTCTCCTTGTGGAAGAGCTGGAACGAATATGACTACAGTAGCTAGTTAAACAAATACAAATTTAACTCCTATCCTACAATACCATAGTCATTAAACATTCATCATTTTAGTCTGTTGGAAGAGTGTCTTCTTGTGGAAGAGCTAGAATGAATACGACTACAGTGGATAAAACAAAACAACTATCAATTCAAATGCAAAACGTAAAGGCAGCTAGGAAAAACTTATCTAATTAACGCAAAAGAAATCCGTGCAAGAGGCAGGGGCCCTCTACCACTTGACGGCATTCAACTCCAAATTAAATCACGCCTTCAAAATAACTTTGTCTGCTCCATTAACGATGCAAAAGTTTGAACATGACACTCTGCGTTTTCAGGAATGTATCACAGAGTTTGAACAAAATCTAGCAGCAAATCTAACATAAAATCTCTAACTAAGCTCTCGGTCTACTCAAGAGTTTATAAAGTAAATGCAAGTAACAATAATTACAACAATTTAGGAATAATGTCTTTCCTTATCCGAATCATCTTAGGAGTCTTTGAGGTGGCTACGTGAAGAAGAAAAGACACCTGGACTGAGACAGTCCTAGTAGGAGTCTCCTTTCATGAATGTGTTCCCACGTGCATAACCGTACCCAGAATCCATTTCTTCTTCCATGATGAGCAACAAACCATGTAGGCACGACGTGGATCATGCCCATATGCAGTTTTTCTCAAGAGGCCACCTAGAACATACTCAAACATAAAGGTAGCTGCAGAATCGCCGGTTAGCTACGGAATGTCTGCATTCTGCAGCTAGTTCCGGTCAAAATGCTTAACAATGGAAAAAATCACAAAATTCAACAAGTCAGTCATGTAAATCATTCTAGAAGTAATTTTAACTATATTTATTGATCAATTGGGTTTAAGATAGAAATGGACAAGGGAAAATGAGGTAAAATGAGGTGAAGGAAAGCACAAATTTGAGGCTCAACAGTATCCATCACACAATGAGCATATTGGGTCTGCTTGGAGGCATTTCTTATGGTTTAGTATGTTCTCTTGTCATATTTATCCAGCTAGAGTTTGATAGGTCACTAAAATATATAACATGATTATGGATCAATGTAAAATTATTTATAATTTTCACATTATTAACAACAATCTAACACAAATCCAAAAGTTGTGGACAGGTAAAATTAAACACAAATTCAAAAGTTGAGGGCAGATAAACTTAAAAACAACTTCAAAAACTCAGGTTAGGTAGACTTAAAATAAACAGGAATAAGGGAGTACATGAATATTGGTAAATGTAACAATGATTTATAATTTTCACACAATTAACAACAAGCAAGCACAAATGAAAAATTTGAAGATAGGTAAATCTAGATTCATGTTATAGATGTTGGGTATGTGTTATATTATTTCCACGATTATTCGCATGCTACAGGGGGTCACAAGGGGGCGACAACCCCCCATATATGTTGCGCTGGGTGCAGCAGGGGGTTCAAAGGAGGGGCAACAGCCCCCCCTGTGCAGGGGTTCGCAAGGGAATTTGTTTTTCCTTATTTTTCAGTGGGAAAACCTACGTATGGTTTTGTGCATGGGTTTACACATGGTTTTGGGGCATGATGGTTTTCATCTCTTGGTATTTTGTAGTTCCGGTCAAGGGAACTACGGTTATGTTCTAATCTAGGGTTAATGGATTGGAGTTTATGAATGCTTCCGCATGTATATATATTTGTTGTAACACAAAAACGAACATAATGAAAAATCAAGAGCGTAGTCCTGATTTTGGGATCCAGGGGAGAAATCTCTATGTATATGTGTTTTATGTTTTATTCTCTCGCTATTGTTTATTTTTTGTCTTTAAGAATTTTTTTGCAGATAATTTTTGTACAGGGTTAAAACATACATTTGGTATCATAATTGTTTCTGCTTTAAGGGGATGCCTTTGCTGTTGAGGGGTTTTTTTATCAGGCCTGTGGTACACCCTGTTTAGTGGGAGATTTATGGGATTGATTCTTGCGGTGAAAGAAGATGGCGAGAAATGGAAAGATAGAGATCAAGAAATTTAATGGTAAAATTTTTGAGTTGTGGAAGCCCAAGATGGAGGATCTGGTGGTGGATAAATATCATTGGATCGCGGTAGATCTGAGTACTAAACCAACGACAATGTCAGATGAAGACTTTTCGAAGTTGGATTGGAAGGAAAATAGCACAATACGACTGTGTATATTAGATTCGGTATTGTTGAATGTATCTAGGGAAGATACGACGAATACTTTGTGGGTCAAGTTAGGGACTTTGTACCAATCTAAGTATCTAGTGAATAAATTTTTCCTGCAAAAAAAGATGTATAACCTGAGGATGAAGTATGAAGACATGGCGATAGAGTATATGAATGACTTCAATACTCTGGTAAGTCATTTTTCATCTGTTGATATTAAAATCTTAGATGAAGATAAGTGCATTGGTTTGTTGTGTTCTCTACCAAATTCATGGGATAGTCTTGTTATTGCAATAGGTAGAAATACAACTACCTTGAATTTTGATGAAATTATCTCAACATTGTTGTTAGAGACAGAGAAATATGGAGGGAGAGAATGGAGATGACATATATGTATGAGAAAGGTCCAAAAACATAAACAAAAATAATTTTTTGAGTGGGATATCTAAATCTCTAAGAAATCATGTAAAGGTGTGCTGGAAATGCGGAAAGGAAGGGCACTAGAAAAAGGACTGCATATATAAATATCCTCAAAAAGGAAATGGATATGATATGCTCCTTCCGTAGAGGCAAAAGCCACCTCAGATGAAAGTGGTGATGTGTATTTGGCTTCTTCTTCAAATACACATGTAGATCATGAGGCATGGTTGATTGACTCAGGTGCATCCTTTCACTTCACTCCCCATATGGAGTGGTTTTTCAAGTATGAGAAGTATGATGGTGGTGATGTCTTATTAGGAGATGATTGAAGGCCAGAATCGTCAGATGTGGAAAATCCAAACTGAAGCTACAAGGTGGAAGGATCATAACACTTCCTAGTGTTCTGCATATTCCTACATTGGTGAGAAATCTGATTTCTTTAAGCAACATGGATGATGCAGGTGTAAAAACAGTGTTCAAGAAAGATACCTGCAAGATGGTTTGAGGAGCACTGGTATTAATGTGGGGAGTTTGGATTGGAACTATGTAAAAGCTTCAGGGTGGCACTGTTATTGATGGATGCAAAAATTATGTGGTTTTTGAAAGTGGAGCGAAAATCCTAGTAGTCTTTGGAGAAAAGGCCATGCTATGGCATCAAAGGCTTCGACATATAGGAGATAAGGGCCTTTGGATACTGCATGGTAATGGTATGGTAGAAGGTATGTCGAATTTCTCTCTGGATTTCAATTTCTGTGAACATTGTGTATATGTGAAGCAGAGTCAGGTGAGTTTTCCTTTTGGTGCTAAGAGGGTAAACACGATATTAGAGCTTGTGCACAGTGATGTGTTTGAACATGTGTCGATTCCATCACTGGGAAAGTATGTGTACTATTTTTAATTCCTATATGACTTCTCAAGGAATACATGGATATATTTCTTGAGGAATAAATTTGAAGCCTTCCACAAATTTAAAGAATTTAAGGCTCTGGTGGAAAACCAAACAGAGAAGAAGATAAAGGTGTTGAGGACAAATAATGGTGGAGAGTTCTACAAGAAGGAATTTGAAGAGTTTTGTAAGAAGTATGGTATATCATGATAGAATAATACTCCATACACACCTCAACAAAATGGATTTTCATAAATAATGAATAGAATGTTGACAGGAAAGGCAAGAGGCATGCTCACTGGTACTAGGTTAGGACAAGAATTTTGGGCAGAGGCAGTGGAGACGACATGTTACCTAGTTAGCATATCACCTTCATCAGCATTGGAGGATAAGACTCCACATGAGGTATGGGCTGGTAAGAAACCCTCTCTTTCACATCTGAGGGTATTTGGATGTGATGCATATGTACATGTTCCAAAGGAGAAAAGGACCAAGTTGGATAATAAATATGAAAAGTTCATCTTTTTTGGGTATAACGATGGCTTAAAAGGTCAAAACCTTCAGAGCCTAGAAACAAGGAAGGTTGTGTACAATAGAGATGTGGTGTTCATGGAGGTGAAAGATGTCATTTAACATGAAGTCCTACCAAAGGAATCTGAGAAGATAGAGTTTGAGCTAAAGGAGGATAAATCAGAATCTACAACAAAGAAAGATTCAGAAGAGGAAGAGCCACAAACTCCAGTTATGAGAAGATCAGTTCGGGAAAGAATGAAACCAGAAATGTATAGTCCATCTACTTTATGTTCAAATTTTGTTTTAAATTTCACTGATGATGATCCCAGAATGTCAAGGAGGTAGTGGATTCAAAGGATGGAAAACTCTGGAAGGAGGCTATGGTTGATGAAATGGAATACTTACACAAAAATGAGGCATGGGATCTGGTGGAGTTGCCGAATGGAAGGAAGCCCATTGGGAGAAAATGGGTGTTTAATAAGAAGATGAATGTATAAGGTAATGTGGAGAAATACAAAGGCAAGATGGAGAAATAAAAAGCTCGGTTGGTAGAAAAAAGTTATTTGCAGGTGTCGAAAATTGATTTTGGTGATATTTTCTCTCCTGTTGCCATGGTTACTTCTATTAGATTACTTTTATCTGTTGATGCTACATTTGATTTTGGGTAGAAAAGATGGATGTGAAGACAACATTTCTTCATGGGGATCTAGAAGAGGAGATATACATGAAATAACCTAGAGGCTTTACGGTGAAGGGTAAGAAAGAACTGTTATGCATGTTAAAAAAGTCTCTGTATGGGTTAAAACAATCACCAAGGATGTGGTATCAGAAATTTGATACCTATATACAGGGACTTGGCTTCACCAGAAGAAAAGAAGATCACTGTGTGTATTTTAAATTAATTGGTGACCATGTTATTTATTTGGTCTTGTATGTGGATGATATGTTGTTGATTGGAAATGGCAAAGAATTTATCCAAGATTTGAAGACCTAATTGTTCTCCAAATTTGACATTAAGGTTCTTGGTGCTGCAAACTATATTTTGGGAATGGAAATTAAGAGAGATCGGGCAAAGAGGAAGCTCTGGTTAAACCAGAGGAAGTATGTTGAGACAATAATGCAGATGTTCAATATGAGGATAGAAAACCGATGAAGGTTCCTATTCCTATAGGTGTAAAACTATCTGTTGAATGGTGTTCGAAGACACAATAAGAAGAGGAGGATATGTCTCGTGTTCCATATGCAAGTGCAGTGGGTAGCCTAATGTATGCAGTGGTCTGTACTAGAATAGACATTCCACATGAAGTGGGAGTATTGATCAGGTTTATGTCAAAACTTGGGAAGGAGCATTGGAAAACAGTGAAGCGGGTTTTCAAATATTTGTGTGGCACTAGTGATTATGGTTTGTGCTACTAGGGAAGAACAGGATTGGACAGAGTTTTGGAAATACATGGTTCTTTTTTATGCAGGCTGGGCTAGATATCTGGACCAAAGAAGATCTACAGGTGGGTATGTGTTTAGCCTATTTGGAGGTGTAGTCAGTTGGATGATTAAAAGACAGTTTGTAGTGGCACTTTCAACTACAGAGGCAGGAATACATGGTCGCCACTCATGCAAGCAAGGAAGTAGTTTGGTTATAGAGATTGTGTTCAAGTATGGGGTTGGTGCAATGAGCTATAAGGATAGACTGTGATAGCCAAAGTGAAATTTTCTTGGCTAAGAACCTTTCTTATCATTCAAAGAAAAAGCACATTGATGTTCAATATCACTTTGTGAGAGATTGGTTGAAGATAAAAAGGTGTTGCTCATAAAGGTGGACACTTTGAAGAATGGTGCAAATGCATTGATGAATTCTGCAAACACTTAGAATTTTTGATGGTGTATAGAAACAATGAGTGTTGCAGGGTTGGAAAAATCACTAAGCTCTCCTATGGCCCCTGCGGAAAGAAAACAACAAGTGGGAGAATGTTGGGTATGTGTTATATTATTTCCATGATTAGTCGCACATGCTGGGGGGGGGGGACTGTGAAAATTATTGTTGTACATTGCATCGAGCGCAACAGGGGGGGTGGCAACCTCCCCTATCCAGGGGTTCGCAGGTAGGGGAGCACCCCGTGATTTATTTGTTTCCTTCTTTCTCAGTTGGTGGACCCACCTATGGTTTTGTGCATGGGTTTGCACATGGTTTTGGGGCATGATGGTTTTCAGCCCCTGCTATTTTGGAGATCCGGTCAAGGGAACTACCGTTATGTTATAATCCAGGTTAATGGATTGGGGTTTATGAATGCTTCAACATGTATATATATGTGTTGTAACACTAAAAGGAATGTAATGAAAAATCAAGCTCGTAGTCCCAGTTTTGGGATCCATGGGAGAAATCTTTATGTATATATGGTTGATGTTATTATCTCACTATTTTTTATTTTGTGTCTTTAAGGAATCGTTTACAGATAATTTCTATACAAGGTTAAAACCCACAATAGAATCATTGATCATTGTTTTCTTTGGGATTGCTGGTTATTTTTCCTTGGAATTTATTAGTGTAGAAAAGAATTCATTTTCTTTACACAAATTTTCTAGGGAATGGGTATTTTAATTCTAACCTTACTAAGGTCATTACAAAAATCAAATCTAATGTTTTCCTTATCTAGAAATAGGTGACAATTTCAATACATTAGATATGATTTTTTGGGATTCAACAACGTTAAGTAAGCCATTCTTCCATGACCATTTCCATGATACGTAGTCATAACTGCCTAATTTCTCATGAATTTTGAATAGTCCACTTAGCACTCATTGCATCGGGTGATGCTCACAAGGGTGAAGAAGTGGGATTGAAACTAGTGGAATGAATCACATAGTGTAATCATCACTTATAAGGCTTGCGCCCGGTAACCAGAACTTCCCAACTATGGCTGGTGTAATCGATATTACTTGATGGAATTCACTTTTAACCCAAGAAGTGTTCTTATACTTCCAAACAAGGAAAATAAAAAAGATAAAAAAAAAAAAATTATGAGGAATCTCACTCATAGCAAGAGTGGGAAACATAAGACTCAGCCTCAACAAACAATATGCCTAACTAGATTACTAACCAATACCATGTGTGTAAAAATGCAAGAAAGTGACATGTTATCTTACCATAATTTTTCTAGATAATCTTGAATTTATGCCCTATTTGTCAAAGTGGTTGCATAGTATGTACCTACAAATGCCTGATTAACGAAGTTGTTTATTTTCTGTCTATGTTGACTTGTCAACTTGCTAAGAAATATTAAACACTTGCATTATCACTTTGGTATGTTTGCAATAGGACAAAAATATATTAACCGTGGGAGGAATTTTCAGTCTTTAAGAATACCACGTCCAAAGTTCTAGTGAAATCGAAACAAAATCTACCCTATATGTGCAAAAAAACATATTCAATGTTCATAGTTCAATTTTTGGCATGCCAAATTTCTATTGCAATGCTTCCTTAGTACCTATTAATTTATTGTATTCATGTTGAATGAAATCATAAAAGAAGTTGGACTTTTCCCAAAGCCTTATTTAGGTAGACCAAAGAAGTGCCTCTTCACAAATTAACATACCTTTTCGATCTATTTTTGATATTTCAAAGGAATCATTGTCTTTTTTCAAAAAGGAAAACAATATGAATTCTCTTGATTGAGCTCCTACTATTTCATATGTATTAATGCAGTTTGTGCAGGAGAATCAGTCCATGAAATCTTATAAGTCAAGATTCACTGTTGACACTTTCATAGCGCAGATTGATCTCTGAGAAATAATCATATAATAATGCATTAGGCTAACCTCCTATGCCCTCATAATAAATAAATACTCATGGTTATCAACATTTCAATCTGAAAAAAAAAATGTACATTTTTAGGTTATAAGTGATTATAGCTTGATTATTGTAACTTCCTTTGTTAACTAAAAATAGAAAAATGCTTTACTTCAACCTGTCATGTTCAATGATATCAAGATGAATTGTAGAAAATGTTTCCCAAATATAAATACAACATGTGTGCGATATGATCAAAATCTACTAATACGTTAAAGTTCTTTTTTGGTCAACCAAATATTTTATTATAAATTTAAATAAAATTTAAAGTCACATGCACATCCCATGTCTGCTCAACAAGAATTCATTTACCATTAATCTATAGGTAATTGGTCATGTGCGTGTGTACTCCATAATATCAATAACATAGAGAATAATTTATAGGTTATGAAGAAACTATTGAAATAATTAATCAAGAACCAATTATTTAGACTTCAATCCCTTACTCATATGTATTATATTAGTGATCCCCAATAGAAGAGAACTACAATTTTGAATGCTATTTCATGCTTCTATTTTCATTTATCTGTAAAGATAACATCTAATAGAGCATCGACATATTTCTGAAGAGTGCATTGATACTCCTTCTAATAAAAACTTGAAGTAATTGGTTTGAATTTATGCTATATATTTTATAACTTTGAATTCAAATTCTTAGATGAGATACCATAAGTAAGAGTGTTTCACGTGAACTTGGATATTTTGACTTTCCAATGGCTTCAATAAAATTCTCATCCCAATTTTCTTAGAAAGAATTATTTTACAAGGTTTATTGCATTTTCAACTGTAGCTAAAGTTTTAGCTGAAAATTTGCTATTTTATTTCGTCGCCATCTATGAGATGAAGTAATACCATTTACCACAGATCAAAAGAATTATGTTGATCTAGTACATATTGCCTATGTAAACAATTCTTCTTATTTGAAAAAAATGTGGTTTTGTACATACATATTTAAGAAACAATGGATGTACAGAAAAGAGAGGGTTTACATTATGTTGCATTAGGTAGAGTGTCCAACATAATGGATACTCGTTTGGTCCCTTTAGATCTTTTGTGTAGAATATCACCAGCTAAGTTATTTGAAAAAAGGTAATATTTACGGTGGAAAAAGTGACAGGCGGTATACATGTTTAGAGTAGTTGCACCTCATGGATTACTTTTACTTAGGGTTGTTATCATGGTATAATGTTAACATCTTGCTTGTATTTTTATTTTTTTTAGATAAAAGTTTTGGAAGAAGGTCTTTTTAATTGTCCTGCATTTGGAATTAAGGCTTCTGAGGGTATAGAATTTGAATTCAAAACTCTCTTAGTGAATATTGAAGACAATGAGGTTCGTGATTATGCAAGGTAACTCTCTCTGAATGATTTTCAAAGGAGGTCAATAATTAAATAATCGAATATGAATCAACCTAAATTTTAAACCGTTATTTGGAAGTACAATTTTTTCAATCCATTTGTGTTAAAATTACTTTGGAACCATAACGAGGATTCTTTTTCATTCATGATCTTAGGGGCTTCCTTCTTCAGCAGGTTTAGCTCAGCAGACCAAAGCTTTAAGGGCTTTACGAAGATTTTCCATTGAACTTATTAGAATACCTACAGTATTTGATGTGTGTTGAACCTCGTATATGCCCATTTTCCATCGTACAACACCATCATCCATAACCTAAATTCCTACATTCGTAACTCATGCCATACCATAATTCTGCAACTTGTCGTTAATTCAAGTCTTACACCTCATAGATGATTATCATTAGTTTTACTATAGTTTCTACGATTAGAGATGATTTAGTCATTATTTTTTAATAATGGTTTTGATAAGTTCATTTTTCGAATGGTTCCATTGCCAAAACTCTTCACAAGTCAATTAGACTAGTTGCTACAAGTTGAGTATGGAATAAACTGTTGTAGGTGAAAATATGAAGTTTGGGATCAAATGGGGAAGAATCTTAAACTTGTGATACATGGGTTTTGTTTAGAGTACCCTTATGCATGTAACCTAGTAACTATTTGGAAAAATACATTACCATGAAGGAGTTACTGTAAAGGGAATATTCTAGTGAAATGTTAAGTACATAATCAGGGCCAAATTCGTGGGTTGATAGTGTCAGTCAGCAGCCACGTGGAGGACCACAATTTAGATATTTTTTTGTGCTCAAAAAGGGAATTAGTTCCCCCACCTATGCTATGATCAGGATGAACCCAACCATGCCCCATTTGACGACTCTCCAAATGATTTTATACGGCTTCCTTGTTGTTGTATTTTCTTTTTCTAAATTTATTGGTTGTGCTTTTTTTTCATCGGCCGCACCTTATAAAAACCAGTGCCCTTTGCATGAACGTAGTGGAAATGGGCAACAACAAGCATAAGGATTTTATGTGATCTTTTTTAAAATGGGAACTCTTATGTATTTTATCGAATCCATGTTCTACTGAATCGTTCATACATAAGTTTAATTCTTCATTTAATCTTTATGATTATTATTGTTTTTGTTTTAATTTTTTAAGCATCATTGAATTAATTTAACTTTCTCTAGGAGTGGCAACGGCCGACCACACCTGGAAACAATTTTTTCAACTAATATAGATCTCATATTTGTGTTTGATTAATTAGTTAACAATGTGAATGTTGTTTGGAATATCATTCTTTAGATTTCAGATTTGTCATTTTGATTTTGTACTTAAACCTACACTATGTTCCATAGATCTGAACTAAAGGAATATATCTCCCTCCTCAATTAGTGTATATCATCAAAGGTTTCAATGGGAAACTATTTTTAGCATGTCATTGATTCCTTTATGCAATTGCATCATACAAAACTCCTTGTGAAGCATCATTAATTCGAGGGTATGCAGGGATTTATTATGACCTCGAAATTAATTCTACTCTATTTTCTATTGAATCTTATAGTGTCATGTTTTTATATGAATGCTCAAATATATTTAATTTTTAATTCTTTTGATTCTTAATGCAATACAGTCAGTGAAGGATTAAATTAGAATATACGGTGATAGCATTTAGTTTTCTGAGCTTTAAGTACAGAATTGGGTTTAAGCTTTTGCATTGAGGTTGTACAAACATGCAAATGGTGTGTAAGCTTTTGCATTGAGGTTGTATAAACATGCGAATGGTGTGAGGTATGTTAAATGGATTGAAACAATTTTTATTTCAACATTATCCCATCTGATAGAATTTTATATTTAAAGGTTCTCTTGTTGTTTGATAGCACAAATGTCTCTTTAAGAAAGATAGAGTGTGAGTTAGGAAGTGTGATCATAATCTAAATTGTGATTGATTTCATTTCTTCTGAAGTTTGGTTATGTTTTAGAAGAATATAGAATAATTTGGATTGTGTAAGGAGGAATTTTAGTTTGAACATTGATTAGTTTAGTTTTCATTAGTAAGTTTAGTTTCCATTTATTTTTTATTTTTGGTTATCAACTCGTCATTCTATACTTATACAGAGTCATTTTGTACTTAAACATGGTGATTCCATACTTAAACATGTCTTGAAATATTGTGTTTTATATCAATGACCAGCAATGCCATGATGACATATTGATGGTTGTAGTTTAGTTCTGAGATTGGTTTCATTTATTGTTGGCTTGTTTCATGCACCCATGGATTACAATCTGTCTTTTTTGGATTGTTTATTTTCCTTAAGTTTCAAATCTCTTGAATTGGAATTATTTTTTTTTAAGATTGAAATTAGAATAATTTTGATATTGAATGATAATTAGTTTTATTTTATCTCAGATCTCTAAAGTTTATTGTTTGAATTGCAGTTAACTTTTAATTGCATTGAGATTAATTTTGATTGATTTACTTAGATTAAGATTAAAATTATTTATTTGAATTATGTACTTAATTCAAAAATAAGAATTTGATGTTAATTTAGGTTTGATGCTTTGATCTTGAATTACCTATGCTCATGCCTCTAAGTCTTATGACTCTAGATTGATAATTTAATGTTGGAATTATAGCTCATATAATTTCCAAAAAAAAATTGGCGCCATTTTCGGGGAGGTGCTAAAGGGATTAGAGAATAGTTTCTTTCACAAATATTTTGTGTGATCTTAGTTGCGAGACAATCAAAGGGTAGAGAGTGTATGGTAAGACGTGATTGAATAGTCATGCATCCATTATGGCGGGGTTTCTCTTTGGTTTTCCAAGTAAGAAATTTTGGTGAGTTTTATTGCAGTTATTTTTAATTCATTTAGATTAAAAATTCAAGCCATTTAATGATAAAACATTTTTTGGGTTGTTGTAAGAACCCCTTTTTACTAATCCATGTTGCAAGATAGCGATCATCAACCAACATGATAAATTCAAGAATTATTGGGATCTTAAATAATTTCCCTAGAAGAAATTTCTCGAATCCTAGCAATAGCTAAGATATCTACCTCTGAGGAAAAGTTCATCCTAACCACATTCCGAAACTTACTTATCTCTCCACAACTAGGAAATGATTTGGAAGTCTCCCTTTATTCCTATTTCCAATATACCATGGATATTGGTGCATTGTGTTCCAAATCTTATGGTGATCATCCAGCTGAACCTGAGATTGAAGAACTTTCACCATGCCCAGCAGCAAGCCTTGTACGCATTCCAAAGACCAATTATCCAAGTTTTTCTGGCATGACCAAGGAGTGCTTTTAGAGTGGGCCAAATGAAGAAATGGAACAATCCCAACAGGATTACATCGAGCATTGGTTCCATTCCAAAATCCAATCAAAGTGCCATTCTCATCTTTAAATACTCTTGGTATCACATATTTCAAAGCTGCTAATTTTTCATGCTCATGCATATTATCAATTTTATATGTTAAATCTAAGCATGAATATATCCTTGTACCTGATCCACACATGGCTTCATTGGAAGTTATCTTTCACTTGACGGAGGACATATATTCTCTAGTATAGCATGAAAGTTAGTATTTAATAACTAAATAAATGAAAATAGTAAAGAGAAAACTATATCCTTTTGTGGAAACCAGCTTCTCTAGCGCAATTAGACAAGGAGTTCACTTGAAAACTAGGTAATTGGCAGGAAATATTCCCAATAAATTTTTTAAATTTGTATGAGTTCTTGAAATCATGTATCTTTCAAGTCATTATGTTTGTACTAGAGTTGGTTCATGTGGGATTCCTTAAGGCCCACCTGCCACCATGCCTTGTCCCATCGGTATCATCACATTATCTGGGATTAAGGTTAGGGCTAGATAAGGTACTTGGGAGCATGCATGCCTTAAAAAAAGGTGCCCTTGTCATATTCTAAGGAAATACTTCAATGTTTCTTGGTGGATGGATTATGAAATCCATCCGACTTTAGAAAATCCATTCAAGAATGCACCTAGTACCTTGATTCCCATTGACATCAAAGGTGGGATATCTCGCATTGGTTAACAACATCCTCAATGATCGGCAATCAAATTATCCTTGCTTATGTTCGACATTGACACTATTTACTCACATATGCAATATTTCACATGGGTGTGTAGTAGTTGAAGACTATGTGTTTTGTGATCTCAACGGATATTTGCAACAATTTGGATTTTATTATTAACATTTCATATTCATTTGAAGCAACAGTGACCTTTCCTCAGTTGTTTGGGGACATGAAACTCCTCGGGCATGGGGGAGAAGGGGACCTTTAGTTCATCCTTTATCTCTTTAGTTCATCCTTTAACCTTCTTTAGTAGATCAAATCAGCAATCACATCAACTCCATCCATTCCATCCTCCAATTCATCTTGTAGCACTGGACACATCAACAACAAAGGTAAAACTTGAGGTAAATTTGGCTTAAGATTCTCTAATTTATTAGAAGGTTGAAGAGGCTTAATTATTCACCACTTCTCATTCCACACATCTCATCTTTCATAAACCATTATCCTTCCATTTCCTTCCATTTGTTACGCATATACTCTGATTACAAGACCATATTAAAAGAAATAATATTATGGTGAATTAATAAAATAAGCCCCTATAGTGTCTTCTCCTCCCATGATAACAAGCATTATATTCATAGGAATAATTCATTACTGCCATGAAATAATAAAGGAAAAAACGTATAAATATTGGTATCACGATGATATAGTATGCAAGCACCCATTCACCATCTCCATCACCACCAATTCCACCCCTCATCTCTTCCTCATCCATCCATTTCTTGTCCTCAATTTATGTTGCTCCATAAATGTGAAGAGTGTTGCCCCACAAGAACCAACACCTCCCAGTATTCAAGCAGTGCTACACCACAAGAACCAACACCTCCAAATATTCAAGAAATGCATTTCCACAAGAACCATCATCTACAAGCAATGTTAAGAATTTGTCAATGAGAAAGAATTTGTTTGTGTGAGGATGTGAAAATCCTCAGGAATGGAGGGTATGTTGAGCCTCATATATGCCCATTTTTCCATCACAAAACACCATCATCCACAACCTAAATTCCTACATTCTTAACTCATTATGTACCATAATTCCACAACTTGCTACAAATTCACGTCTTACGCCTCGTCGTTGATTATCATTATTTTTCCTAGATTTTATATGATTAGAGATGGCTTATTAATTATTTTCCAATGATGGTTTTGCTAAGTTAATTTATTGTAGGGTTCCATTGATAAAATTCTTCACAAGTCAGATCAACTAGTTGCTACATGTTGAGTACGAAATAAATTGTTGTAGATGAAAATATGAATTTTGTTATCAAATGGGGAAGAATCTTGGAATTAAGACATGCGGGTTTTGTTTAGAGTGCCCTTTTTCATGTAACCCAGAAACTGTTTGGACAAATTCAATGCCATCAAGGCATTACGGTCAAGGGAATATTATAGTGCAAAGTCAAGTACACAATTGGGGTCGAATTCATGGTTCGACAGTTTCGGTCAGTAGCCACGTGGAGGACCACGATATGGATAAATTTCTTTCTGCTCAGAAATGGAATTAGTTCCTCCATATACACCATGATCAGGATGAACTCAACCGTGGCACATTTGAAGACTCTCTAGAAGATTTTATATGGTTTCCTTGTTGTTGTATTTGGTTTTTCTAAATTCATTGGTTGTGCTTTACTTTCATTGGCTGCACCTTATAAAAACCAATGCTCTCTACATGAAAATAGTAGCAACGGGAAGTATCCATCATAAAGACTGTATTTTATCTTGTTTACAATGGGATCTTTAATGTATTTTCTCGAGTTCATGTTCTATTGAACCGATAATACACAAGTTTGATTCTGCATTTAATCTCTCTGAGTATTATGGTTTTTGTTTCAATTTTTAAGAATCATTGAATTAATTTAACTTGCTCCATGAGTGGAAAGGTCCCACCACACCTAGAAACAAGTTTTGAAACTAATCTAGATCTCAAATTTGTGTTTGATTAATTAGTTAATAGTGTGAATGTTGTTTGGAATATCATTCTTTAGATTTTTGAATTGTCATTTCGATTCTGTACATAAACTTGCACTCTATTACGTAAACCCGAAATGAAGCCTGGAATATATCTCACTCCTTATTTGGTGTAGATTAACAAAGGTTTCAATGGGAAATGATTTTTAGCATGCCATTGACTTCCTTTATGGAATTGCATCTTACAGAAGTACTTGTGAAGCATTGTTAATTTGAGGGTATGCAGGGATTTATTATGATCTCGAATGAATTCTACTTCATTTACTTTTGAATCTTACAACATAATTTTATTATATGAATGCTCGGATATTTTTAGTTTTGTATTCATTTGAATTTGAATACAATACAGTCAGAGAAGGATTAAATCAGATTTTACGGTGATAGCATTGATTTTTCTGAGCATTAAGTACAAAATTGGATTTAAGATTTCACATTGAGGTTGTGCATAAGTGTGAGTATTGTGAGGTATGTTAAATGGCTTGAAACAATTTTTATTTCAACATTATCCCAGCTCGTAGAATTATGTATTTTAAGGTTCTCTTTTCGTTTGATAGCATGAATGTCTCTTTAAGAAAAATAGTGTGGATTAGGGCATTTGATCATAGTTTGAATCGTCATTGATTTCATTGCTTCTGAAGTTTGGTTATGTTTTAGATGAATACAGAATAAGTTTGATTGTGTAAGGAGAAAGTGTAGTTTGAAAATTTATTAGTTTGGTTTTCATTGGTAAGTTTAGTTTCCATTTGTTTTAGATTTTTTGTTATTAACTCGTCATTCTGTACTTATACAAAGTAATTATGTACTTAAACAGTGTGATTTCATACTTAAATAGGTCCTGAAATATTAATATTTATATGAATGACTAGCAATGACATGACGACATACTAATTTTTGTAGCTTAGTTCTAATATTAGTTTGAATTATTGTTGGATTGTTTCATGCACCTAGTGATTAGAATCGATCTTGTTTAGATTTTTTATTTTCCTTATGTTTAGAATCACTTAAATTAGAATAAATTTTGTTTAAGATTGAAATTAGAATAATTTTGGTATTGAATGATAATTAGTTTTGTTTGGTTTCATATCTCTAAAGTTTATCGTTTGAATTGTAGTTAAGTTTTACTTGAATTGAGATTAAGTTTGATTGATTTACTTATATTGAGATTGAATTTTTTTATTTGCATTCTGTACTTAATTCAAAAATAATAATTTGATGTCAATTTAGGTTAGATGCTCTGATCCTGCGTTACATGCGCTCGCACCTCTAAGTATTACGACCCCGAATTGATTATTTAATGTTGGACTTATAACTCATATAATTTCCCCAACAATGTGTTAGGCGGAATTTGCCACTAGGAAGATGGCTATCATCTAAATTTTCGGCTATCTGACAAGTTCTTGTGTAGTGCGTTTGATATTTTGGATGAAGGGAAGCTACTTGAGGTTCTTTTTTAATATTTAGTTGTGGATTCTTGTTTGGATGATATGTGTTATACATGGGTATTGTTTCGGCATGCATATTTATATTCAATTTAAATTTTTGTGTTTCATTTATGGTTATCCCAATTGCTGGGAGAGACTTGGACAGAATATTTTTTTGTACATTTAGTACCATCATATGTGCAATAAAATAGTAGACTCAAATCCTTTAGTTTCTTGAAAATTGGTACAATAGGATTTCACATAATAACTTTTCCTACCTTTTGTAGCTTTTATGGATGGAAAAAACATATTTTGCACTTATAGCACATGTATTAGAATATTAGAGGTTGACGCGATATTTTAAAGTTATATACCTGATTCAAACCACTTCACACATTCAAACTGTTGGAATTATGATTTCCATTACACCAAAACCTGCAGGCTTTAGTCTCTGCTACAATCGCCAGAGTTAGGATCTACGAGAGGTGGTTATTCCATGTCATGAAACACAAGGGGAGTGTTGAACCTAATGTCCAACACAAACATGAATATTCTCAAGGATTAGAGATGTTGGAATTTCTGAGATTCTCTAGCAAGAAATCAAGTGCTTGTAAGTTGTATGATTCTGTCCTGGATTGTCTCCATGTAGCACACACATTTTATCAAGAGCACTAGTAGGGTCAAGAAAGGGTGTCCACTATCTACCACCTTGATTCATATTTACAACAATGAGTTGGAGTTTTTCCTTAATGGGCATACATATGACAACAATGGGTGAAATTTTTAATTCCTATTCTTCTTTTCGTTGATGATGCAAACCTTTTGGCTTCTTTCCTCAAGGGTTTGTAGAGATAGAAAATTGCATTAGAAATTTTTCTATAACCTTCATAGTTGATTGTAAACTTGGGTAAAAATTATCGGTTACAATATTCAAAAAGTAGGAAGGGTATTCTTATATTATCATTTCTTCCTTAGAGTGAAGGAGATTGAGATAACCAAATCATATTGCATATTTCAGTGTTCAATTCTTAAGCTGTCATTTTAGTTTAAGGAATGTTCATCCTTGGGTCAACAGGGGATACATTTATTTTTCCTTTCTTAAGATATAGTGTTTCTAACATAATTCCTAAGAGATGTCAACCAATATGGTAATAGTCTTCATTTATATTCAAACCTACTAAATTAGAAAATAAAAAACTAAAATATTTGTTGAAATTGCAATTTGATTTTTACTAGAAGTTGAAACACATCATGTTGAAGAAATGATCCAGGTGGATATTGGTGGCCACTCGCATATTCCACTTGGGGCCCCACCATTGTCTCTTTTAGTTTTTTTCACAACTTACTATTTTTAGAATTTTTTCGGGTCCTGAACTTCTGGAGCCGTTTTGAAGCCCCAAACTAAGATAGTATTCCGAAGTTACGTCCCCGCGAAGTTGAAACACCAATTTACCCAAGCAAGGCCCATAGTTTTGGCACTTCAACTCCTAGGGTTAGGTTTTTGGACGTTTAGAGTTCTCCATTGTTTCTCCATAATAAATAGGCCCTCAAGCCTCATTGTAACACAATTCAAAGTTCTGTAGCCGTGACATCTCTTCTTAGAGATTCGCTACCAACACCCTAGCTATTTTATTTCCATCATGTTCGTAAGCATATTTCTGTGATTTGATATTAATGAAATGAAGCCCTATTTCCACTGTATTTCTATGTTTATGGTTATTTCTGTATTCTGTTGCGTTCTTGCATAAATCCGGATCAGTAGTATCAGAGAAGTCTACTTTTTCTTGATCCTTCTTTGCATGTCCCCAACAATGTCGAGGTATAAGGACTTAGGGCTCGATCTGGTGGAACCTTTGCAATATCAACCTCGCAAACCCTAATGGACACCCATGGGGGATGAAAAGAAAGATCAGGGAGCAGGAGATCCTATCAAAATATTGTTTAAGGAGGCTCTCGAAAAATAAAGGAATGCTATGATGGATATCTTTTCCCAGATCCTTCAACGACTGCCCACCGGCAGCACATCTGCATCCAGTAGCCACTCTGGAGGCGCGACTCCCTTTAAGGTACAAGTAAACTTTGACATTCCCATATTTGAGGGTCAAATAGATGCAGATGTCGTAGATAGATGGTTGAATCTATTAGAAGGATATTTCTTGGTTCATGACTTCTCCGACCAAGAGAAGATTATTTTTGCACTCCTCAAAGCTACCCCCCATGTCAAGGACTAGTGGGAAACCTACCGTGAGAAAAAGGACGAGACGGAAACCTATCTATTCTTAGCCATACCCACTTGGAATTCTTTCCGAGATGCCATTAAGGAACAATACTATCCCGTGTGGAGCTATAAGGACAAGTACATACAATGGACCACGCTGTGGCAATAAAGGGATTAAGATGTGCACGAACTAACGAATCTGTTCCATACCCTGCAAACAAAGTTGGGTATCAAATATTCAGAGAAACATTTGGTGCTAAAGTATCGCAGTTTTCTATATAGATACATTCAGGAGGAAATGGAGTTCCTTGACATTTCATCGCTTGGTACGGCATACCGTTATGCTACCAAGATTGAGCATAAATTCAAACAGAATAAGCGAGACTTTGGATCTGCGAATCAAAAGCAAGGGAAATGTGCACCTAAACCGTAGAACAAAGGAAAAAGCCAAGGCATGGAGGCCCAAGACAACCTGCCAAAGACACAAGCGAAGAACAACACCTCGAAGCCAAAGAAGGACATGGGAAAGTGCTATGAGTTCCATAAGAGCTCCACTCACAAAACAAGTGAGTGTGAGGCCAAGCAGTTGCCCATGGCCAAGATGAGGGCTTTCGAATCAGATTCACGCTCCGACTCTGAATTAGAACCTGACAATGTGAATGAAAAAGGGAAGAAGATTATTGATGCGGAGCCCAATGCCACTGTTTCCACTACAAAGATCTAGAAAGAGGAACCAGAATATCCAGAGGAGGCAGAACGTCTCTTCCACTCCTAGATGTGGGTAAAGGGTTCCCCGCTATGGTTCATTGTCGATAATGGGAGCCAAAAGAACCTCATTTCAGTAGATGTCATGAAGCGGTTGGGCTTGCCAACCACAACGCACCCACAACCATACACCATCGGGTTGCTTCACCAAATACGAGATCTCCGCGTCAGCCAACAGTGCCACCTTCATTATAAAATCAAGCCCTTCATGAATGAGGTATTGTGTGACATTGCTCCTATTTACGTTTCTGATTTATTATTAGGCCAACCATACTTGTAGAAGTGACATGTTGTGTATGAGTCCCGTCCTTGCACTGTTATTGTTACTTTGGGAAATAAATTGTATAGGATACCAGAGGTACCACCGCCTCCCACTATCTCTTTGGTTACTGCAAAACAATGCAGTAAGCTCATTTCCCAAACCAGGAAATTTGTTTTCCTGATGATTCGCCCCTAGGGTAAGAAGAATACTATGGCCACGACCTCCAGACATGGCTCCTCTGCATGACAAAAAAAAAATGTACAAGGTTGTGGAGGAGTATGGGGATATCTTCAACTCACCCATAGGGGTGCCTCTACACTGTCAGGTCAAGCACCCCATTGACCTAACCCCAAGTGTGTCGCTACCCAATGGAACGATCTATAGGTGCTCTATTTTGGAGAATTATTAAATCAAGAGGCAAATTCAGGAGCTACTGTAGAAAGGTCACATCCAGCCAATTTCATCGCCCTATGGGAGCCCGATCGTGTTGGTACAGAAGAAGGATGGGACTTGGAGACTCTGTATTGATTATCGGGTGCTGAACAAGATCACTGTCCGGAATAGGTACCCGATCCCATGGATTGATGACCTTCTGGACCAACTCAAAGGGGATTTCAGCAAGATCGAATTGAAGTCTAGGTATCACCAGGTACCAATCGAACCCTCTGATGTGTGGAAGACTGCCTTCAAATCCAATGAGGGCCTTTTCGAATGGCTTGTCATGCCTTTCGGATTGAAAAAAGCTCCCACAACCTTCATGAGGTTGATGGATGACATCTTGCGTCCATTCACCAACTCATTTGTAGTGGTATACTTGGGTGACATTCTGATCTTCAACCAGACTTGGGAAGAGCACCTCCACCACATCTAAGAAGTCCTCCAAACACTACGGCAACACAAGTTTTGTGCCAATTTGGAGAAATTCACTTTTGGCATGACCCAGGTTCAATATCTAGGATACATTATTGATGAAAGGGGGGTGCATGTGGATCTAGCCAAGATCCAAGTCATTCAGGATTGGCCAGCCCCAAACACCCTAATAGAGCTTCAGAGCTTTCTGGGTCTTGCTAATTTCTACCACAGGTTTGTGTTGGGATTCTCTCATATCACTTGGCCCTTGAGTCAAGTCACCAAGGGAGGAGCAAAAGAAATATTCTATTGGTCGGAATCTCAACAGAAGGCATTCGTAGAATTGAAACATCACCTCTGTTCTGCCCCAGTGCTCACATTACCATACTTGCAACAACCATTTGAGATCGAGAAAGATGCCTCTAACTATGCTATTGGGGCAGTTCTTACTCAACAGGGGCATCTAGTGGCATATCATAGTGATTCATTGTCCGACACAGTTTGAAAGTATCCCACTTATGAAAAAGAAATGTATTCCATTATGCAGGCTTGTCGACAGTGGAAGAATTACATTTTGGGGAAGGAGACAATCATCCACACAAACCACTGACCCCTGCAGTTCATACAGACACAAGGGAAGTTGCAGAACGATCTCCATCAAAAGTGGTCCACATATCTACAAAAATTTCATTTGAACATCAAGTACAAGAAGGGTATCACCAATAATGTTGCAGACTACCTCAGCCAACCACTGATTGTGGCCATAACCATTGTTCTCAACTCTTGCAGGCATGAGACTTTTGATTGGTCACTTCTCTACAAGAGCGATCCAGAATTCCGCTACACATACAAGGCACTCTTGGGGGGTATGCAAGTTCCAACATTTCACCTCCAAGATGCACTATTATGTCACCTGGGACACCTTTATGTTCCTTCAAGCGAGCATGCCAAGATGATATGGGAAGCGCACTACAGTCGAGTCACTGGGTATTTTGGGGTCGAGAAAATAGTGGCATTACTACAGAAGTATTTCTATTGGCCGAACCTTCGACATGATGTCGAGAAGTACATCAGATCCTGCACTGCTTGCGCCATTTCCAAACTAACCATCAAGAATAAAGGGTTCTATACTCCACTACCTACCCCTAGTCGACCTTGGGAATCCATCTCCATGGATTCCATGTCAGGCCTTCCTTCTACTAAGCATGGAAATGACTGTGTTTTCGTGGTTGTCGACAAATTCTCAAATATGGACATTATGGTGGCCTGCAAGAAGAATATCACAACATAAGCCACTGCTAAACTCTTCTTTGAATGAGTGTGGGTGCAATTTGGGATCCCACAGTCTATCATATTATATCATGACAGCAGGTTCCTCAACACATTTTGGTCCAGCCTCTGGTCAATGTTGGACACCAAGCTCACCAAGTCCATAACTTTCCATCCCCAAACTCAACCGGCCATAGCCCCTTTCAGGTGGGCTTGGGATTCCAGCCACTATGTCCCATTGATGTAGCCATGCCATTTGCAGCTACTCAGGTCGATTCGGCTGATGTCCAATCTGAAACTGAAAAAGAAAACAACTTCATCAAGCGCATTCATCACATCCGCCAACAGGTTCATGACATATTGGACAGATCCAATGATAAGTACAAGCAAAAACATGATCAACATCGGGTGCCACACAACTTCTAGGTGGGTGAAAAAGCGTGGCTACATTTGCAGAAGGAGCACCTCACTAGACCCCACCGCAAGATTCACTCGCTCTGATATGGATTGTACACCATCAACAAGGCTGTAGGTAACAATGCCTTCGAGCTCAATATTCCACCATTCCTTGGTCTGCACCCAGTATTCAATGTAGACTACCTTCGTCCCTACTTCCCACCTCTATTGGACACCTCTGACATTGCAGAAGAACTCAAACCAAAAGAGTTAAACCTGGACTGCATGGAACATGCCACCACAGACTGTATCATGGACATGAAAATCAAGAACACTCGCCGACAAAAGATCCAAATGTATCAGGTTGTCAAAGTTGGCCAACTCCTGCACCAAGGCAAGTGGTTCACCAGGGACCAAGTTCAAGAGAATTTTCCTCATCTCATGGAGGAACTCAACACAATGGGGACCATTGCTTCCTAAGGGGGAGGAATGATCTAGGTGGATATTTGTGGCCACCTGCCTATTCCACTTGGGGCCCCACCTTTGTCTCTTTCAGTTTTTTCACAACTTACTATTTTTAACAATTTTTGGAGTCCTGAACCTCCAAAGCCATTTTGAAGCCCCAAATGGACATAGTATGCCGAAGTTACGTCCCTAGGAAGTTGAAACACCAATTTACCCAAATGGGGCCCATAGTTTTGGTGCTTCATCTCCTAGGGTTAGGTTTTTGGACGTTTAGAGTTCTCCATTATTTCTCCATAATAAATAGGCCCTCAAGCCTCATTGTAACACATTTCAGAGGTATGTAGCCACCACATCTCTTCTCAGAGATTCGCTACCAGCACCCTAGCTATTTTATTTCCATCATGCTTGTAAGCATATTTCTGTGATTTGATATTAATGAAATGAAGCCTTATTTCTGCTGTATTTATATCTTTATGGTTATTTTTGTATTCTATTTTGTTCCTGCATAAATCCAAATGAAGAAAGTAGCAACACGTGCACATATCTAAAACTAAATTTACAACACTTTTTATTGTCAAATTTCCTTGAAATTATGCTTGTTGCTTAAACGAATAATTTGTGACTACTTTTATTTTCTCTTGGGGACAAGTTGGGGACAAGTTCTGTCACTATTTTTTGGGCTGAGTTTCATTCTTTTTGGGCCGGGTTGATCTTCACTATGTTGGCTAGGTTTCCTTGTAATGATGGCTGAGTTTTCACTTCCCACAGAGGGTCAAGTTTGGTTATTTAGGACTGAATTTTAGCTACTAACAGAGGACAAAAATCTTCTCACTTGCTATCAGAATATACCTGTGGGGAAAGAAGGGTCGAAATTTTTCCACATAGGGGTTGAGTTATTCCTTTTCGGGTTGTGTGAGTTACTACAACCATAAGTATTAAGAGGCCAAGTTCCTTGTTGTTAGAATGACTGTTGGGTATACATATTTGGGATGAATATTAAATATTGTTCCTACTGTTATCAGAGGAGGAAAAAATTGTCTCACTGCTGGAACACACTCAATTTTTATTTTATTTAGTGTGTGTACAATATTTATATAAATTTATAAATCTGAAATAGAGGTCTTTATTTTCTTCAAACAATGAGGTTATATATGCATAAATTCCATGTCAATTTTCTTGTTCGGTGGGTATATTTGTGCGCTGAGATCCATTTTGAAAGAGGGTTGAGCACACAGTAATTTGGGATTGATATTTCCAAAGTTTTTTTTTTGTTTTTCCTAAAGATTAACATGATGTAACTGCTTATAAATCTCTATTATTATATTCCTGAAAAATATACCAGGTTCCAGTGTTTTGCTTTCCAGTAAAAACTCTTACTTACAGTTGAAGAAATGACTATTCTTTTTAATCATATGATTTTTATAAATGTTTATCCAATGATATTTTCTATTTCTGATTGTTAAATGAATGCCACAACACTTTTTTAGAGTTCTCTTATCATTCCTTGTATACTATGTATTTATTTTGGAAATAAAACCATAAAAATGCACCTTCAACCATTCAATGACACTCAAATTGTTTGACAAAATGTATTAGAGAAAAACTCAATAAAAATTAGAGATATTTGTGAAAAAAATTGAGGTATAATTTAACGTAAACAATCTCTCCCTGGATGTGAGATGGTGTAATACTTCTTGCGATGCAACTCACACAGTTGGAGACCATGGGTTTGCCTAGAATCTTGGCGAGAATGAGGGAGTGGTGGTGGATTGGGCTGAAAATTTTAGCTTATGGAAAATGGTGCTGGTTTGGCTCAAAGGGATAGTGGACTTCTCCTAGAAGCTCAATTATGAATTCTTAGAAAGGTGGCAATTTTCTAACTACCCTAATTTAACCCCTCATAGCAGTGGAGACTTTAGTTTTAGCTTGTGGTCTTATCAATCTTACTCTGGCTTTATGATGAGCTCTATTGTTAAAGGAGAGAAAAAGAGCAACAAGCCTATGGTCCAATTGGTAATGAGACATGTTACATGCATGGAGGATGTCGCGGTTTTTGTAACCTTGTCAACAGTAGTATATCTAAGCCTGGATGACTGACAACTTTTTTCCAAGAAGTTGAAGAAACAATTATCATGCATGAATGACACATTCTAGAGGGAAAAATTTCTTTTATAGGAATAAACAAAATCAGATGAAGGCATCAAACTTTCCAAAGGCCAAGTGAGAAAATTTACATCATTATTGGGGAGATCATATGGTAACTACATAACCTTCTTAACATTTTTATGATCACATGAAAGTGATCTACATCAACACCAAAGAAAGATATGGATTACATCTGGTATAATGTGTTTCACAATGTAATGGTATATTCATCACTGTGTAAAATTTTATTGGCAGATCAACTTCTGAATCCTTCAAACATTCATAAAAATAATTAAGAATGTGTTTGAAAAGTGCAATAATACAAGGGTTTCATCCAATTTTAAGTTGTCTGGAGATTTCATGCCTGAAGGTTATTAACTGGTCTTCTTGTGAAATCTATATATGGTGTAGCTTATGTGTTTCCCGTTGTTGATAGAAATTATTTTCCAAATATCACAGAACATGGGAGAGTGATACAAACTAGTACCAAACGTTTTCAAGAACTTTAGGCCCTAATTACACTAGAACTTATTTTTAAGGAGATTTTATGGTTTATATGGTTTTACACATTATTTAGGAAATGAACATAGACATCTCTTCACCAACACATTATTCAAATTGAAGAATTAACCTGAGTTTTGCATAGGTGTAAATGGAAAATATTTTTTCATATGTGCAGATAGTGATGGGTATTACTAGTGTTGTCCTCATAGAATATTTGTAATAAGCTTAACAGAGAACTTGGTGAAGAGTTCGAGTACACATAGCATTTTAACTTTTACAGGTAATTGATGTTATTTCTGGTTGCAAAGGTCGCTAAGCTTGAATGGCTTCATCCTCCCTCAGATAACAGAATATATGAAGTATCTTGAGGAGGCAATAGAAATTGAACACATATCATCCGAATTAAAAGAATATTTTCATATCACATTACAACAGTATAGGAAATATGAGCCCTTCCCTGAGAAGAATATTGATCTTGTAAAAATTTTTGTGATTACTCTACAAGAAATCATCATTGAATTTGAAAAATATGCACATTGGGAGATTTATGGGCCTTGGATTGTACATTGCAAGAAATTGGTTCCATTTTGGAAGATGTGGATTTTTTTGTCAAAACCAATCCATTGCAAGAAATTGGTTCCACTTTGGAAGATGTGGCTATTTATGTCAAAATGTACTGATGTGGTAATGGTTGAGATAGACATCGTAAAGTTTGAAGTTTTAAATTTTCCTAAATTAGACATTGAAGGATCAATCCTACTGTAAATCAAGGTATTGATTAAACATGTGAAATATAGCTAGAGTTTGTTGGATGTTGGAACAAAATTTGATGAGAAAACGTGCTTGTTATTACTCGGCCAAATCTCTTTAGTTCTAAATGTTGATTTGAAATTAAGGGCCAACTTGTGGAATTTTTATGGAAAATTAAAGGGGTATCTTTAGGGAGAATCCTTGACCATAATTTGAAGAATGTTCCCTTTGGAAAATACTGTTGTCCACATTGTTAGACACTTCAAGAAAAATGGTTTAAGTTTTATGTTATTTTTAGTGAGGTTGAATTGTTATAGTGATATTTATTAATTGCTTTATAGAGTTTTCAAGGATTTAAATTCTTTTATATATTTCAAGTTACATTTCAAACAATTAAAAACAATAATATCATCAAAACTTGTATTGTTAAATTTTAGTGGAAAAAAAAAACAGTTAAGATTTCCCCTTAAATTTTATATTATGAAATATAAATAACCTTAAAAAAATATGAAAAATTTAACATATAAAACATTTTATACTTTATAAATAAAAAATTATTGGCCATATCTATTAGTACCTTCCAAAGTATAAAATTTATTTTTCTTTTTAAAATTAAGAATAAATTAAAAAGCCATTGACTTCTTATTAATTCATGCAGAGCATGTATGTTATAATTAGTTGGTATCATTTTTTCTTTTTACTTTTGTTTTCATATTAAAGGAATTTTCATTTTCATTTTAGGCTAAAAAAATATTAACACCTTATTAGATAATGGTCTTGCCCAACAACTATTATAATTAATTCTTATTCTTTTCAAAACCAACTTCGCTTATTTTTCTATTAAGTTAAACATTACTGCCTAAAATGGTCATACCTCACCTAACTAGTACTCCAAATATGGGCCATACATCAGTTTCCCAATACTCGTAGCATGGGCATGCACTGTCATTTTTATAAGGAACATTATGTAAAACATAAATAACCACATCGTACTTTCCAGTACTCATCATGGACATGTGTTGTCTTTTAAGGAAACATCGTTGTGTAGATAAATCTTGGTGAAGGGCACAATGACTTGTGGTTTTTGAAGAGAAAATTTGTAGTTTAATTATTCTAAGTTTTGGAGTTTATAGGGCATACCTTTAGATTTCTTTTATTGAAATTAGTAGATATGTGTCAAAATTAAAAAAATTCCGGAATGCGGGTGCACACTCCTATCCTGATGACCCCCTAGTAATAATGAGCGTCGCACAATTTAGGGGCATGAGGTTTGGCGCATGGCACCGTCGAGTGAGCAAGGTTTTAAGTTCACATCGACAAGGGACGAGTTCCTTGTCCTAAAGTTTCAAGTCTCACCTCTGCCTGGAGCTCATGATGATTAATGTCGTGGATTTATCTTGGGGGAGGTCTCCTCACGCTCTAGCCATTACTATGCTTCTTCCTCATTCAACCATCCGCAACTACATCACCAAGCTCAACCTCATGTAGTTCATTTGCTTCGACAGTGTTTATTCTTCGAAGGATGCTCCGCTTTTCCTCCATTATGTTCGTGTTGCACCTAGGATCATCATTGGAGTCTTTAGCGTGCCAAGGGTGCGCCACTCCTGTTGCCGCAACCATCAAGGGCTTGGTACTCATGGCGGCTCCACCAAAATTAGTGAGGATGACAGTGATCCTCTGCACCTTCAGGATAGATTTGAGAATTGAATTCGCAGCCACATCAGGGAAATGGTTGACAGGGTGGAAGAGGAGCATCATAAAAAATCGGACACCGAAAGTGATTTGGGAGTGGCGCGTTATTGGCATATCAAAAACGTCTTTGTCCAGTCCCCCTGGAAAAGGTAGCGTTCCACGGACTGCCTCAATGGCTTCATTCTTGTTGGAAACTCCACCTTGCTCTCGCTCTTGCAAATCTAGAATGCTCTGGCCCATGATAGGGAAATTTCCTTCCTGATTGGCTGGAAGGGTGAGGTCGAAATTATGTAGGGAAAGCCGCATGAAATTTGGGACCCTCTTTCACTGGCCAACCGCAAAGGAAGTTTGGAGGATGACGAGGATGTTGCCGAGCGCAATAGAAGAGCCTAGATAAAATCCACCATCAACCAAAACCCAGCCTCGCCTTATTTCAAAGTCCAAGGGTACTCTGGTAAGCAGTCAGATCTCACCTCGAGCAGCTCCAAATCTACTCCTTCTAGGGGGTATTAAGCCGACTCCTCTTCGAGAGAGGACCATGCTACTTCTTCCAGCCTTCTAGAAAAGCACAAGTCTCCTCTTCCTCTTCAATACCCTTTTGGTGCCAAGAGACTCCAACAACCCTTGGATGTCTTAGCAATTCGCCATTTTTTAATAGTGATTCACCATTTCTTAGTGATTTTCCATTTTGTACTAGTGATTCGCTATGATTTTACAAGATAATATAATATAGTGAGAGATTTTCCAAAAAAATTATATATAAATATTATATTATTAATAAAAGCTCCTTCCATTATTTCTATATATCATGGGGATTCACCCATTTATTATACATATAAATTCAGGTGGTTAAAATTTTTCTTGATTTAATATTAACATTAAAATATATTAAAATTAAAATTTTTATACTAATATCAGATTTCATAATCTAATATTAATATTAAATTTAATAAGGTCTCTACATGGCATCATAAAAAAATTATAATAAAATTTGAAATTTTGAGATGTGGTAAAACCTTAAATTTTGGATCTTTATTGATTCTAAAATCTAAATTATGGGATTCAAAAAAAATTATAAAGTCTCAATCGAGCTCGTGATAATCATATAAATGGAAGTCATAAAATCCACAATTTCAGCACCCCTTATGCAAAATTTCCCGCAATGCCATTTTGTACCCTAGCACACTTAGGGAAAAAATTGTGATAAGGTGGTGGAGTTGATCATGTTGAATTCATGAAGAAATCCTCTATCCAACGACATATGAGTTTGACATTTTTGAATTCATATCATATTTTTCATCTAGTTTCTTTTAAACATAATGTTTGAAATTTTTTTGAACAATTTTAAAGAGCTTGAATAGAAAAGAAACATCATAAAATATAGACAATGAAATTTTTTAAAAATATATCACTATCTTCATTTACGAGTCCTCTTAAAAAGGGTGCTCTTGGTTTTTCAATTTATTTAAATAGTTGAAAAAAACCTTACGCGAACACATGTGTCTGCAAAATGCAAGTGCAATATTACTTCGCCAACTTCAAAAAATAATAAAAAATATAATTTTGCATTGAAAAAAAAAACTAATATGAAAATCTTAGCTCTCTCTGTGTATATCATGCTCATATATATATATATATATATATATATATATATATATATATATATATATATATATATTACACACTTTAGACTACATTATTCTACACGAACACACACATGCCTCTTAAGATGTCTGAAATTTTGCAAGGAAAAAAATTTCATTTAATTGAAAATTGACATATTATACGACATGAAATTTTTTTGCAAAACATATCATTAGGATGGCAACATAATTCTCTACACTTTGTCTTTTTGCTTTGAATCAAAATTCATAGTGCTTATATGAATTTTGAGGGATTTAATTCAATAAAAGAGGAAAATATTGAAATTTAATCACCGCATTTGGCCCAAAAGTGTAACCCATCTTCATGCATTCACCTTCAAGTATTATCAACCATGGGAAACAAGTTCAATTATGGTTAATTAGGTCAACCACGGTCAATGTGTTCAACATGGTCACCCATAGTAAAGATGGCTAACCTTGGTTGGGCATGGTCAACAACGTTGACACTATTGAACATTCAACCATGATCAAACATGGTCAACAACGTTGACACTATTAAACATTCAACCATGATCGAACATGGTCAACCTTAATGAGACGCATTAAACATGGTCAACCATGGATAGACATAGCCAACCATGGTCAAGTAAGGGTAGCATGGTAAAAATAGCTCGACATTGTCAACCATAGTCAATCTTATACATCATGGTCAAACATGGTCAACCATGGTCTAAATCGTAAAATGTGTTCAACCATAGGTAACCATAACCTTTAATTTTCTACTATAATTGAAAGTCGTTAACCAAAGATAAGTAAAGTCAACATGGTCAATGATAGTGAAACATAAAATGTCACAATCAAGTATATTTAAACATGAACAAACATGATCAATCATAGTCACTTGTAGTCAACTATATTTTAATCAAAATAAAACATTGTCAACCATAACTAAATCACAACCACAACCAACCATAATTAGTAATAATTAACCATGACCATCCATGCTCTACTAATCCTCTTTGCATACTAGTAATCAACTAACGCAACCACATTAAATAAAAATAATTGATATACATTAATCCACCTGTTAATTTTATGAGTAAAAATTCACTTAACATGCCTCAAAGTAGTGGAGACACTTCTAATAACACGATTTTGCTAATAATGAATTAAAGAGAAGCAATGCTTACTCATTTTATTTATTGAACATGCATCAAAGTATAGTAGGCACTTTTAATAACACAATTTTGCTAATAATGAATCAAAGAGAAGCAATGTTTACTCATTTTATTTATTTGTGGCTTAGTCAAGCTTTCTAAAAACACCTTTCAGTTGGGGTTATATTTAAACCACTTAAGAATTATGACAAAAGTGAATGAATATGATAATTGGAAAGGATTCAAGCTAACTCCTTGTCCGAATACTACGACTAATGGGATGGATAGGGTTCGGATACAATCAAATTTTTTTATATTGGTTGTTTGGATAGATGAATGGAATTGTTTGGATAGCTGAAGGCAATGGGGTTTATTTCCTTAATTGCAATACGTGGTAACGAATAGGAATTATGCTAACGATCTTTCCTAGAATCTAATTTGCATAATAATGGTTAAGAGCGACTTTTTTCTATTAATAGGGGTGACACCATTTTGAAGACTATATATATAGCAGTCACCGAATTTCAATGTTCTAATTGAGATGTGAAATGAAATTTTGATGAGAGTTGTGTTTTATGATATTTATATTTTAAATGACTTAAATGTAAAAAATTAAAAGTAGTTTTAATATTGTATATAATGCAATGGATGAATTCAAAAGTTTCCAAATAACTTTTAGCTCAAAACTTATGTCATGTGTTTGTTATCTCTACTTTTTTTTGGGTTAGAAATTTAATTGCGCCGAAGAGTGTTTGTTATCTCTATTTTTTTTGGGCTAGAAATTTAATTACGGCGAAGACGTTTTTGAAACAGTGGTTTTTTGAGAGTCTTTCGTCCTATGTTCGTAGCGTATGAAAGAGTGCCACGTGTCTGCATGTTCATGTCATGTGTGTAACATCCATTAAACACTCGTTAAGGTGTTATTTCTCCGGCGTCATCAACAAGTGACTTCTACGTAATTTCTACTTCTAGCCTCTTAAGGTCGGTCATTTGTAGCCTGTCCTCTCCCACACGAAGTACTTGGTGATCATCTCTACACATGAGGGTACATCCTTGTTGGTTTGTGTTAAAAAATTATAAAGACAAAAATATTCTCTTATATTGATAATTACTTGTGATATTTTGGTGGACTTTTTATCTTCTCATTCTATTCTTCTTTTATATTTTTTTCATCAAGTAATCATAAAAAAAAAACATCAACATCAATGACACCAGATGTAGGCACTCAACGAGAGCTAAATCCCCTCTATGAAAACCCAATCAAACCCTTCCTCTAGTAAATAAAAATGAGATAGACCAAGACCTTAGACCCAAAAGACCTTCCTCCTCCACAAAGTTAGCCTTTCAAGATGATTCAAAAAACTAAAACAATTTCTTCTTCTCCAACAGCTTCAACTGAGAAAAAATCCAGAATCTTGACCCCCAACTACTTCATAATTTCTGTCGAGCTACAGTATTGCAAATTCGGCCTTTCTAGCAACACAACAACATCACACGTGTGAGACAAGGAGAGAGAAAATTTGACTTCTTATGCTTGAAAATGACTTCATCTTCCTTCACTAGGGTTTCCTTCCTCTTCGTTTAATTTCACACCCTTTTTCTACCTCCTGCAATTGCAGATTGAACTTGTTGTGGATGTGCTCCAAATGAGTAGAGTTGCTTCCCTTTTATAGTGTTTTTCTCCTCTCTAATTAGGCCGACTTGGCAAAGGAGGCCTAAATGGCCTATTTTACAAAAAAAATATTTTATTTCTTGATTGGCAAAGCCCAGGAAGGGTCTTTTACATTATGATATGGACAATGACACTTGACATAATCCCTAGAAGCCTATAATGGATACTTTGACCTAAAAATCATTGACCGAAGCATGAAACCCACGATTTAATAAGTCAATTTCTTTTAAAATAAAATTTATTTTTCTTTCTTTTGACAAATACATTACATCATGACTCAAATACAATTATGAAGGCTGACACTAGTTACATCTTTCAACAGTTTGTTTATAGTTTTTTCTGCATCTCTAAACTGCCCCACCAAACCTTACAATTACATGTACATTGTGGATTTCTTCACTTGGGTTCTATCAAAAAACAAATTTCAATGGCGGATTCCTACTCTTATTTTTCCAACTAAAGTGATTCCAAAAATGGTACAGGAGTAGAGGAAGAGAGGGGCCTATGAAAGAACAGAGATGGAATGGTGTTGCAATGGAAAACTAAGGATTCAATGTGCTATTGGGACCATCGTTAATTTTTGTCGTCACCCATCAAATTCTCTAAGCCTCATCTTGGTTTTGTTGACTCTAGTGGGAGACATAAAATGCACAAACAATGTATAGACAAAATTGGATATGGTAAAGACATAGAATATGAATAAATTTACATTTTAAATAAAATGGATTTAAATGACTTAATTTCTATAACACAACCATCACAAATTAAATGTAAACTTGATTTTTTTTTTTTATATTTTGTTATGTTGTTTTTTTTTTAATCTTCTACATTGCATTTAAAAAAAGATTGGTCTCTCACTCCATATTTTTATTCCGAGAATAAAAAGTATATCATACCAAGCTCAAAAAAAACTGCATAGGGCATGAATTGGCCATTTAGAAAAAATAGTTTACTAAATAATAAAAGTGAAGGAAAAAATAATTGGGTAAATATAGCTCATATCTCGAGAACACGGACTTAAACACCTCTTTTATATATTGCTTTTATCTTATGTTCTTTCCTTAAAAAAATCTTGTTTGCATTGCATTGTGAACCCAGCGATGTTAATTGAAAATGGGAGGATTTACTTGACCTGGTTTAACTTTTACAATTATAAGCCTCGTTTACAACAATAAGGCAATGTATATTTCTCATGATTCATATTAGGAACATATGGTAGGTTTTTTTTGGATGAAAATATTATCAAAAGAAGGAAAGTTTCTTTACAATGAGAAAAGTTATAGATATGTACATAGTCAAAAGAAGAAATCTTTTGTACGCTTGTAACAAAAGTCATATTATGTACCGTTGTAAAAAAAGTTATAGATATGTGTTGAATTGATGTGCATTAGCCTTGCATTGCGTATGTGTTTCATGTAATATTTTTTTGGCATATGTTTTTACCCATTTTTAATTATTTTAATCTATAGATTGATTTTATTATTTTAAAAAAAATTATTTGGAGCATTGGGATTGTGCATATTTATTGTAAATCCTTTTTTTTGTTATTTAGATTTTTTTTATAATATAAACTGATTTGTTATCTAAGATTTATTTTGGATATTTTAATGTTGTAAATTATATTAATTTAAACTTTTAATTTCAATAAATTTTAAGCAAATTATATATATATATATATATATATATATATATATATATATATATATATATATATATATTATTTGTTTATTTTTATTTTTTTAATCTCAATAAATTGAAAAATATGGCATATTATTATTCTCCTTCACTTGCTATTTGCTATTTACAACTATGTTTTGCACATGATTAGGGATTTAGAAGCAGCGAACATGGTTAGAACTTGGCAAATGCCTTTCTCATCTTTTGGTTTAGCAATAAGTGATGCATGTGTTGATATAGTGGTAGAGAAAATATGCTCTACGATGAGAGTGGAAATACGGGGTGGCTTGAGAGGGGTTGATCATTGTGTTGCAATGATAATTTTGTGGGACATCAAATTCTAGGGCTGCTGAAAGAATGTAATAATACACATCAAATTTTAGGGTTGTTGAACTAATGTAATAAAGACATCAAATTCCAAGGTCGTTGAATGAATGTAATGATATGTCATATGTAACATCAATTTTAGGGCTAGGTGGATGGATGCAAATTACAGGGTTGTTGAACTATTGTAATAAACACTTCAAATTCCAAGTGTGTTGAATGAATGTAATAATACATCATATGTGCCATCAATTTTAGGGTTGGGTGGATGGATTCAATAGGTGCTGGTTGTGTGTGTGTATAATGAAAATGTGAAGTTGGGAAGCACTTTTTGTCCTTTTTTGACTTTGAAAATTGTAATTTTATATGTTTTTTCAATTTCAACTCCACTAAACTCATATTTTTAATGCAAATTATGCTTTGACATAAAAACAAGAATTGTAGAGATTTGTCTTACCTCCATACTTATATTTAAAAAAATATATATATATTGACATATAGAAGGGTAAATTTGTTGTTTACTAACTGCATATACTTGAAATTTTCAGGCAAACATAACTAGTCACTTTTTGAACCCTAACTTTTTTTAGGGAAGGTTATTCATTTTTTGGAAATAAACCATATCATCATAATCTGCATATATTGCAGTAGTGCACTGACTATTTTTCGGTAATTTTCAGATTAAATTACTATTTTTTATTATTTTTTGAAATCAATGAAGACAAAAAAATGGTGATGTTTCAATACATTTTATGAGCCCTAGATTTTCTTTTCAATGTGATCATCAATAAGAAAAATGAGAGTACCCTTTTGAAGTAGACAGGGAGAGGAAATGCTATATGATTTTTCTGAATTTTTTGGTGTCGTCATTTTAAAGTTATTGAATTTTCATTCAGTGCAATTTTTCGAACAATGAAATTCCACAATGACACAGTTTAGTAAAAAATTAATAACAAATTGAAATTTTTAATGAAACTCCACAAATATTACATCATCAGAAACTAGATTCAGAGATGAATCTAATGATACCTGGTCCGAAATATAACATTTCGTTTTTGCAGGTGTTTCGCCCCTCCAAAGTTGCAGGTTCCTGAAAACTGCAGAATTTTCTGGGTTTTTCGTTAACTAGAAACTCTCGGCCGAGATAATGTCTCGGACGAGAAATTTATTAAACTCTCGACCGAGAAATTTAAAACTCTCGATCAAGAGCTTAACCCACCACAAGTTACTTTTAACCGCGCGGGAAAACTCTCGGCTGAGACTTTGCGCTTGAGAGTTTATCTAAGGAAACTATCGGCCGAGAGTATAACAAACTCTCAGATGAAAGTTTATAAAACTCTCGACCGAAAGTTTTATAAAATCTCGTCTGAGAGTTTTTTATTCTCTCCGACGAGAGTTTATTAAATGTTTTACTCCAAAGCCGATGCAATCTTTCGAGCGAGAGTTGAATATAAATACTCTCGTTTGAAAGATTAATTCCACACACAATTCTGAACCAACGAAAATTGCGAAGGTGCAAGGGTCCGAATTCTTTTTCTGTAAAAATGCGAATATTTTTTGTGTGAAAAAAGAAAATTTGGCAAAAAAAAAAAAATTTCAAGTTTTTTTTGGGTGCGAAATATTTTTTGAAATTTTTTCTAGGTGCAAAATTTTTCTTTGAAAATTTTTTAGGTGCATGGATGCATGAAGTATTTGTGCATAATGTCTCTATGAAGACATGGATGCATGAAGTATTTTTGCATAGTGTCTCTATGAAGACATGGAGTATTTTTGCAATCTTACAATCTATGAAGGCATGAAGTATTTTTCCAAAATGTCTTTATGAATTTAATTTTCTCTCTTATTGAAAGCATGAAGTACTTAGTCTGAAGTATTTATGTTTTTTTAGGTATTTGGTCCAAATAGAATTGGATTTAAGGTTTCCAATTTTGTGAACATGGGAAACAAAAGGAATTTCCTATCAAGGCACGATAAAAAAAGAACTGACTTAGTGGATAAAAATGAGAGATTACAAAAAAGAAGGTGAGAGGAAAAGGAAAGATCAAGCCATGAAATAAATGTGGAGGTAGAGCATCGTGAAATAGATGTAGAGGTACATGACAATAACGAGGAAATGAGAAATGTTGAGGAACTTGTCCACGAGAATATTGAAAACACCAATGTCCAAGAAAATATTGATATCGATGTCACTAGTGAGTCAATAGTTTCTTCAATTTGAATTTTATATTTTTTTTAAAAAACATTGTAGTTCAAAATAGTTTTAAAATTAAAATATGTATATGTCAATTTCAAATTAGAATTAAATATTATTTTTTTATGTAGGGACAACATCAGAACCACAAGAAGATACTACCACACCTTGAATTTCACTGCAATTAATTGGAAGTTCCAAGAACGTTGTATACAACTACAAGTTTCTAGAAAATATGGATCCAACTAAAATTGAAGAATTGGGACCACCAATGGCTGAAAGGACAGTTTGAGATAAAGTAAATTCTAGATTCAAACATTTTTTTGAAGGTAAATCTATCATAGCACAAGCTCAAATGTTACGTGGATTTTTAAAGCACAAATCTCTCAAAAATTTTGTGGAATTATTGGACATTAAAAGTGAAAAAGAGGTTTTAGCAAATGAAATGGTAACAAATAATATGACGTCGGTTCTTGCCACACTAGCCAAAAATCGATCTCAAGTTGAAAAGAATGCTCGTTACAGAGAACTTTTAACAGGTGCAGTCACGAAACAAACTTCATCAAATCAGTTGATGTCAGTGACTTAAAAATTGTTTAAAACATCAAGAAAATTTTTATGGAGGCATACAAAATTTATAATTCAATTAGATGAGAATGATGAAATTGCATGTTGGGCTAATATCTGCAGGCGTCCATATCATGATAGACTTCCTGATGGTGTGAGGGATAGGGTAAAAGCTTTTTGGGATTTGAATTCTCGTGTGTCACCAAATGAAAAGCATCAAGTGCGATCTCGTATATCTAAGGGAGTTTATGAATCTCGTTCCAAACATTTTACACAGGTCAGTCAAGTAGAATTATTTGAGAACTTTATGGAGAGTAATACTGATGTGAATATTTCCCTTAGCACATTTTTGAAGCTTAAACCATGGTATGTCAAGCCTATCACTGTTCGAGACACATGTTGTTGTCGATACCATGTAGAATTCCAATTATTTTATGAGACATTTGTAAATTTTGGCATAAAATATTGGTCAAATGACCCCCCTCCTTCAAATGTTCGTGAGTTTTTATCGAAGATATTATGTCCACGAGAGAATAATGAATTATTTTATAAAAAAGAATGTGTTGGTGGAAGAAAATGCAACAAATGTTCTCATTTGGCACTCTTCGATGCAAAGTATCCCATTGATCCTAATGATCCCAGACTGTCAAATCTCAGTCTGAATTGGAAGTGATATGAAAATGTTACTTACACTCCTATTGCAGATTCAAGCACAACATCAAACAAGATCACTTTACTTGACGACGACATTCTAGTGACATCTTTTATGGAGAAGTTCAGGGTGCAAATATACAAATATATTAAGCATTGTCATATAGCACGATGGCAGGATTTACAGTTCAAGCAATCACATGATGTGTTCCCAAAAGGAACAATATTATCAGTGGTTTATTTCACTAAGAATTACACATTTAGTCCACAAAAGCAGATACAAAGTGAGTATTATCATTCAGACCAAGTATCTATATTTGTGCATATTTTGTATAGACATGCAGAGCTTTCTATCGATGGTTTTGATAGAGATGAAAATAATCGTGAGGTGATTAAGGAGCACCATTTCTACATTAGTGATGATCGAACACATGACACATGTTTTGTTCAACATTGTTTTAATATTATTTATAATGACTTGTTGAAACAAAGAGTCACTTTTCAAGAACATTGGGTATGGTCAGATGGTTCTGCTGGTCAATTCAAATCAGCAAGATCGTTCTTTTGGTTGTCTCATCTTCATAAGAGAACCAACATTAGACATACATGGAATTTCTTTGAGATGGTGCATGGAAAAGGAGAGCACGATGGTGTTGGGGCATGCGTAAAACGTGCACTTAGGAGGCAACAATTGAGTCACTCAGCTTCCCGAATTGCAAATTCTTTAGATGTTGTTAATTGGTGCAAGGACAATTTAAGTCATGTATCGAACCCAAGGATGGCTAATGTGCACAGGTAGGCATACACATTCAAATAATAATATATTATACATGTCTAGATATATGTATGTGTATACATATATGTGTGTATTTTGTTATAAAAAAAATATTAAATATTGTTCAAAATTTGACTCATGCATGTGTGTGTGGTTTTCTCAAGCAGGTACTTTTGGAATATTGCAATGGGCGATGTTGATAGATATTTTCCATTTAATTGCATTGGAATCCCTCACACAAGAAGTTTACACTCAATTAGGAGTAAGAACATGACAAATATACATTGCATTGAGAAATGAAAGTGCTCTTGCTTTTGTTCTGCATGTATTGATCAGACAGAGTCCATCGATGAATGTGAAAACCAAATTACGAAATTTATTAAACCATGGAAACACGAAGAATTGACACCATTGCCCCCATTTGGAAATGTGACTGACAAGGAAATGGACAATGAAGTGGCTGTGATTGATAATAATTATGATCATATTTTTGATATGGTTAGAGAAGGTGATGTCTTCGCTGGCATTACACCAGAAAATAATCAAGAAAAAGTGCATTATTATTTATTATGATGCACTATGTCTAAATCCACGTTGTTGCAAGAGTATAATGACCCATCAAATTATACATACCCAATCGGTTCAATGGTGTTAATGGGACATTTCTTTGAAGAAGTAAAGAAATGTAAAGATCATATTATTTTTCAAGATTACCAGCCAGACGTTATTTATGCCCAATATAGTCACTTGTTCATAGCAAATCAACTGCAGTTGAAGCAAGTGAAGAGTAGAAAAAAAAACGACAATGGAGGTTATCGATAGATGATCGTGATGCCATTCTGTAAAATTTTCCACTAGCACATTTCATATGAGTGGAACACATTGTTCAAGATGAACAATGAACTTTGATTCTAGGGTTAGAACATATAATTGCTACAATCCATTGGACTTTATATAGTTTAAGACTATATTGTGGATTGCTTTCAAATAAATTGACATGTGGATGCTTAGATGTGTGTTGGTACAAACAATATATTATGATCTACTAGATCAGGGTTCTTTGCTAGATAATTAAGTTATGGTGATTTAATGTGTCCATCATGTTTACTCCTAGATGATCTTAACTCGCCCCTTTTTCTGTATGGATATGATGGTGATGAATGAATATTTAGTTAAATGTATATAAATAATAATGGATTTAATGGTGATTTAATGTGTCCATCATGCTTACTCCTAGATGATCTTAACTTGCCCCTTTTTTTGCATGGATATAATGGTGATGAATGAATATTTAGTTAAATGTATATATATAATAATGCCCAAGGCACTTGTGCAGTCACAACTTAGCAAACTTGATATGGGCGCCCTCAAATGAAACGACCCGACCCGAACTCGTTTCATTGGGCGCCCTCCCAAGGCATGACACTCTCTGCTCGATCGAACGAACGCATAAGGGAGAAAATGGAAAATGACCCACAGGAACATGTACAAGGCACTCGTGCGGTCACAACTTAGCAAACTTGATACAGGAGCCCTCAAACGAAATGACCCGACCTGAACTCGTTTCATCAGGTGCCCTCTCAAGGCACGGTGCCCTCTGCCCGAAAGAACGAACACACAAGGGAGAAAAGGACAAATGGCCCGCACGAACATGCACAAGGCACCTGTATGGTCACAACTTAGCAAACTTGATACGGGCGCCCTCTAACCAAACGACCTGACCTGAACTCGTTTCATCGGGCACCCTTCCAATGCACGACGCCCTTCGCCCGACTGAACGAATGCACACGGGAGAAAACGGAAAATGACCCGCACGAACATGGACAAGGCACCTGTGTGGTCACAACTTAGCAAACATGATACGGGTGCCATCTAACCAAACGACCCTACCTGAACTCATTTCATCGGGCGCCCTCCCAAGGAGTGATGCCCTCTGCCCGACCGATCGAACGCACAAGGGAGAAAACGGCAAACGGCCCACACGAACGTGCACAAGGCACCCATGCGGTCACAACTTAGCAAACCTGATACGAGTTCCCTCTAACCAAATGACCTGACCCAAACTCATTTCATTGAGCACCCTCTCAAGGCGCGATGCCCTCTTCCCGATTGAACGAACGCACAAGGGAGAAAATGGAAAACGGCCCGCACAAACATGCACAAGGCACCTGTGTGATAAAAACTTCTAGCAAACTTGATATGGGTGCCCTCAAATGAAATGACCCAACCCAAACTCATTTCATCGGGTGCCCTCCCAAGGCGCGATTCCCTCTACCCGACAGAATGAACGCACAAGGGAGAAAACGGAAAACTACCCACACAAACATAAACAAGGCACCCATGCAGTCACAACTTAGCAAACCTGATACGGGTGCCCTCAAATGAAATGACCCGACCTGAACTCATTTCATTGGGCGCCCTCCAAAGGCGCAACGCCCTCCGCCTGACCGAATGAATGCACAAGGTAGAAAACGACAAACGACCTGCACAAACATGCACAAGGCACCCCTGCGGTCACAACTTCGCAAACCTGATATGGGTGCCCTCTAAAAAGTGGAAGAAATACTAACTCATGGGTGAGAGAGACTGTTATTGAAGGTCGATCTCACTTCCTTAATAAAATGAAAGATCAACTTAGAGAGGAGTGTGTTTCACAACCTAGCTATTAAGGTAAGGTTATTATGGCACAAGGTAAAAAGAGTAATAAACACTTTGTTATCACTCAGATTTTCCTTGAAGTTGTTGGAAGAGGAAAGGGGTCCGAGGTAACCACAAACCAACCTTCAGATAGAGAATCTAGCCAATCTGTATCCACAAAGGGCTCTCTCTTTAAAATATAGCTTTGTTTTTTAGAATATTAGGCTAGTTGTAAAGTCCAGGGGTTTTGATTTTGTTTGGGTTGATGGAATTCTTTAGCTGATATTAAGATCAATTAGTTTCAGTCCATTGGGCTAATGGAGTCAAAGGGTTGGTTGCACTAGCTTAAGTTTTTAAACAAAAGATGGTTTATCAGTGCAAGATAATCAAACTAGAAACAATTATAGATCTAAAGTGAATGGAATGGAATTCAAACGGATGAAAGGAAATGAAGAATATTTCAACACATTCAAAAGAAGAGAAATAGATTGATTATAGATAAAGAGTAGTTAAGTATTCTTTACTAAATAACCAAAGATGTATGAACCTAGACAAACAGGAGCAATCAAGAATTCGTTGTTTAAACCAGTTTAGAAGAAAAAATTTAGAATAATAATGACTAAAATCAAATTACACCTAAGTACTTTCTGATTTAATCCTTTTCGTTAATTATTAAGATAATGAAACACAGATGATATTGTAAACAAATATAAAACTTCAAAACATGGGATATAGATGACTTATTGATCTTTCATTCGACACATGAATCCTGAGAAAAGTCTTCTTCCTCAATTCCTTGTCTCGTTTTGCCACAAAAAATTTCTCCAAAGCTCTTTATTCCAAAATATTCAATGTTACATCAAAGTATAATAATCCACCCTCAATAATCCGATTGAGGTTTTATTTATACAAAAAATCATACAAAATATCTCTAAAGAAAACGAGATATAATCTAAGATGACTCATAAATAAGTTACAATAAAAATAGAGACAAATGGTCTCATGCATAAGACAAGAAGTAACCGATGTTGTGTTGTTCCCTCTTTCAAGAATGTGCTGGAGGCTGGACCTATATTTTGGCTCATCGTTGTCTTTTCAGTAATTTTGTTCTAACTACCTTACTTCACTGATACTCTTTTTTTTTACTGATACACTTTTAACTGAACTGATACTCTTTAACCTTTGTTTGTTCCTTTATCCTTTATACTGTGATAAATAGGAAAAATTTCATATAAGGATAAATTTTACAAAAGTTCCAACAAATCTTCCCACCATTTATCTTCTGCTATTCTTGTCCATTGAAGCTTCCTCAATGTTTCATCAACCTCGGTATATATGAAGAAATTAGGCTGATTAGGAAACAAATGCTTTACTTCATGGTCTAGATAAAACAAATTCTCTAATCTGTCATGAAGATTCCTTCCTGTAGGTAATGTTGCTTCTGACGAAATGGTTGACGAACTAGAAATGGAGTAATTGTGAGCATGTATGTCCAATTTCTTGACATAAGTTTCCAGGTCCATTATTTTATCTCCTGAAAGCATAGGGCTGGGCAACCCTTTATTCAATAAAACATCAAACCTTTCTATGAAAGCAATGATTTCACTTTGCATGTCAAAGCACCTTCGTTCCAAATTTTGCATAAGAGTTCTTTTATTAAAAACTCTTTTGATCTCCAAGATTATTCTTGAGTTCTTGTCACGAATACCCAGCTTTGCTGGTACAATATGCAGTTTGGGTGTTTCGCTTGTATAAGCTGATTGGCTTCCTCAGGCCTATTTCCTAATTATGCTCGTGTATTCTCAACTTGATCGAGAGCTACTTTGACCAAATCATTATGATCGTATATTATCTGGATTGAGGACCAGATATCTTTTATTGACTGAATAATATCATCCCAAAGAATTTCATTTATTTCTCTTAAAGGTTTCTCCAATGTCAAATCCCTTTCCAAGGCTTTAACTAATTTCTCCAACATTTTGACTTCTCTTGTTTTGTTAGCAACAATCATTTTTGAAAGATCATATTTCTGTTCCAAATTAATAAGCTGTAACTTTGTGTGCTGAAGTTCTGTTACTTGAAGTTTCAAGTTATTCATTTTCTTTACTAATTCTTCTGTACTCAACTTTGAAGTATCTGCTTGTGATGACTCTGCTGGTTGACCTATTGGCTAACTTGTTGTACCTGTGATAACTAGTGTTGTAGATACTGGAACATTGGACTGATTGTCTTTTAAAGCTTGTTCCAGTTCTTTTTCTATTTCAATCAGTTGCTCATTCATTTTCAAGAGCAACTCCATCATTTCTTCTTCAGAATTTTTCTTTATTACTTCTTCAGTTTGAGGATGTCTCGAGGCTGGAAATTTCAACTGTTTTCTCAAAGCAGCAATGTCATCATCTTTTTTCTGGATTAGAGCTTCTATACCTTTGACATCCTTTGGATTGTGGCCAAATCCAGTTATTATTTCCTCCAATGTTTTTATCCTGATATCTTTGGCTTGAGAAGAAGCCTTTTCAAGCTGCAATTGTGTATTGGTGTTCTCCAAAGAATCCGGTAACCTGTGAGCTGCCATTGCCTTATTAGTCAAAGTAGAATAGATCATTTCACCAGTCTGCTTATGTAACTCAATCTGATCTAAAGGATGGATATCCTTTGCTAGGACTTCAAAGTTTGTCCTAATATAATCAGCAGTTGTTTGGGGTTGTTGCACCTTGGGTTTGAAATGACTCATTAATATTTTGCCCTGTTGGATGTCAAAAGTTGACATCAATATTTCTTGATTCTTTGGAGCCATTTTCAGATATTGATTATATACTTGTATTTTCAGTGGATCATTCCTGGCCTTGATATTGATAAATGTCTTCTTTATATCTCCTGTATCTTTAACTGGTGTCTTGAAAGAAGATATTTCAACACTCTGTTGCTTCTGTAGCTCTGTCCTTTATGAGGTAGTGGATGCTTCACTGACTGTACCTGTTTGTTGGCTTCCCAATTGTTCTGGTCCTTGACTATCAAGGATTTCATCAATAGATTCTACTTCTGGAGGAGTATTCAATTTCTGTCTCTTGGCCTGAGGCTGTTGTGAAGATACAATGAAAGGGGTAGCAGCTTCAGCTTCTCTCCTTTTTCCCTTTTCCACATTTAATGGAGTCTGCAAAATTGACACTTCTACCGGATTGGTTTGAACGGAAGAAACATGTACTTGATCCTGTCCCTTGGAAGTTTGAGGTTTTTCTGTCATAATGAATGTTTCTTTAACTTGTGTATCAATCTCTTTCTCTTTTCCCTTAGATGATACTGCAATGTTTTCTTGTAACTCCTACTGAACAATCCCAGCTGAGGAAGGACCAACTTCTGATCTTGGTACCTGTGCAAAAGAGTCTAGGTCAAGCATTTTTTCAAGATCTTTCATAACATTGTCTATATTGACTTTCTCAATATCCTGCTCTATCAATGTTCCTTCTATACATTCATCCGTATTAGCATATTTTTCAATCTCTGGGATTCTTTGATGTATATATGGTGCTGATTTATTCTTCATTATTTTATCACAGATGAAGTTGAATGGGTCATAAGGCACCCAATAGAAACTCTTTTGTAATTTGAGACAATCTTCTAATATCTTTTCAGCTTCTTCCCCTGCATCCCTAGAGTTACAAATAAATGGACCTAATTGACTTTTGATCCGGAGTTGAGCCTTCTTCTTTGCATTACAAAAATGAATTATATCAGAATTGTTCATCTTCCTGAAATATTCTAATGCAAAGATTCTCATGGGGACATATTTTGGCAATTTGAATGGACATAATTCACATCCATAGATTCTGACTTCTGTGTGATTTTGGTATAAATACCAATCACCAACTTTGTATTGTTTTGAGAGCTACAAAATTTTCTTGATTTCATTGCTGAGTCTTGGAGGAGAAACTCCTGTCAACAAGGTGGTTCCAGGGTGTATAAAAAGATCAATGAACTCATTATAGGAATAGGGAGAATCTCGAGAACTATGAGTGATGGCTGACCAAAAGATAACAGACCTAGGATTCCCTTGGGTATCAAGCTTCTTGATATAGAAAGGGAAATTTTCCGACTGATAATAGAGCATGACGTGGTATATGACAGAGGAATACTTGAACACTTTCTCATTTTCTAATCTCATGAATTGATCATGGATCTTTTCTGCAATGTATGATGCAAAGTCATACCTGACAGCAGGAGGCTGTCCAGGGGTGAAAATAGACAATAATACTAGAGTTAAATGGTCAACATATTCACTGGTATTAAAGCCCATTATAAAGGATATCATTTCCAAAACAAGTCTACCCTCCTCAGTGAAAAAAGCATACCCATAAGGGGGAGGGCCTTTAGGCTGATGATCAGGCAACATAAAGGTCTGACAGATGTGGCTTAATTATTCATGGGATAGTTTTGTGGATTTTTCAAGTAGTTCTCCCATGGACAGGGGAGTGAGGGCTTGGTCAGGTTGAAAATGTAGCATCTCATTGATAGACTGAGCAGTAATTGGGAAAAGGACATCTTGATTTGGGGATAAGACTGCTCTTTGGTTAGGATCATAATTTTCATGGCAAAAATGGATTATTTCAGGGAAAATATGGATAGAGGGAAAGAGGTACCTAGGAAGATTAGATTCCCATAACCCAACCGTATCCAAGCCATTCAAATAATTGTCTCTACAGTGACAAAAAATTCAAAGAGGACTATCAAGAAAAACCAGGTCTTTGATTTGGAAATCTCTGTCGACTAATGATAAATAATCCAGGTCTCTGTGAGGGGCGTTTAATGGGGTGATGTTTAAAGCCACATGAAATTCCATTTTTGTTTCTTGTGTATTCAAAAATGGAATTCGGCTTATGGTCAAGAATTGAGTAAAATTACAGGTTTCGACGGGAGAAACAGGTACAATTGTAGATTGGGAATTCAATTACAGTTCTTGGGATTAAGGAATGAATCAGCAATTAATTTTTTAACTCTATTTTAGTGAAAGAAAAAGGAAAGCCGAGTTTTTTACAGAGTTCAGTGTGAATTTAGGGTAAATACCTATTTTTGGAGAAAACAACGTTTTCAACAGATGCTGGTTAATGCAGATAATCTTCTAAGAGGCTTGACTGCAATTTTCTTCGATAGGACAGAGGTTGGCGGACTTCACAAATTTGAAATTCGAATTTTCTGCATGGAGGGTGTATTTGCTTTCTGGGTACAAATAATGAAAACGACGCGAATTTTTGTTTTATTGGGAAAGTCAAATGGGGGGCGAATTTTTTATTATTTTAATAAATGACGTCATCCTGTATGAGAGATGAGTCATGGGGAACGGTGGTAAGTGGTTTATTCCGCACCACTTTTGAGGGTAGGCGGTTTTGGGTGGGGAGGCAGTGAATCCACAAAGAAAACGACGCGTGGCCAGGGTACTATTTGAAAACCGTTGTCATTTCACGCGTTAACTTTCGGATCAGAGATGGCCAACGGAATTGACGATGGTCGTCGATCTTGGAGCGGGTGATCAGACGGTGGACAGGACAGGGAGTTGACAGATGTTTAACGGACGGGACCGACATGATTATTGGTTAATAAATCATTTCGGGAGCATTCTTATTGGCGGGGATCGGTTCTTAATTAACCATGAGGATTAATTAAGTCCTTGTACGGTGGATGGTCGGGGGTGAAATATACATGCGGGATGGGTTATTTCAAAGTTTGGTTTTAATTAAACTTTGAGTTTCATTTTTGTTTTAAACACGTAAAACATGTTTAAAAGTTTTTCATATATTTTTATTTATACAATAATTAAATCAATGTGATTTATTTACTGTAGGGGGGCGGGAATAATATTAATGTTATATTTTAGCCAAAAGGGGGTATATTGTGGGTTTTTGATTTGAATAAAATAGGAATTAAATACTTTTGGCTAAAAAGTCATAATATAAGGGTTTTGGGGATATTACTATAAAAGGATTTATATAAAATAGGAAAAGGTGATTTTCATAGGGAGTTAATATATAAATTAGAGTTAATATGACAAGGGAACAATGTAAACTCAAAATACTTAAATATAACCAAGAAAGTGAAGATTCAAAAGTAAATGGAATTATTATACTTTCATCACTTAGACTTAGAATAAAAAGTAATTTTGAGGGCTTTTCATGAAATATTGAAGGATTTTCCTAAGTAAAATGGGATTTTACTTAGAAAAATATTTTTGAGAGGTGAATGAATGTGATAATGGATTATTTCAAGTACTTAGGGTTTTTCAATTATTGGGCCGAGGGTCCGGTCCCTCCAAAAGTCAAGGAAATGCCTTGAGCCCCTCTAATTTTCAAATACCTTAGCACTTAGGGGAAATTAGTGAAATCTTTAGGGAAAAATGAAGGGGAAGTTAATAATCTTGACTTTGGTTTGCTGTGAACTTTTCCAATGTAGTATCTGCCTTTGCACTTGAGATGAAAGTAAAATTGAACACATTTAGAACCATCATTCATCACATGTAATTCTACAACAACATCTACCTACCCTACTTACTTTACCCCACCATTTTCTCTCCTTTATTAGGGTGCACTTAGATTGGCAACCCCTTATCAATCTTATTTTTCTTTTACATGGCAAACCTATATAATTCTACACTTATTACATCCAAGGGCTTAGATTAAACTGTTGAGCACCTTTTATTAACTCTACCTATCTATTTATATGCCAAGATTAAACTGTTTGGTCAGATATTTATTCTCTATTCTACAACATGAAATTGAAAAATGAATGAGTCAACTTTAAACAGTTTGACTCTTCATAAATTGTGGCAAAATTTTGAACAAGCTGCACACAATTACTTATTACAGAAAATGAAATAGTAGTGGCATTTAGATTTGCACACTTTCCTGTTCTATTTTTTATTGGGGTTCATTTCTTTCACTTTTTTGACCAATTTTATTTTTTCACCCTTTGATTTTTCTTTTAGGGTATACCCTCTTTACATTTTTTAAATTTTTTGACTTTTTGATTTTTTAAGAATATGGAACACCTTTGCAACAAGGAAAAGGTTTGAACATATTACATATTTCAACAAGTCAATCATGAAAAATGACACCTATTGATATAGGAGTCTAACACTGGCTCCACTTGGGGATGGCTTTTCCTGGTGAAAAGTCAAGAACAGTAGGTCAGATGCCTTGAAATGTCTTTAACTGAACCATGAAATCTTCTTTTTCTAGTGGCTTTATTGTATATCTGATAGTAAAAATTCTGAAGCTTAGGGCCTTCACTTTGGGCTTCAACTTCAGTAAGTCACCATCCAATCAAAACTGATGCATTAGAAAGGATATATTATGTACAAGTTAAAATGTCAGAACATCCTCGTAAATAGGATCAAAGTAGTGTTTCAGCATTCGACCATTGACTGGTCCTTCCTCAGCTTCTGAACCATCCAAATTCTTCAAAAAATATGTGTTATTTCCCTGTAAAGCATGAATGATGTAAGGTCCTTTCCATAAGAAATCAAATTTCCCATGTTTTCCTTTACCTTCCCCTCTAGAATCCCATCTTAAAACTTTGTCTCCTAGTTGAAAATCTTTTGCTTTGGTCTTTTTGTCAAACATTTTCTTTAATTTTTCCTGCAAAACTTGGGATCGTTGATACACTTCTTCTCTGGTCTGCTGCAAGTGAATTGTTTGATTTATTCTTCTCTGAATATCATTTGGTTCCACTTGAGCCTCCTGAAGTAAATTCATTACAGGAACTCCTAAAGATGATGGAAATCTAGCCTCAATACCATAAACTAATTCATATGGACTAGTTCCAATTGATTTTTTGGTAGTAAGTCTGTCTGCCCACAATGCATTAGTAAGTTTCTTATGCCAATTCTTCTTATTTTCTTCCAATAATTTTTTAATGATATTAATGAGACTTTTATTGGAATATTCAGCCAGTCCATTACCCTGAGAATAATAGGTTGTTGAATGACCTAAAGTGATGTGATATTTATTGCAGAAAGTAATCATTTTCTTAAACTTGAAAGCAGCAGCATTATCAGTTATAATTTTTTCAGGACAACCAAATCTTGAAAGTATATTGGTTTCTAAGAATCCTATAATTATAGAATCATTGGCTTGTCTGGATGGGATAGCTTCAATCCATTTAGTAAAGTAATCTGTGGCAGTGAAGATCCATCTGTGTTGCCCAAAAGAGGGGGGATGGATTTCTCCAATAAAATCTAGGCCCCATTGTTGAAAGGGTTTCTTGGTGGAAATTGGTTTTAATGGTAAATACAGTAATTTTCTCTTGCCTTCAAAGATCTGACACTTGTGGCAAGCAGTTACAAATTTCTTAACATCTGAAAACAAGGTTGGCCAATAAAAACTAGCCCTTAAGATTTTATCTGCATTTGACTTCCAGTAGAGGTGTCCACCACAATCTCCTGCATGGAATTCATTAAGAACCTTGTCAGCTTCATCTTTCAATAAACAATTTAATAGAATTCCATCATGATTCTTCCGAAAGAGGGAATTATCTAAAATACAATACTTTAAAGATGCCATTTTCAAAAACCTTTGTTTCGTTCGGGATAACCCTAGAGGAGCTTGCGGGTTTAATAAAACATAGATGATATCAGTGTACCAAGGTGAGTCTAAAAAGGCTTGACTGATTTGTGGAGTCGCCATCTCTTGTTCGTCACCCAGTTCATTAATGTTCAGGGCTTGGCAATTTGTTTCAGTCATGAGTTGAGCCAAACCTTGTCCTTTTATGAGTTTTGTAGGTCTTATTTCAATATGATATTCTAATATGGTAGCTATCCATTTACCTCTTTTGCCTTCAATTCCATCTTGAGTGAAGATGTCTTTAACGACAACATTAGGTACATAAGCTATCACATGAGAATAAAATATATAAACTCTGAAATCTTTAATTGCTTTCACAAGTGCAAAAGCTTGTTTCTCCACGATATTGTATTTCAATGATGCATCTATAAGTGCTTTACTAAAAAAGGCTATAGGTTTTTCACATCCTTGATCATCCTTTTGTAATAAAACAGCTGCAACTGTATGTTCAGAAGAAAATGAAAAAATTATGAAATATCTATCAAATTTTGGACTGGTAAGAACTGGTGTTCTGGTCAAAGCCATTTTGATTTCTTCGAATGATTGCTTGGCTTCAACTGTCCACTTAATACTTGAATCATTTCTTAACATGTTAGTAAGCAGTCTAAGTAATTCAGCTAAACTAGAAATGAATCTTCTCAAAAAATTGATCTTACCTATGAAAGCTTCAAGTTATTTAATATTCCTGGGATGAAGTATCTGCAAAATGGCTTGTATTCTTTCAGGATCAATTCTAATGCCATCTTTTGAAATGATATGACCTAGGAGTTTACCTTCTTCAAGACCAAACAATGACTTTTTAGGATTTAAAGAAATACCATATTTTCTGCATTTTATAAACACATGTCTAAGATGATCCAAATGTTGTTGATCTGTCTTGGAAAAGAAGTCAAATCATCTAGATATATGACCAGAAAATCATGGATTTCTTTGGCAAAAGAAATTTCCATTTCTCTTTGGAAGGTCGCTCCTGCATTTTTGAGTCCAAAAGGCATCTTAAAATATTTGAATGTACCCCATGGGGTTGTAAAAGCTGTTTTGTCTTGATCATCAGGATGAACCAGAATCTGGTTGTATCCTAAAAATCCATCCAGAAGAGAAATCCTTGAAGCTCCTACTACCCTTTGTAAGATATGGTCCATTTTAGGCAAAGGATAGTTATCTTTTAAAGAAAATTTGTTTAAATTTCTCAAATCGACACATAGTCTAATTTCTCTAGTCTTTTTCCTTGTTGGTACGAAATTAGAAACCCATTCAGAAAATATAATAGGAGCTATTACTCCTGCTTCATACATTCTTTTAATTTCTTTCTCAATTGAAGGTTGTAGCACAGGGTTGATTCTTCTAAGTTTCTGTTTGAATGGTTTCTAATCTGGTTTCAAAGGTATTGTATGTTGAATTATTGATGTATCATATGATTTAATATCTTCATAACTCCAGGCAAAAACATCCTGGAATTCTTTTAAAAGTTCAACATATTTAATCTTTTGATCCTCTGACAGAGATTTAGATAACTTAACCATCTTGGGATTTCCATCAGTTCCCAAATTGTATTCTTCAATATCAGCTTTTAACGGTTCCATTTTGGGTTTTAGTGGAATGTCATTTGAGTCAAAAAGCTCTTCCAAAGGAGTTAATCCTTTAGGTAAATGATTATCTTTCAGATTAATAATTTCAGATTCATCTTCTATAATCTCATCGACATCCATTTGTTTCAAATCCTGCATATCTTTTTTAGTGAATTTAGTTGGGTGAAGCATGTGAATAGCAGTTTCTTTTGAAATACCTGTCTCTTGTTTTTCTATTTTATCAGATTCATTGATTGTTGTGTCTTCATCTATACTATTGTTAGAGAATTCATTTTCTAAGGTCAAAAAATTATTAATCTGATTATTGTTTACAAACACTTTCCAATTCATAAGATTTTCCGGTATAGCAGGTCTATGTCCAATCTCAGCTGTGAACTGATGATTAGGTCCAAAAGGTAATTTAAAAGTGCTAGCGAACATTGCAAGACTGTGAGCATGCAAATTTTGTTTTCTAGGAATTTTGGCAAGTTGAGCCTGTAGAAAAGTATTGAGAATTTCCACAATTGTTTCTCTATATTGTTTTAATCTGGGGTCTTTTGTTTAACATTCACCATTAATCTATTGAATAATTAACTCAGAGTCTCCTATGATTGATACTCTAATTGCTCCTAATTTTTTGACATGTTTAAGCCCTAGCAAAAGAGCCTCATACTCTGCCATATTATTGGTGCATCTAAAGTTCAATCTATAAGCATGGCCTTCAGCATTATCATTTTCAACGTTATGTATCCAAATTCCGGCTCCTGCTCCTAACTTATTTACTGAACCATCAAATTCTACAAATTCTAAATGCCACAGAATTTCATGTTCATAATCTTCATCAAATGTTTTAACATGTTTCTTAACAGGGAGCTCTGGTTTTTCAATTTTTTCTGGTATTTCTTGAATGTCTGATGTTTCTTTGTTTTCATAAATTTCTTCGATTTGAACGGTAGATTTATTTGCAGTTTCTGTTTCTGGTGCTTCTAGGTCAGTAGGAAGGTCAGATTCAGCATTATAAAAGATGAATGAGTCCATATCGTAATGTACTAAGTAGATGGGGAAATTTTTAGGCTTCTCCTTACTACTGAATAAATATTTCATCAAGGTCTCTTTGTATAGTCTTTTAGGTTGACCAAACACTGAAATGGTAGCATATGACATATCTAATTGAATAGATCCTCCGAGTTTGGTACCCCAAGATCTGGACAACAACATACCATATTTGGGAGGAATATCTGCTACTACTATATCCATTAGAACAGATTTCGCAGGGTATTGCACCAAAGTAACACACAGATATTTAATCAAACCTAAACATCTTACCTGAATTGAATCAAAAGAAAAAATATCTTTATATGGTCTGGTAATGTCTAGGTTTAATCTTTCCATCACAGCCTTGGGCATTAAATTGTGAGACGCTCTAGAATCAAGCATGGCGTTATGAAATATTTTGTCATGTACGTTCAAACTCACATAAAATGGAGGAGTTCCTCCACTTTCTGGTTTTCCATTTACTTCAGGGCCCAAAAGTAGTTTGGGTTGATCATCAAAAACATTTACTGAATCATCCATTCCAGTAATGTTAAGGGATCTGCTGATTTGGCTTCTATAGACATCGTGTTTAGCTAATTCTGCTAATGGAACAACTATCTTTAATTTTCCTATTTCAGCTTCTAGATTGAAAGGTTTTTCTGTTTGAGCTCTAGTGTTTTGAACAGTTGGATTTTCTCTATTTTTTGGGACTTCAATGTTTTTCTCTTTTTCATGAGTGGAATTATGAGTTGAAGGTGTTTCTGAATTAAACTTTGTTGGTTCTTCTACATTTCCTGTAGGAGGAAAATTATTGGAGAGTTGTTTATTATTTAGTTGATTATTAGACACATCTTCAATTATTGGATTTGCGGGGTTAGGACTTGTTCTAGAAATAATTTGTACAGGAGGAGTGTTAGTTTTACCTTTGATGTTTTGTTTTACTGCTTTCTGTTTGCTATTCTCTAGCACGTCAATCCATCTGCTTCTCAAATTGTATTGTTTATGAACTTCATAAATTGCCGAGTCATATCCTTCTTTGAAATCAAAATTTTCTCCTGAATGAGTTTGAAATGTTTCAAGAATATGATTTTCTTGATCTTCTTGAGATAGGAAAATTTCTGGTTCATTCTTGTGTTCAGTCAAATTATTTATTTCAACATCCTCAATAGGTTCCTCAGAAGATGAACCTTCAACAAAATTTTCCTGGAATGGTGGCCTGATGTTTTGGTCAAGAACATTTTTCCCAGTATTTTGGTTTTGATTTCTTCTGAAGTTTGGGTTTCTAACAACACTTTGACCATTGCCAGAAGAATTTATTTCGATTGTCTCTACTTTGTCTCCCAGTCTTTCCATCCCTTTAATAGTTGCATCCATCTTTCTTTCAAAAGCCGAAGGCTCTTCGTTTATAGGCATCCTTCTTTCAGCTCTAGCTCTAGCTCGTTTTTCTATCAAGTTAGCTTCAACACTAACAACTATGCTTTGCATCTCTTATAGAGTTTGAGGAACTCTTTCCCTAAGTGAATATGCTTTGTTAGAGTCAAAATTTTCAGGGAATTTGACCAATACTGAATCTGGGGGAGGTCTAAGGTTTTGGGGAACAACCTTGTAGGCTTTGTTAAATCTAATGATATAATCTTGCACTGCTTCATTAGGTCCTTTTTTCAATTTTCCAAAGTTTGAAAGGATTTGAAGAGGGTCTTTCTTCTTATCCCATCTATTTAAAAATGATCTATATAGGGCTGGTAAGTCAGTAATACTGTTTGGAGCAAGAGCCCTAAACCATGTCCTGACTTCCCCAGTAAGGCTCTGGACAAAAATTATCATTCGTACATCGTCAACATCTATTTCATAGAATTCAAAGTAATCTGTCATCCTTTTGGTATATTGTTGAGCAGTGTAAGTTCTGAAACTATCAAAAGGGGAGATTTTTCTCTGATAATCTGGAGGCAAAGCAGCAGGGTTCCCTGGCAACCTTAACGGAGCATATGCATTGGCCATTGGAAGGTGTAATGGAATAACAGGTGATGATGGTCTCGAAGTAGTGGGTGGAGGAGTAGAAGGAGTGGCTTGTGTTTGAGAAGTTTGGGGAAAAGCAGATGAACTTGGGGAAGCTACAGTAATCACATAAGTGTTTGAAACTTCTTCAAAGGTCTGCTCAGATTGAATGGAATTTTGTAAATACTTGTCAAGATGTGAAGTGATAAATTCAAATTGCAAATCTTGAAGAAATAATGGATCCAGAAGAAGCTTGGACAACTCAGATTCAGAAAAATTTATGAATAGATAATTTTCAAACTGTTCATCAAATGGTTCGTCTTCAAGATATATAATCTTCACAGGACAAGAGTGTGATCTAACAAGAGGTTGGGAACTTTCAGAGCTTCCTTGACTCTCTTGTCTTCTCAGAATTCTCGGAATCAGATTTGGGTTCTCAAATATCGGTGGTGGATTAGGGTCATGATTTGACCTGGTATAACGAATCCTTTCTGAAGCCAGTTTTCTGGATGATTTATATTTTTGGTTTTTTATTTTAAATAAAAAAAAAGTACAACTTCGACAAACTCTTTAAGAAATTGAAGATTTTGGATTAAAATTTTCTCAAATAGTTATTGAACTAGAGAGTCTAATTGAATGTTGAAACTAAAGTTCAGTTATTAAGCTAAACCAGAGATAGACTGAAGCAACATTTGTTTACTATGCATTTGCAGAGAAAAATCATTTCAAAGGATACCTGGATGATCTTCAGACTCTGTCTGTAGCTTATAAGAAAATAATAGTGACAATAAAGATATTCAGGTCCTTAGTGGAGTCGCCACTATGTTATCACTCAGATTTTCCTTGAAGTTGTTGGAAGAGGAAAGGGGTCTGAGGTAACCACAAACCAACCTTCAGATATAGAATCTAGCCAATCTGTATCCAGAGAGGGCTCTCTCTTTAAAATATAGCTTTGTTTTTTAGAATATTAGGCTAGTTGTAAAGTCCAGGGGTTTTGATTTTGTTTGGGTTGATGGAATTCTTTAGCTGAGATTAAGATCAATTAGTTTCAGTCCATTGGGCTAATGCAGTCAAAGGATTGGCTGCACTGGCTTAAGTTTCTAATCAAAAGATGGTTTATCAGGGAAAGATAATCAAACTAGAAACAATTATAGATCTAAAGTGAATTGAATGGAATTCAAACGGATGAAAGGAAATGAAGAATCTTTCAACACATTCAAAAGAAGAGAAATAGATTGATTATCAATAAAGAGCAGTTAAGTATTCTTTACTAAATAACCAAAGATGTATGAACCTAGACAAACAGGAGCAATCAAGAATTCACTGTTTAAACCAGTTTAGAAGAAAACATTTATAATAATAACGACTGAAATCAGATTACACCTAAGTACTTTATGATTTAATCCTTTTCGTTAATTATCAAGATAATGAAACACAGATGATATTGTAAACAAATATAAAACTTCAAAACATGGGATAGAGATGACTTATTGATCCTTCATTCGACACATGAATCCTGAGAAAAGTCTTCTGCCTCAATTCCTTGTCCAGTTTTTCCACGAAAAATTTCTCCAAAGCTCTTTATTCCAAAATATTCAATGTTACATCAAAGTAAAAGAATCCACCCTCAATAATCCGATTGAGGGTTTATTTATACAACAAATGATACAAAATATCTCTTAACAAAACGAGATATAATCTAAGATGACTCATAAATAAGTTACAATAAAAATAGAGACAGATGGTCTCATGGATAAGACAAGAAGTAACCGATGTTGTGCTGTTCCCTCCTTTCGAGAATGTGCTGGAGGCTGGACCTATATTTTGGCTCATCGTTGTCTTCTTCAGTAATTTTGTTCTAACTACCTTGCTTCACTGATACTCTTTGTTTTTACTGATACACTTTTAACTGAACTGATACTCTTTGACCTTTTTTTGTTCCTTTATCCTTTATACTGTAGTAAATAGGCAAAATTTCATATATGGATAAATTTTATAAAAGTTCCAATAGATCTTCCCACCATTTATCTTCTGCTATTTTGGTCCGTTGAAGCTTCCTTAATGTTTCATCAGCCTCGGTATATCTGAAGAAATTAGGCTGATTAGGAAACAAATGTCTTACTTCATGTTCAAGATAAAACAAATTCTCTAATCTGTCATGAAGATTCCTTCCTGTAGGTAATGTTGCTTATGATGAAATGGTTGAGGAACTAGTAATGAAATGATTGTGAGCATGTATGTCCAATTTCTTGACATAAGTTTCCAGGTCCATTATTTTATCTTCTGAAACCATAGGGCTGGGCAACCCTTTATTTAATAAAACATTAAACCTTTCTCTGAAAGCAATGATTTCACTTTGCATGTCAAAACACCTTCGTTCTAAATTTTGCATAAGAGTTCTTTTAGTAAAAACTCTTTTTATCTCCAATATTGTTGCAGTTCTGTCGTGAATACCTTGATCTGCAAGTTGTTGTCTGGTTTGGGTGTTTAGGAATTGTATGAGCTAATTGGCTTCCTCAGGCCGATTTCCTAATTCTGCTCGTGTATTCTCAACTTCATCCAAAGCTACTTTGACCAAATCATTCTGCTCGTATATTATCTGGATTGAGGACCAAATATATTTTATTGACTGAATAATATCATCCCAAATAATGTCATTTATTTCTCTTAAAGGTTTCTCCAATGTAAGATCCCTTTCCAAGGCTTTAACTAATTTTTCCAACTTTTTGACTTCCCTTTTTTTGTCAGCAACAGTTATTTTTGAAAGATCATATTTCTGTTCCAAACTAATAAGTTGTAACTTTGTGTGCCGAAGTTTTGTTACTTGAAGTTTGAAGTCATTCATTGATTTTATTAGTTCTTCTGTACTCAAATTTGAAGTATTTACCTGTGATGGCTCTGCTGGTTGACCTGTTGGCTGACTTGTTGTACCTGTGATAACCATTGCTGTAGATACTGGAACATTGGACTGCTTGTCTTTTAAAGCTTGTTCCGGTTCTTTTTCTGTTTCAATCAGTTTCTCATTCATTTTCAAGAGCAACTCCATCATTTCTTCTTCAGAATTCTTCTTTATTACTTCTTTAGTTTGAGGATGTCTGGAAGCTGGCAATTTCAACTGCTTTCTCAAAGCTGCAATGTCATCATTTTTTTTCTTGATTAGAGCTTCTATGCCTTTGACATCCTTTGGATTGTGACCTAATCCAATTATTATTTCCTCCAATGTTTTTATCCTGTTATCTTTGGCTTGAGAAGAAGCCTTTTCAAGCTGCAATTGTGTATTGGTGTTCTCCAAAGAATCCTGTAACCTGTGAGCTGCCATTGCCTTATCAGTCAAAGTAGAATAGATCATTTCCCCAGTCTGCTTATGTAACTCAATCTGATCTAAAGGATGGATATCCTTTGCTAGGACTTCAAAGTTTGTCCTAATATAATCAGCAGTTGTTTGGGGTTGTTGCACCTTGGGTTTGAAATGGCTCATTAACATTTTGCCCTGTTGGATGTCAAAAGCTGACATCAATATTTCTTGATTCTTTGGAGCCGTTTTCAGATATTGATTATATACTTGAATTCTCAGTGGATCATTCCTGGCCTTGATATTGATAAATGTCTTCTTTATATCTCCTGCATCTTTAACTGGTGTTTTGAAAGAAGATATTTCAATACTCTGTTGCTTCTGTAGCTCTTTCCTTTGTGAGGTAGTGGATGCTCCACTAACTGTACCTGTTTGTTGACTGCCCAATTGTTCTTGTCCTTGACTGTCAAGGATTTCATCAATAGATTCTACTTCTGGAGGAGTATTCAATTTCTGTCTCTTGGCTTGAGGTTGTTATGAAGATCCAGTGAGAGGGGTAGCAGCTTCAACTTCTCTCTTTTTTCCCTTTTCCACATTTAATGGAGTCTGCAAAATTGACATTTCTACTGGATTGGTTTGAATGGAAGAAACCTGTACTTGATCCTGTCCTTTGGAAGTTTGAGGTTGTTCTGTCATAGTGAATGTTTCTTTAACTTGTATGTCAACCTCTTTCTCTTTTCCCTTAGATGATAATGCAATGTTTTCTGGTAACTCCTGCTGAATAATCCCTGCTGAAGAAGGACCAACCTCTGATCTTGGTACCTATGCAAAAGAGTCTAGGTCAAGCATCTTTTCAAGATCTTTCATAACATTGTCTACATTGACCTGCTCAATATCCTGCTCTATCAATGTTCCTTCTATCCATTCATCTGTATTAGCATATTTTTCAATCTCTGGGATTCTTTGATGTATGTAGGGTGTTGATTTATTCTTCAATATTTTATCACAAATGAAGTTGAATGGGTCATAAGGCACCCAATAGAAACTCTTTTTTAATTTGAGATGATCTTCTAATATCTTTTCAGCTTCTTCCCCTGCATCTCTAGAGTTACAAACAAAGGGACCTAATTGACTTTGGATCCGGAGTTGAGCCTTCTTCTTTGCATTAAAAAAATGAATTATATCAGAATTGTTCATATGCGTGAAATATTCTAATGCAAAGATTCTCATGGGGACATATTTTGGCAATTTGAAGGGACATAATTCACATCCATAGATTCTGACTTCTGTGTGATTTTGGTACAAGTACCAATCACAAACTTTGTATTGTTTTGAGAGCTGTAAAGTTTTCTTGATTTCATTGCTGAGTCTTGGAGGAGAAAGTCCTATCAAAAAAGTAGTTGAGGGTGTATAAAAAGATCAATGAACTCATTATAGGAATAGGGAGAATCTCGAGAACTATGAGTGATGGCTGACCAAAAGATAACAGACCTAGGATTCCCTTGGGCATCAAGCTTCTTGATATAGAAAGGGGATTTTTCCGACTGATAATAGAGCATGAGGTGGTAGATGACAGAAGAATATTTAAACACTTTCTCATTTTCTAATCTCATGAATTGATCATGGATTTTTTCTGCTATGTATGATGTAAAGTCATACCTGACAGCAGGAGGCTGTCCAGGGGTGAAAATATACAATAATAATAGAGTTAAATGATCAACATATTCGTTGGATTTAAAGCCCATTATAAAGGATATCATTTCCAAAACAAGTCTACCCTCCTCTGTGAAAAAAGCATGCCCATAAGGGGGAGGGCCTTTAGGCTGATGATCAGGCAACACAAAGGTCTGGCAGATGTGGCTTAATTCTTCATGGGATAGTTTGGTGGATTTCTCAAGTAAATCTCCCATGGAAAAGGGAGTGAGGGCCTGATCAGGTTGAAAATGTAGCATCTCATTGATAGACTGAGCAGTAATTGGTAGAAGGATATCTTGATTTGGGGATAAGATTTCTCTTTTGTTAGGACCATAATTTGCATGGAAAAAATGGATTATTTCAGGGAAAATATGCACAGAGGGAAAGAGGTACCTGGGAAGATTAGATTCCCATAACCCAATCATATCCAAGCCCTTCAAATAATTGTCTCTGCAGTGACAAAAACTTCGAAGAGGACTGTCACTAAAAACCAGGTCTTTGATTTGGAAATCTCTGTCGACTAATGATAAATAATCCAGGTCCTTGTGAGGGGCATTTAATGGGGCGACGTTTAAAGCCATAGGAGCTTCCATTCTTGGCTCTTCTGGATTCAAAATTGGAAATTCGGCTTATGGTGAAAATTTGAGCAAAATTACAGGTTTCGATGGGAGAAATAGGTACAATTGCAGATTGGGAATTCAATTACAGTTCTTGGGATTAAGGAATGAACTAGCAATTAATTTTAACTCTGTTTCAGTGAAAGGAAAAGGAAAGTCGAGTTTCCTACAGAGTTTAGTCCGAATTTAGGGTAAATACTTGTTTTTGAAGAAAACAGCGTTTTGAACAAATGATGGTTAATGCGGATAATCTTCTGAGAGGCTTGACTGCAATTTTCTTCGATAGGACAAAGGTTGGCGGACTTCACTAATTTTAAATTCAAATTTTCTGTATGGAGGGTGTATTTGCTTTTTGCGTTCAAAATAATGAAAATGACGCGAATTTTTGTTTTATCGGCAAAGTGAAATGGGGGGAATTTTTTTTATTATTTTAATAAATGACGTCATCTTGTACGAGAGATGAGTCATGGGGAACGGTGGTAAGTGGTTTATTCCGCACCACTTTTCAGGGTAGGCGGTTTTGGGTGGGGAGGCAGCGAATCCACAAAGCAAACAATGCGTGGCCAGGGTACTATTTGAAAACTGCTGTCATTTCGCGCGTTAACTTTCGGATCAGAGATGGCCAGCGGAATTGACGACGGCCGTCGATCTTGGAGCAGGTGATCAGACGGTGGACGAGACAGGGAGTTGACAGATATCTAACGGGTGGGACCAACATGATTATTGGTTAATTAATCATTTCGAGAGCATTCTTATTGGTGGGGATCGGTTCTTAATTAACCATGAGGATTAATTAAGTCCTTGTACGGTGGATGGTCGGGGGTGAAAAATACATGCGGGATGGGTTATTTCAAAGTTTGGTTTTAATTAAACTTTGAGTTTCATTTTTGTTTTAAACACGTAAAACATGTTTAAAAATTTTTCATATATTTTTTATTTATACAATAATTAAATCAATGCGATTTATTTACTGTAGGGGGGCGGGAATAATATTAATGTTATATTTTAGCCAAAAGGGGGTATATTGTGGGTTTTGGATTTGAATAAAATAGGAATTAAATGCTTTTGGCTAAAAAGTCATCATATAAGGGTTTTGGGGATATTACTATAAAAGGATTTATATATTATAGGAAAAGGTGATTTTCATAGGGAATTAATATATAAATTAGATTTAATATGACAAGGGAGCAATGTGAACTCAAAATACTTAAATATAACCAAGAAAGTGAAGATTCAAAAGTAAATGGCATTATTATACTTTCATCACTTAGACTTAGAATAAAAGTGATTTTGAGGGCTTTTCATGAAATATTGAAGGATTTTCCTAAGTAAAAAAGGATTTTACTTAGAAAAAGATTGTTGAGAGGTGGATGAATGATTTTAAGCACTTAGGTTTTTTTAATTATTGGGCCGAGGGTCCGGTGCCTCCAAAATTCAAGGAAATGCCTTGACCCCCTCTAATTTTCAAATGCCATTTACTTTTGAATCTTCACTTTCTTGGTTATATTTAAGTATTTTGAGTTCACATTGCTCCCTTGTCATATTAACTCTAATTTATATATTAATTTTCAAACACCTCTGCCCACAATGCATTGGTAAGTTTCTTATGCCAATTCTTCTTATTTTCTTCCAATAATTTTTTAATGATATTAATGATACTTTTATTGGAATATTCAGCCAGTCCATTACCCTGAGGATAATAGGTTGTTGAATGACCTAAGGTGATGTGATATTTATTGCAGAAACTAATCATTTTCTTAGACTTGAAAGCAGCAGCATTATCAGTTATAATTTTTTTCAGGACAGCCAAATCTTGAAAGTATATTGGTCTCTAAGAATCCTATAATTACAGAATCATTGGCTTGTCTGGATGGGATAGCTTCAATCCATTTAGTAAAGTAATCTGTGGTAGTGAGGATCCATTTGTGTTGCCTAGAAGAGGGTGGATGGATTTCTCCAATAAAATCTAGGCCCCATTGTTGAAAGGGTTTCTCGGTGGAAATTTGTTTTAATGGTAAAGGCAATAATTTTCTCTTGCCTTCAAAGATCTGACACTTGTGGCAAGCAGTTAAAAATTTCTTAACATTTGAAAACAAGGTTGGCCAATAAAAACTAGCCCTTAAGATCTTATCTGCATTTGACTTCCAGTAGAGGTGTCCACCACAATCTCCTGCATGGAATTCATTAAGAACCTTTTCAGCTTCATCTTTCAATAAACAATTTAATATAATTCCATCATGATTCTTCCGAAAGAGGGAATTATCTAAAATAAAATACTTTAAAGATGTCATTTTCAAAAACCTTTGTTTCGTTCTGGATAACCCTGGAGGAGCTTGCAGGTTTAATAAAACATAGATGATATCAGCGTACCAAGGTGAGTCTAAAAAGGCTTGACTGATTTGTGGAGTCGCCATTTCCTGTTCGTCATCCAGTTCATTAATTTTTAGGGCTTGGCAATTTGTTTCAGTCATGAGTTGAGCCAAACCTTGTCCTTTTATGAGTTTTGTAGGTCTTATTTCAATATTATATTCTAATATGGTAGCTATCCGTTTACCTCTTTTGCCTTCAATTCCATCTTGAGTTAAGATGTCTTTAATGACAACATTAGGTACATAAGCTATCACATGAGAATAGAATATATAAAATCTGAAATCTTTAATTGCTTTCACAAGTGCAAAAGCTTGTTTCTCCATGATATTGTATTTCAATGATGCATGTCTAAGTGCTTTACTAAAAAAGGCTATAGGTTTTTCAAATCCTTGATCATCCTTTTGTAATAAAACAGCTGCAACTGTATGTTCAGAAGAAAATGAAAAAATTATGAAATCTCTATCAAATTTTGGATTGGTAAGAACTAGTGCTATGGTCTAAGCCATTTTGATTTCTTCGAATGATTGCTTCGCTTCAACTGTCCAATTAATACTCGAATCCTTTCTTAACATATTAGTAAGCAGTCTAAGTAATTCAACTAAACTAGAAATGAATCTTCTCAAAAAATTGATCTTACCTATGAAAGCTTGAAGTTATTTAATATTCCTCGGATGAAGTATCTGCAAAATGGCTTGTATTCTTTCAGGATCAATTCTAATGCCATATTTTGAAATGATATGACCTAGGAGTTTACCTTCTTCAAGACCAAACAATGATTTTTTAGGATTTAAAGAAATACCATATTTTCTGCATTTTATAAACACCTGTCTAAGATGATCCAAATGTTGTTGATCTGTCTTGGAAAAAACAGTTAAATCATCTAGATATATGACCAGAAAATCATGGATTACTTTGGAAAAAGCAATGTCCATTTCTCTTTGGAAGGTCGCTCCTGCATTTTTGAGTCCAAAAGGCATCTCAAAATATTTGAATGTACCCCATAGGGTTGTAAAAGCTATTTTGTCTTGATCATCAGGATGAACCAGAATCTGGTTGTATCCTGAGAATCCATCCAGAAGAGAAATCCTTGAAGCTCCTACTACCCTTTGTAAGATATGGTCCATTTTAGGCAAAGGATAGTTATATTTTAAAGAAAATTTGTTTAAATTTCTCAAATCGACACATAGTCTAGTTTCTCTAGTCTTTTACCTTGTTGGTACGAAATTAGAAACCCATTCAGAAAATATAATAGGAGCTATTATTCCTGCTTCATCCATTCTTTTAATTTCTTTCTCAATTGAAGGCAGTAGCACAGGGTTGATTCTTCTAAGTTTTTGTTTGAATGGTTTTTGATCTGGTTCCAAAGGTATTGTATGTTGAATTATTGATGTATCATATGATTTAATATCTTCATAACTCCACGCAAAAACATCCTGGAATTCTTTTAAAAGTTCAACATATTTAATCTTTTGATCCTATGACAGAGATTTAGATAACTTAACCATCTTGGGATTTCTTTCAGTTCCCAAATTGTATTCTTCAATATCAGCTTTTAACGGTTCGATTTTGGGTTTTAGAGGAATGTCATTTGAGTCAAAAAGATCTTCCAAGGGAGTTAATCCTTTAGGAAAATGATTATCTTTCAGATTAACAATTTCAGATTCATCTTCTATAATCTCATCGACATCCATTTGTTTCAAATCCTGCATATATTTTTTAGTGAATTTAGTTGGGTGAAGCATGTGAATAGCAGTTTCTTATGAAATACCTGTCTCTTGTTTTTCTATTTGATCAGATTCATTGATTGTTGTGTCTTCATCTATACTACTGTTAGAGAATTCATTTTCTAAGGTCAAAAAATTATTAATCTGATTATTATTTACAAACACTTTCCAATTCATAAGATTATCCGGTATAGCAGGTCTATGTCTAATCTTAGCGGTGAACTGATGATTAGGTCCAAAAGGTAATTTACAAGTGCTAGAAAACATTGCAAGACTGTGAGCATGAAAATTTTTTTTTCTAGGAATTTTGGCAAGTTGAGCCTGTAGAAAAGTATTGAGAATTTCCACAATTGTTTCTCTGTATTGTTTTAATCTGGGGTCTTTTGTTGAACATTCACCATTAATCTGTTGAATAATTAACTCATAGTCTCCTATGATTGATACTCTAATTGCTCCTAATTTTTTGACATGTTTAAGCCCTAGCAAAAGAGCCTCATACTCTTCCATATTATTAGTGCATCTAAAGTTCAATCTATAAGCATGGCCTTCAGCATGATCATTTTCAACGTTATGTATCCAAATTCTAGTTCCTGCTCCTAACTTATTTACTGAACCATCAAATTCTAAATGCCACAGAACTTCATGTTCATAATCTTCATCAAATGTTTAACATGTTTCTTAACAGGGAGCTCTGGTTTTTCAATTTTTTCTGGTATTTCTTGAATGTCTGATGTTTCTTTGTTTTCAGAAATTTCTTTGATTTGAACGGTAGATTTATTTGCAGTTTCTCTTTCTAGTGCTTCTAGTTCAGTAGGAAGGTCAGATTCAACATTATAAAGGATGAATGAGACCATATCAGAATGTAGTAAGTAGATGGGGAAGTTTTCAGGCTTCGCCTGACTACTGACTAAATATTTCATCAAGGTCTCTTTGTATAGTCTTTTAGGTTGACCAAACACTGAAATAGTAGCATATGACATATCTAATTGAATAGATCCTCTGAGTTTGTCACCCCAGGATCTGGAAAACAACATACCATATTCGGGAGGAATATCTGCTACTACTATATCCATCAGAACAGATTTCGCAGGGTATTGCACCAAAGTAACACACAAATATTTAATCAAACCTAAACATCTTACCTGACTTGAATCGAAAGAAAAAATATCTTTATATGGTCTGGTAATGTCTAGGTTTAATCTTTCCATCATAGCCTTGGGCATTAAATTGTGAGACGCTCCAGAATCAAGCATGGCGTTATGAAGTATTTTTTCATGTACGTTCAAACTCACATAAACTGGAGGAGTTCCTCCACTTTCTTGTTTTCCATTTACTTCAGGGCCAAAAAGTATTTTGGGTTGATCATCAAAAACATTTACTGAATCATCCATTCCAGTAATGTTAAGGGATCTGCTGATTTGGCTTCTATAGACATCGTGTTTAGCTAATTCTGCTAATGGAACAACTATCTTTAATTTGCCTATTTCAGCTTCTAGATTGAAAGGTTTTTCTGTTTGAGCTCTAGTGTTTTGAACAATTGGATTTTCTCTATTTTTTGGGTCTTCAATGTTTTTCTCTTTTTCATGAGTGGAATTATGAGTTGAAGGTGTTTCTGAATAAACTTTTGTTGGTTCTTCTACGTTTCTTGTAGAAGGAAAAGTATTGGAGAGTTGTTTATTATTCAGTTGATTATCAAACACATCTTCAATTATTGGATTTGCGGGGTTAGGACTTGTTCTAGAAATAATTTAAACAGGAGGAGTGTTAGTTTTACCTTTGATGTTTTGTTTTACCGCTTTCTATTTGTTATTCTCTAGCACGTCAATCCGTCTGCTTCTCAAATTTTATTTTTTATGAAATTCATAAATTGCCGAGTCATATCCTTCTTTGAAATCAAAAGTTTCTCCTGAATGAGTTTGAAATGTTTCAAGAATATGATTTTCTTGATCTTATTGAGATAGGAATACATCTGGTTCATTCTTGTGTTCAGTCAAATTATTTATTTCAACATCCTCAATAGGTTCCTCAGAAGATGAACCTTCAACAAAATTTTCCTGGAATGGTGGCCTGATGTTTTGGTCAGGAACATTTTTCCCAGTATTTTGGTTTTGATTTCTTCTGAAGTTTGGGTTTCTAAAAACATTTTGACCATCGCCAGAAGACTTTCTTTCGATTGTCTCTACTTTTTCTCCCCGTCTTTCCATCCCTTTAATAATTGCATCCATATTTCTTTCAAAAGCCGAAGGCTCTTCGTTTATAGGCATCCTTCTTTCAGCTCTAGCTCTAGCTCGTTTTTCTATCAAGTTAGCTTCAACACTAACAACTATGCTTTGCATCTCTTCTAGAGCTTGAGGAGCTCTTTCCCTAAGTGAATATACTTTGTTAGAGTCAAAACCATCAGGGAATTTGACCAATACTGAATCCGGGGGAGGTCTAAGGTTTTGGGGAACATCGTTGTAGGCTTCGTCAAATCTAATGATATAATCTTGCACTGCTTCATTAGGTCCTCTTTTAAACTTTCCAAAGTCTGAAAGGATTTGCAGAGGGTCTCTCTTCTTCTCCCATCTATTTAAAAATGATCTATATAGGGCTGGTAAGTCAGTAATACTGTTTGGAGCAAGAGCCCTAAACCATGTCTTGACTTCCCCAGTAAGGCTATGGACAAAAATTATCATTCGTACATTGTCAGCGTCTATTTCATAGAATTCAAAGTAATCTGTCATCCTTTTGGTATGTTGTTGAGTAGTGTAAGTCCTGAAACCATCAAAAGGGGAGATTTTACTCTGATAATCTGGAGGCAAAGCAGCAGGTTTCCCTGGCAACCTTAACGGAGCATATCTGTTGGCCATTGGAAGGTGTAGTGGAATAACAGGTGATGATGGTCTCGAAGTAGTGGGTGGAGAATTAGAAGGAGTGGCTTGTGTTTGAGAAGTTTGGGGAAAAGCAGATGAACTTGGGGAAGCTGCAGTAATCATAGAAGTGTTTGAAATTTCTTCAAAGGTCTGCTCAGATTGAATTGAATTTTGTAAATACTTGTCAAGATGTGAAGTGATAAATTCAAATTGAAAATCTTGAAGAAATAATGGATTCGGAAGAAGCTTGGAAAACTCAGATTCAGAAAAATTTATGAATAGAGAATTTTTAAACTATTCATCAAATGGTTTGTCTTCAAGATATATAATCTTCACAGGAAAAGAGTGTGATCTAACAAGAGGTTGGGAAATTTCAGAGCTTCCTTGACTCTCTTGTCTTCTCAGAATTCTGGGAATCAGATTTGCGTTCTCAAATATCGGTGGTGGTTTAGGGTCAGGATTTGACCTAGTATAACGAATCCTTTCTGAAGCCAGTTTTCTGGATGATTTATATTTTTGGTTTTTTATTTTAAATAAAACAAAAGTACAACTTCGACAAACTCTTTAAGAAATTTAATATTTTGGATTAAAATTTTCTCAAAGATTTATTGAACTAGAGAGTCTGATAGAATGTTGAAACTAAAGTTCAGTTATTAAGCTAAACCAGAGATAGACTGAAGCAGCATTTGTTTACTATGCATTTGCAGAGAAAAAGCATTTCAAAGGCTACCTGGCTGATCTTCAGACTCTGTATGTAGCTTATAAGAAAATAATAGTGAGAATAAACAAAAGATAGTTTATCAGGGCAAGATAATCAAACTAGAAACAATTATAGATCTAAATTGAATGGAATGGATTTCAAACGGATGAAAGGCAATGAAGAATCTTTCAACACATTCAAAAGAAGAGAAATAGATTGATTATCAATAAAGAGCAGTTAAGTATTCTTTACTAAATAACCAAAGATGTATCAACCTAGACAAACAGGAGCAATCAAGAATTCGCTGTTTAAACTAGTTTAGAAGAAAACATTTAGAATAATAACGACTGAAATTAGATTACACCTAACTACTTTCTGATTTAATCCTTTTCGTTAATTATCAAGATAATGAAACATAGATGATATTGTAAACAGATATAAAACTTCAAAACATGGGATAGAGATGACTTATTGATCCTTCATTCGACACATGAATCCTTAGAAAAGTCTTCTGCCTCAATTCCTTGTCCAGTTTTGCCACGAAAAAATTCTCCAAAGTTCTTTATTCCAAATATTTAATGTTACATCAGATTATAAGAATCCACCCTCAATAATCCGATTGAGGGTTTATTTATACAAAAAATCATACAAAATATCTCTAAACAAAATGAGATATAATCTAATATGACTCATAAATAAGTTACAATAAAAATAGAGATAGATGGTCTCATGGATAAGACAAGAAGTAACCGATGTTGTGCTATTCTCTCCTTTCGAGAAGGTGCTGAAGGCTGGACCTATATTTTGGCTCATCGTTGTCTTCTTCAGTAATTTTGTTCTAACTGCCTTGCTTCACTGATACTTTTTGTTTTTACTGATACACTTTTAATTGAACTGATACTCTTTAACCTTTGTTTGTTCCTTTATCCTTTATACTATGGTAAGTAGGAAAAATTTCATATAAGGATAAATTTTACAAAAGTTCCAACAAATCTTCCCACCATTTATCTTCTGCTATTCTTGTCCGTTGAAGCTTCTTCAATGTTTCATCAGCCTCGGTATATCTGAAGAAATTAGGCTGATTAGGAAACAAATGCTTTACTTCATGTTCTAGATAAAACAAATTCTCTAATCTATCATGAAGATTCCTTCCTGTAGGTAATGTTGCTTCTGATGAAATGGTTGAGGAACTAGCAATGGAATAATTGTGAGCATGTATGTCCAATTTCTTGACATAAGTTTCCAGGTCCATTATATTATCTCTTGAAACCGTAGGGTTGAGCAACCTTTTATTCAATAAAACATCAAACCTTTCTCTGAAAGCAATGATTTCACTTTGCATGTCAAAGCACCTTCGTTCCAAATTTTGCATAAGAGTTCTTTTAGTAAAAACTCTTTTGATCTCCAATATTGTTGCAGTTCTGTCCTGAATACCCAAATCTGCAAGTTGCTGTCTGGTTTGGGTGTTTAGAAACTGTATAAGCTAATTGGCTTCCTCAGGCCTATTTCCTAATTCTGCTCGTGTATTCTCAACTTCATCCAGAGCTACTTTGACCAAATTATTCTGCTCGTATATTATCTAGATTGAGGACTAGATATCTTTTATTGACTGAATAATATCATCCCAAAGAATTTCATTTATTTCTCTTAAAGGTTTCTCCAATGTGAGATCCCTTTCCAAGGCTTTAACTAATTTCTCCAACTTTTTGACTTCTCTTGTTTTCTTAGCAACAGTCATTTTTGAAATATCATATTTCTGTTCCAAATTAATAAGCTGTAACTTTGTGTGCTGAAATTCTATTACTTGAAGTTTCAAGTTATTCATTTGCTTTACTAATTCTTTTGTACTCAACTTTGAAGTATCTACTTGTGATGACTCTGCTGGTTGACCTGTTGGCTGACTTGTTGTACCCGTGATAACTACTACTGTAGATACTGGAACATTGGATTGCTTTTATTTTAAAGCTTGTTCCAGTTCTTTTTCTGTTTTAATCAGTTGCTCATTCATTTTCAAGGGCAACTCCATCATTTCTTCTTCAGAATTTTTCTTTATTACTTCTTCAGTTTGAGGATGTCTGGAGGCTAGCAATTTCAACTGTTTTCTCAAAGCAGCAATGTCATCATCTTTTTTCTTGATTAGAGCTTCTATACCTTTGACATCCTTTGGATTGTGACCTAATCCAATTATTATTTCGTCCAATGTTTTTATCCTGTTATCTTTGGCTTGAGAAGAAGCCTTTTCAAGCTGCAATTGTGTATTGGTGTTCTCCAAAGAATCCTGTAACCTGTGAGCTACCATTGCCTTATCAGTCAAAGTAGAATAGATCACTTCACCAGTCTCCTTATGTAACTCAATCTGATCTAAAGGATGGATATCCTTTGCTAGGACTTCAAATTTTGTCCTAATATAATCAGCAGTTGTTTGGGGTTGTTGCACCTTGGGTTTGAAATGGCTCATTAACATTTTTCCCTGTTGGATGTCAAAAGATGACATCAATATTTCTTGATTCTTTGGAGCCATTTTCAGATATTGATTATATAATTGTATTTTCAGTGGATCATTCCTGGCCTTGATAAATATAAATGTCTTCTTTATATGTCCTATATCTTTAACTGGTGTTTTGAAAGAAGATATTTCAACACTATGTTGCTTCTGTAGCTCTTTCCTTTGTGAGGTAATGGATGCTTCACTGAATGTACCTATTTTTTTACTGCCCGATTGTTCTGGTCCTTGACTATCAAGGATTTCATCAATAGATTCTACTTCTGGAGGAATATTCAATTTCTGTCTTTTGGCCTGAGGCTGTTGTGAGGATCCAATGAAAGGGGTAGCAGCTTCAGCTTCTCTCCTTTTTCCCTTTTCCACATTTAAAGGGGTCTGCAAAATTGACACTTCTACTGGATTGGTTTGAACGGAAGAAACTTGTACTTGATCATGTCCCTTGGAAGTTTGAGGTTGTTCTGTCATAATGAATGTTTCTTTAACTTGTGTATCAACTTCTTTCTATTTTCCCTTAGATGATACTGCAATATTTTCTGGAAACTCTTGTTGAATAATCCCAGCTGAGGAAGGGCCAACCTCTGATTTTGGTACCTGTGCAAAAGAGTCTAGGTCAAGCATTTTTTCAAGATCTTTCATAACATTGTCTATATTGACCTACTCAATATCCTGCTCTATCAATGTTCCTTCTATCCATTCATCTGTATTAGCATATTTTTCAATCTCTGGGATTCTTTGATGTATGTAGGGTGCTGATTTATTCTTCAATATTTTATCACAAATGAAGTTGAATGGGTCATAAGGCACCCAATAGAAACTCTTTTGTAATTTGAGATGATCTTCTAATATCTTTTCAGCTTCTTCCCCTGCATCTCTAGAGTTACAAACAAAGGGACCTAATTGACTTTTGATCCAGATTTGAGCCTTCTTCTTTGCATTACAAAAATGAATTATATCAGAATTGTTCATATGCCTGAAATATTCTAATGCAAAGATTCTCATGGGGACATATTTTTGCAATTTGAAGGGACATAATTCACATCCATAGATTCTGACTTCTGTGTGATTTTGGTACAAGTACCAATCACCAACTTTGTATTGTTTTGAGAGCTGTAAAGTTTTCTTGATTTCATTGCTGAGCCTTGGAGGAGAAAGTCCTATCAACAAAGTAGTTGCAGGGTGTATAAAAAGATCAATGAACTCATTATAGGAATAGGGAGAATCTCGAGAACTATGAGTGATGGCTAACCAAAAGATAACAGACCTAGGATTCCCTTGGGCATCAAGCTTCTTGATATAGAAAGGGGAATTTTTCGAGTGATAATAGAGCATGAGGTGGTAGATGATAGAAGAATATTTAAACACTTTCTCATTTTCTAATCTCATGAATTGAACATGGATTTTGTCTGCTATGTATGATGCAAAGTCATACCTGACAGCAGGAGGCTTTCCAGGGGTGAAAATAGACAATAATATTAGAGTTAAATGATCAACATATTCGCTAGATTTAAAGCCCATAATAAAGGATATCATTTCCAAAACAAGTCTACCCTCCTCTGTGAAAAAAGCATACCCATAAGGGGGAGGGCCTTTAGGCTGATGATCAGGCAACACAAAGGTCTGGCAGATGCGGCTTAATTCTTCATGGGATAGTTTGGTGGATTTCTCAAGTAAATCTCCCATGGACAGGGGAGTGAGGGCCTGATCAGGTTGAAAATGTAGCATCTCATTGATAGACTGAGCAGTAATTGGTTGAAGGATATATTGATTTGGGGATAAGATTTCTCTTTGGTTAGGATCATAATTTGCATGGAAAAAATAGATTATTTAAGGGAAAATATGCACAGAGGGAAAGAGGTACCTGGGAAGATTAGATTCCCATAAACCAATCATATCCAAGCCCTTCAAATAATTGTCTCTGCAGCGACAAAAAATTCGAAGAGGACTGTCACTAAAAACCAGGTCTTTGATTTGGAAATATTTGTCGACTAATGATAAATAATCCAGGTCTCTGTGAGGGGCATTTAATGGGGTGACGTTTAAAGCCACAGGAGCTTCCATTCTTGGTTCTTGTGGATTCAAAAATGGAAATTCAGCTTATGGTGAAAAATTGAGAAAAATTACAGGTTTCGATGGGAGAAACAGGTATAATTGCAGATTGGGAATTCAATTATAGTTCTTGGGATTAAGGAATGAACTAGCAATTAATTTTAACTCTGTTTCAGTGAAAGGAAAAGGAAAGCCGAGTTTCTTACAGATTTCAGTGTGAATTTAGGGTAAATACCTGTTTTTGGAGAAAACAGCGTTTTGAACAATTGCTGGTTAATGCGGATAATCTTCTAAGAGGCTTGACTGCAATTTTCTTCGATAGGAAAAAGGTTGGTGGACTTCACTAATTTGAAATTCGAATTTTCTGCATGGAGGGTGTATTTTCTTTCTGCGTACAAAATAATGAAAACGACACAAATTTTTGTTTTATCGGCAAAGTCAAATGGGGGGCAAATTTTTTATTATTTTAATAAATGACGTCATCTTGTACAAGAGATGAGTCACAAGGAGCGGTGGTAAGTGGTTTATTCCGCACCACTTTTGATGGTAGGCAGTTTTGGGTGGGGAGGCAGCGAATCCACAAAGCAAACGATGCGTGGCCAAGGTACTATTTGAAAACTGCTGTCGTTTCGCTCATTACCTTTCGGATTAGAGATTGCCAGCGGAATTGACGATGGCCATTGGTCTTGGAGCGGGTAATTGGACGGTGGACAGGACAGGGAGTTGACATATGTTTAACGATCAGGACCGACGTGATTATTGGTTAATGACACCTATTGGTATATGAGTTTAACACTGGCTCCACTTGGGGATGGCTTTTCCTGGTGAAAAGTCAAGAACAACAGGTCAGATGCCTTGAAATGTCTTTAACTGAACCATGAAATATTCTTTTTCTGGTGGCTTTATTGTATATATGATAGTAAAAATTTTGAAGCTTAGGGACTTCACTTCGTGCTTCAACTTCAGTAAGTCACCATCCAATCAAAACTGATGCATTAGAAAGGATATATTATGTACAAGTTAAAAAGTCAGAACATCCTAGTAAATAGGATCAGATTAGTGTTTTAGCATTCGACCATTGACTGGTCCTTCCTCATCTTCTGAACCATCCAAATTTTTCAAAAAATATGTGTTATTTTCCTATAAAGCATGAATGATGTAAGGTCCTTTCCATAAGAAATCAAATTTCCCATGTTTTCCTTTATCTTCCCTTCTAGAATCCCATCTTAAAACTTTGTCTCCCAGTTGAAAATCTTCTGCTTTGATCCTTTTGTCAAACATTTTCTTTAATTTTACCTACAAAACTTGGGATCGTTGATACACTTCTTCTCTGGTCTGTTGCAATTGAATTGTTTGATTTATTCTTCTCTGAATATCATTTGGTTCCACTTGAGCCTGCTGAAGTAACTTCATTACAGGAACTCCTAAAGATTATGGAAATATAGCCTCAATACCATAAACTAATTCATATGGACTGGTTCCAATTGATTTTTTGTTAGTAAGTCTGTCTGCCCACAATGCATTGGTAAGTTTCGTATGCCAATTCTTCTTATTTTCCTCCAATAATTTTTTAATGATATTAATGAGACTTTTATTCGAAGATTCAGCCAGTCCACTACCCTAAGGATAATAGGTTGTTGAATGACCTAAAGCGATATGATATTTATTGCAGAAACTAATCATTTTCTTAGACTTGAAAGCAGCAACATTATCAGTTATAATTTTTTCAAGACAACCAAATCTTGAAAGTATATTGGTTTCTAAGAATCCTATAATTACAGAATCATTGGCTTGTGTGGATGGGATAGCTTCAATCCATTTAGTAAATTAATCTGTGGCAGTGAGGATCCATCTGTGTTGCCCAGAAGAGGGGGGATGGATTTCTCCAATAAAATCTAGGCCCCATTGTTGAAAGCGTTTCTCGGTGGAAATTGGTTTTAATGGTAAAGGCAGTAATTTTCTCTTGCCTTCAAAGATCTGACACTTATGGCAAGCAGTTACACATTTCTTAACATCTGAAAACAAGGTTGGCCAATAAAAACTAGCCCTTAAGATCTTAGCTACAGTTGACTTCGAGTAGAGGTGTCCACCACAATCTCCTGCATGGAATTCATTAAGAACCTTGTCAGCTTCATCTTTCAATAAACAATTTAATAGAATTCCATCATGATTCTTCCGAAAGAGGGAATTATCTAAAATACAATACTTTAAATATGTCATTTTCAAAAACCTTTGTTTCGTTCTGGATGACCCTGGAGGAGATTGCAGGTTTAATAAAACATAAATGATATCAGCGTACCAAGGTGAGTCTAAAAAGGCTTGACTGATTTGTGGAGTTTCCATCTCCTGTTCCTCATCCAGTTCGTTAATGTTCAGGGCTTGGAAATTTGTTTCAATCATGAGTTGAGCCAAACCTTGTCCTTTTATGAGTTTTGTAGGTCTTATTTCAATATCATATTCTAATATGGTATCTATCCATTTACCTCTTTTGTCTTCAATTCCATCTTGAGTTAAGATGTCTTTAACGACAACATTAGGTACATAAGCTATCACATGAGAATACAATATATAAACTCTGGAATCTTTAATTGCTTTCACAAGTGCAAAAGCTTGTTTCTCCATGATATTGTATTTCAATGATGCATCTCTAAGTGCTTTACTAAAAAAGGCTATAGGTTTTTCACATCCTTGATCATCCTTTTGTAATAAAACAACTGCAACTGTATGTTCAGAAGAAAATGAAAAAATTATGAAATCTCTATCAAATTTTGACTGGTAAGAACTGGTGTTCTGGTGAAAGCCATTTTGATTTCTTCGAATGATTTCTTGGCTTCAACTCTCCACTTAATACTCGAATCCTTTCTTAACATGTTATTAAGCAGTCTAAGTAATTCAGCTAAACTAGAAATGAATCTTCTCAAAAAATTGATCTTACCTATGAAAGCTTGAAGTTCTTTAATATTCCTCGGATGAAGTATCTGCAAAATGGCTTGTATTCTTTCAGGATCAATTCTAATGCCATATTTTGAAATAATATGACCTAGGATTTTACCTTCTTCAAGACCAAACAATGAATTTTAGGATTTAAAGAAATACCATATTTTCTGCATTTTATAAACACCCGTCTAGGATGATCCAAATGTTGTTGATCTGTCTTGGAAAAAACAGTTAAATCATCTAGATATATGACCAGAAAATCATGGATTTCTTTGGCAAAACCAATGTCCATTGCTCTTTGGAAGGTCGCTCCTGCGTTTTTGAGTCCAAAATGCATCTTAACATATTTTAATGTACCCCATAGGGTTGTAAAAGTTGTTTTGTCTTGATCATCAGGATGAACCAGAATTTGGTTGTATCCTGAGAATCCATCCAGAAGAGAAATCCTTGAAGCTCCTACTACCCTTTGTAAGATATGGTCCATTTTAGGCAAAGGATAGTTATCTTTTAAAGAAACTTTGTTTAAATTTCTCAAATCGACACATAGTCTAATTTCTCCATTATTTTTCCTTGTTGGTACCAAATTAGAAACCCATTCAGAAAATCTAATAGGAGCTATTATTCCTGCTTCATACATTCTTTTAATTTCTTTCTCAATTCAAGGTAGTAGCACACGGTTGATTCTTCTAAGTTTCTATTTGAATGGTTTCTGATCTGGTTTCAATGGTATTGTATGTTGAATTATTGATGTATCATATGATTTAAGATCTTCATAAATCCAGGCAAAAACATCCTGGAATTATTTTAAAAGTTCAACATATTTAATCTTCTGATCCTCTGGCAGAGATTTAGATAACTTAACCATCTTGGGATTTCCTTCAGTTCCCAAATTGTATTCTTCAATATTAGCTTTTAACGGTTCCATTTTGGGTTTTAGTGGAATGTCATTCGAGTCAAAAATATCTTCCAAAGGAGTTAATCCTTTAGGTAAATGATTATCTTTCAGATTAATAATTTCAGATTCATCTTCTATAATCTCATCGACTTCCATTTGTTTCAAATCCTGCATATCTTTTTTAGTGAATTTATTTGGGTGAAGCATGTGAATAGAAATTTCTTCTGAAATACATGTCTCTTGTTTTTCTATTTGATCAGATTCATTGATTGTTGTGTCTTCATCTATACTACTGTTAGAGAATTCATTTTCTAAGGTCAAAAAATTATTAATCTGATTATTATTTACAAACACTTGCCAATTCATAAGATTTTCCGGTATAGCAGGTCTATGTCTAATCTCAGCCGTGAACTGATGATTAGGTCCAAAAGGTAATTTACAAGTGCTAGCGAACATTGCAAGACTGTGAGCATGCAAATTTTGTTTTCTAGGAATTTTGGCAAGTTGAGCCTGTAGAAAAGTATTGAGAATTTCCACAATTGTTTCTCTGTATTGTTTTAATCTGGGGTCTTTTGTTGAACATTCACCATTAATTTGTTGAATAATTAACTCAGATTCACCTATGATTGATACTCTAATTGCTCCTAATATTTTGACATGTTTAAGCCCTAGCAAAAGAGCCTCATACTCTTCCATATTATTAGTGCATCTAAAGCTCAATCTATAAGCATGGCCTTCATCATGATCATTTTCAACGTTATGTATGCAAATTCTAGCTCCTGCTCCTAACTTATTTACTAAACCATCAAATTCTAAATGCCAAAGAATTTCATGTTCATAATCTTCATCAACTGTTTTAACATGTTTCTTAACAGGGAGCTCTGGTTTTTCAATTTTTTCTGGTATTTCTTGAATGTTTGATGTTTCTTTGTTTTCATAAATTTCTTCGATTTGAACAGTAGATTTATTTGCAGTTTCTGTTTCTGGTGCTTCTAGTTCAGTAGGAAGGTCAGATTCAACATTATAAAGGATGAATGAGCCCATATCAAAATGTACTAAGTAAATGGGGAAGTTTTCAGGCTTCTCCTAACTACTGACTAAATATTTCATCAAGGTCTCTCTGTATAGTCTTTTAGGTTGACCAAACACTAAAATAGTACCATATGACATATCTAATTGAATAGATCCTCCAAGTTTGGCACCCCAGGATCTGGACAACAACATACCATATTTGGGAGGAATATCTGCTACTACTATATCCATCAGAACAGATTTCGCAGGGTATTGCACCCAAGTAACACACAGATATTTAATCAAACCTAAACATCTTACCTGACTTGAATCAAAATAAAAAATATCTTTATATGGTCTGGTAATATCTAGGTTTAATCTTTCCATCACATCCTTGGGCATTAAATTGTGAGACGCTCCAGAATCAAGCATGGCGTTATGAAGTATTTTGTCATGTACGTTCAAACTCACATTAAATGGAGGAGTTCCTCCACTTTCTGGTTTTCCATTTACTTCAGGGCCAAAAAGTAGTTTGGGTTGATCATCAAAAACATCTACTGAATCATCCATTCCAGTAATGTTAAGGGATCTGCTAATTTGGCTTCTATAGACATCATGTTTAGCTAATTCTGCTAATGGAACAGCTATCTTTAATTTGCCTATTTCAGCTTCTAGATTGAAAGGTTTTTCTGTTTGAGCTCTAGTATTTTGAATAGTTGGATTTTCTCTATTTTTTGGGTCTTTAGTGTTCTTCTCTTTTTCATGAGTGGAATTATGAGTTGAAGGTGTTTATGAATTAACTTCTACTGGTTCTTCTACATTTCCTGTAAGAGGAAAAGTATTGGAGAGTTGTTTATTATTCAGTTCATTATCAGACACATCTTCAATTATTGGATTTGCGGGGTTAGGACTTGTTCTAGAAAGAATTTGTACAGGAGGAGTGTTAGTTTTACCTTTGATGTTTTGTTTTACCGATTTCTATTTGCTATTCTCTGGCACGTCAATCCGTCTAGTTCTCAAATTGTATTGTTTATGAACTTCATAAATTGCTGAGTCATATCCTTCTTTGAAATAACAATTTTCTCCTGAATGAGTTTGAAATGTTTCAAGAATATGATTTTCTTGATCTTCTTGAGATAGGAAAACTTCTGGTTCATTCTTGTGTTCATTCAAATTATTTATTTCAACATCCTCATTAGGTTCCTCAGAAGATGAACCTTGAACAAAATTTTCCTAGAATGGTGGCCCGATGTTTTGGTTAGGAACATTTTTCCTAGTATTTTGGTTTTGATTTCTTCTGAAGTTTAGGTTTCTAACAACATTTTGACCATCGCCAGAAGAATTTATTTCGATTGTCTCTACTTTATCTCCCAGTCTTTCCATCCCTTCAATAATTGCATGGAGCTTTCTTTCAAAAGCCGAAGGGTCTTCGTTTATAGGCATCCTTCTTTCAGCTCTAGCTCTAGCTCGTTTTTCTATCAAGTTAGCTTCAACACTAACAACTATGCTTTACATCTCTTCTAGAGTTTGAGGAGCTCTTTCCCTAAGTGAATATGCTTTGTTAGAGTCAAAACCATCAGGGAATTTGACCAATACTGAATCCAGGGGAGGTCTATGTTTTTGGGGAACAACGTTGTAGGCTTCGTTAAATCTAATGATATAATCTTGCACTGCTTCATTAGGTCCTCTTTTAAATTTTCCAAAGTCTGAAAGGATCCAAAGAGGGTCTTTCTTCTTCTCCCATCTATTTAAAAATGCTCTATACAGGGCTGGTAAGTCAGCAATACTGTTTGGAGCTATAGCCCTAAACCATGTCTTGACTTCCCCAGTAAGGCTCTGGACAAAAATTCTCATTCATACATCGTCAGCGTCTATTTCATAGAATTCAAAGTAATTTGTCATCCTTTTGGTATGTTGTTGAGCAGTGTAAGTTCTGGAACCATCAAAAGGGGAGATTTTACTCTGATAATCTGGAGGCAAAGAAGCAGGGTTCCCTGGCAACCTTAACGGAGCATATCTGTTGGCCATTGGAAGGTGTAATGGAATAATAGGTGATGATGGTCTCGAAGTAGTGGGTGGAGGAGTAGAAGGAGTGGCTTGTGTTTGAGAAGTTTGGGGAAAAGCAGATGAACTTAGGGAAGCTGCAGTAATCACAGAAGTGTTTGAAATTTCTTCAAAGGTCTGCTCAGATTGAATGGAATTTCGTAAATACTTGTCAAGATGTGAAGTGATAAATTCAAATTACAAATCTTGAAGAAATAATGGATCAGGAACAAGCTTGGACAACTCAGATTCAGAAAAATTTATGAATAGAGAATTTTCAAACTATTCATCAAATCGTTCGTCTTCAAGATATATAATCTTCACAGGACAAGAGTGTGATCTAACAAGAGGTTGGGAACTTTCAGAGCTTCCTTGACTCTCTTGTCTTCTCAGAATTCTGGGAATCGGATTTGGGTTCTCAAATATCGGTTGTGGATTAGGGTCAGGATTTGACCTGGTATAACGAATCCTTTCTGAAGCCAATTTTCTGGATGATTTATATTTTTGGTTTTTTTTTTAAATAAAACAAAAGTACAAATTCGACAAAATCTTTAAGAAATTTAAGATTTTGGATTAAATTTTTCTCAAAGATTTATTGAACTAGAGAGTCTGATTGAATGTTGACACTAAAGTTCAGTTATTAAGCTAAACCAGAGATAGACTGAAGCAACATTTGTTTACTATGCATTTGCAAAGAAAAAGAATTTCAAAGGCTACCTGGCTAATCTTCAGACTCTATCTATAGCTTATAATCAAATAATAGTGGCAATAAAGATATTCAGGTCCCGAGTGGAGTCGCCACTATTTTATCACTCTGATTTTCCTTGAAGTTGTTGGAAGAGGAAAGGGGTCTGAGGTAACCACAAACCAACCTTCAGATACAGAATCTAGCCTATTTGTATCTAGAGAGAGCTCTCTCTTTAAAATATAGCTTTGTTTTTTAGAATATTAGGCTAGTTGTAAAGTCCAGGGGTTTTGATTTTGTTTGGGTTGATGGAATTCTTTAGCTGAGATTAAGATCAAGTAGTTTCAGTCCATTGGGTTAATGGAGTCAAAGGATTGGCTGCACTGGCTTAAGTTTTTAAACAAAAGATGGTTTATCAGGGCAAGATAATCAAACTAGAAACAATTATAGATCTAAATTGAATGGAATGGATTTCAAATGGATGAAAGGCAACGAATAATCTTTCAACACATTCAAAAGAAGAGAAATAGATTGATTATCAATAAAGAGCAGTTAAGTATTCTTTACTAAATAACCAAAGATGTATGAACCTAGACAAACAGGGGCAATCAAGAATTCATTGTTTAAACAAGTTTAGAAGAAAACATTTAGAATAATAACGACTGAAATTAGATTACACCTAAGTACTTTCTGATTTAATCCTTTTCGTTAATTATCAAGATAATGAAACACAAATGATATTGTAAACAAATATAAAACTTCAAAACATGGGATAGAGATGACTTGTTGATTCTTCATTTGACACATGAATCCTAAGAAAAGTCTTCTGCCTCAATTCCTTGTCCAGTTTTGCCACGAAAAAATTCTCCAAAGCTCTTTATTCCAAAATATTCAATGTTACATCAGATTATAAGAATCCACCCTCAATAATCCGATTGAGGGTTTATTTATACAAAAAATCATACAAAATATCTCTAAACAAAACGAGATATAATCTAATATGACTCATAAATAAGTTACAATAAAAATAGAGACATATGGTCTCATGGATAAGACAAGAAGTAACCGATGTTGTGCTGTTCTCTCCTTTCGAGAATGTGCTGGAGGCTGGACCTATATTTTGGCCAATCGTTGTCTTCTTCAGTAATTTTGTTCTAACTGCCTTGCTTCACTGATACTTTTTGTTTTTACTTATACACTTTTAACTGAACTGATACTCTTTAACCTTTGTTTGTTCCTTTATCCTTTATACTATGGTAAATAGGCAAAATTTCATATAAGGATAAATTTTACAAAAGTTCCAACAAATGTTCCCACCATTTATCTTCTGCTATTCTTGTCCGTTGAAGCTTCCTCAATGTTTCATCAGCCTCGGTATATCTGAAGAAATTAGGCTGATTAGGAAACAAATGCTTTACTTCATGTTCTAGATAAAACAAATTCTCTAATCCATCATGAAGATTCCTTCCTATAGGTAATGTTGCTTCTGATGAAATGGTTGAGGAACTAGCAATGGAATAATTGTGAGCATGTATGTCCACTTTCTTGACATAAGTTTCCAGGTGCATTATATTATCTCCTGAAACCATAGGGCTGGGTAACCTTTTATTCAATAAAACATCAAACCTTTCTCTGAAAGCAATGATTTCACTTTGCATGTCAAAGCACCTTTGTTCCAAATTTTGCATAAGAGTTCTTTTAGTAAAAACTCTTTTGATCTCCAAGATTGTTGCAGTTCTCTCCTGAATACCCAAATCTACAAGTTGTTGTCTAGTTTGGGTGTTTAGAAATTGTATAAGCTGATTGGCTTCCTTGGGCCTATTTCCTAATTCTGCTCGTGTATTCTCAACCTCATCCAGAGCTACTTTGACCAAATCATTATGCTCGTATATTATCTAGATTGAGGACCAGATATCTTTTATTGACTGAATAATATCATCCCAAAGAATTTCATTTATTTCTCTTAAAGGTTTCTCCAATGTGAGATCCCTTTCCAAGGCTTTAACTAATTTCTCCAACTTTTTGACTTCTCTTGTTTTGTCAGCAACAGTCATTTTTGAAAGATCATATTTCTGTTCCAAATTAATAAGCTGTAAATTTGTGTGCTGAAGTTCTGTTACTTGAAGTTTCAAGTTATTCATTTGCTTTACTAATTCTTTTGTACTCAACTTTGAAGTATCTAGTTGTGATGACTCTGCCGGTTGACCTGTTGGATGACTTGTTGTACCTATGATAACTACTACTGTAGATACTGGAACATTGGACTGCTTGTCTTTTCAAGCTTGTTCCAGTTCTTTTTCTGTTTCAGTCAGTTTCTCATTCATTTTCAAGAGCAACTCCATCATTTCTTCTTCAGAATTTTTCTTTATTACTTCTTCAGTTTGAGGATGTCTGGAGGCTGGCAATTTCAACTGTTTTCTCAAAGCAGCAATGTCATCATCTTTTTTCTTGATTAGAGCTTCTATACCTTTGACATCCTTTGGATTGTGACCTAATCCAATTATTATTTCGTCCAATGTTTTTATCCTGTTATCTTTGGCTTGAGAAGAAGCCTTTTCAAGCTGCAATTGTGTATTGGTGTTCTCCAAAGAATCTTGTAACTTGTGAGCTGCCATTGCCTTATCATTCAAAGTAGAATAGATCATTTCACCAGTCTTCTTATGTAACTCAATCTGATCTAAAGGATGGATATCCTTTTCTAGGACTTCAAATTTTGTCCTAATATAATAAGCAGTTGTTTGGGGTTGTTGCACCTTGGGTTTAAAATGGCTCATTAACATTTTTCCCTGTTGGATGTCAAAAGTTGACATCAATCTTTCTTGATTCTTTGGAGCCATTTTAAGATATTGATTATATACTTGTGTTTTCAGTGGATCATTCCTGGCCTTGATATTGATAAATGTCTTCTTTATATCTCCTGTATTTTTAACTCGTGTTTTGAAAGAAGATATTTCAACACTCTGTTGCTTTTGTAGCTCTTTCCTTTGTGAGGTAGTGGATGCTTCACTGACTATACCTCTTTGTTGACTGCCCAATTGTTCTGGTCCTTGACTATCAAGGATTTCATCAATAGATTCTACTTCTGGAGGAATATTCAATTTCTGTCTCTTGGCCTGAGGCTGTTGTGAAGATCCAATGAAAGGGGTAGCAGCTTTAGCTTCTCTTCTTTTTCCCTTTTCCACATTTAAAGGGGTCTGCAAAATTGACACTTCTACTCGATTGGTTTGAACGGAAGAAACCTATACTTGATCCTGTCCCTTGGAAGTTTGAGGTTGTTCTGTCATAATGAATGTTTCTTTAACTTGTATATCAACTTCTTTCTCTTTTCCCTTAGATGATACTGCAATATTTTCTGGCAACTCTTGCTGAATAATCCCAGCTGAGGAAGGGCCAACCTCTGATCTTGGTACCTATGCAAAAGAGTCTAGGTCATGCATTTTTTCAAGATCTTTCATAAAATTGTCTATATTGACCTGATCAATATCCTGCTCTATCAATGTTCCTTCTATCCATTCATCTGTATTAGCATATTTTTCAATCTCTGGGATTCTTTGATGTATGTAGGGTGCTGATTTATTCTTCAATATTTTATCACAAATGAAGTTGAATGGGTCATAAGGCACCCAATAGAAACTCTTTTGTAATTTGAGATGATCTTCTAATATCTTTTTAGCTTCTTCCCCTGCATCTCTAGAGTTACAAAAAAAGGGACCTAATTGACTTTTGATCCGGAGTTGAGCCTTCTTCTTTGCATTACAAAAATGAATTATATCATAATTGTTCATCTGCCTGAAATATTCTAATGCAAAGATTCTGATGGGGACATATTTTGGCAATTTGAAGGGACATAATTCACATCCATAGATTTTGACTTCTGTGTGATTTTGGTACAAGTACCAATCACCAACTTTTTATTGTTTTGAGAGCTGTAAAGTTTTATTGATTTCATTGCTGAGTCTTGGAGGAGAAACTCCTATCAACAATGTAGTTGCAGGGTGTATAAAAAGATCAATGAACTCATTATAGGAATAGGGAGAATCTCGAGAACTATGAGTGATGGCTGACCAAAAGATAACAGACCTAGGATTCCCTTGGGCATAAAGCTTCTTGATATAGAAAGAGAAATTTTCCAACTGATAATAGAGTATGAGGTGGTAGATGACAGAAGAATATTTAAACACTTTCTCATTTTCTAATCTCATGAATTGATCATGGATTTTGTCTGCTATGTATGATGCAAAGTCATACCTGATAGCAGGAGGCTGTCCAGGGGTGAAAATAGACAATAATACTAGAGTTAAATGATCAACATATTCACTGGTATTAAAGCCCATAATAAAGGATATCATTTCCAAAACAATTCTACCCTACTCTGTGAAAAAATCATAGCCATAAGGGGAGGGCTTTTAGGCTGATGATCATGGAACATAAAGGTCTGGCAGATGCAGCTTAATTCTTCATGGGATAGTTTGGTGGATTTCTCAAGTAAATCTCCCATGGACAGAGAAGTGAGGGCCTGATCAGTTTGAAAATGTAGCATCTCATTGATAGATTGAGCAGTAATTGGTAGAAGGATTTCTTGATTTGGTGATAAGACTGCTCTTTGGTTAGGATCATAATTTGCATGGAAAAAATGGATTATTTCAGGGAAAATATGGACAGAGAGAAATAGGTAACTGGGAATATTAGATTCCCATAACCCAATCATATCCAAGCCCTTTAAATAATTGTCTCTGCAGCGACAAAAAATTCGAAGAGGACTGTCGCTAAAAACCAGGTCTTTGATTTGGAAATCTCTGTCTACTAATGATAAATAATCCAGGTCTCTATGAGGGGCGTTTAATGGGACGACGTTTAAAGCAACAGGAACTTCCATTCTTGGTTCTTGTGGATTCAAAAATGGAAATTCGGCTTATGGTGAAAAATTGAGAAAAATTACAGGTTTCGATGGGGGAAATAGGTACAATTGCAGATTGGGAATTCAATTACAGTTCTTGGGATTAAGGAATGAACTAGCAATTAATTTTAACTCTGTTTCAGTGAAAGGAAAAGGAAAGCCGAGTTTCTTACAGATTTCAGTGCGAATTTAGGGTAAATACCTGTTTTTGGAGAAAACAACGTTTTGAACAAATGTTCGTTAATGCGAATAATCTTCTAAGAGGCTTCACTGCAATTTTCTTCGATAGGAAAAAGGTTGGCGGACTTCACTAATTTGAAATTTGAATTTTCTGCATGGAGGGTGTATTTTCTTTCTGCATACAAAATAATGAAAACGACGCGAATTTTTTTTTTATTGGCAAAGTCAAATGGGGGGCGAATTTTTTATTATTTTAATAAATGACGTCATCCTGTACGAGAGATGAGTCATGGGGAATGGTGGTAAGTGGTTTATTCCGCACCACTTTTGAGGGTAGGCGGTTTTGGGTGGGGAGGCAGTGAATCCACAAAGCAAACGACGCGTGGCCAGGGTACTATTTGAAAAACGTTGTCATTTCGCCCGTTAACTTTCAGATCAGAGATGGCCAGCGGAATTGACGATGGCCGTCGATCTTGGAGCGAGTGATTGGATGGTGGATGGGACAGGGAGTTGACAGATGTTTAACGGGTGAGACCGACGTGATTATTGGTTAATTAATCATTTCGAGAGAATTCTTATTGGCGGGGATCGGTTCTTAATTAACCATGAGGATTAATTAAGTCCTTGTACGGTGGATGGTTTGGGGTGAAAAATACATGCGGGATGGGTTATTTCAAAGTTTGGTTTTAATTAAACTTTGAGTTTCATTTTTTTTTTAAACACGTAAAACATGTTTAAAATTTTTTCATATATTTTTTTATTTATACAATAATTAAATCAATGCGATTTATTTATTGTAGGGGGGCGGGAATAATATTAATGTTATATTTTATCCAAAAGGGGGTATATTGTGGGTTTTTGATTTGAATAAAATATGAATTAAATACTTTTGGCTAAAAAGTCATAATATAAGGGTTTTGGGGATATTACTATAAAAGGATTTATATATAATAGGAAAAGGTGATTTTCATAGGGAGTTAATATATAAATTAGAGTTAATATGACAAGGGAGCAATGTGAACTCAAAATACTTAAATATAACCAAGAAAGTGAAGATTCAAAAATAAATGGAATTATTATACTTCCATCACTTATACTTAGAATAAAAGTGATTTTGAGGGCTTTTCATGAAATATTGAAGGATTTTCCTAAGTAAAATAAAATTTTACTTAGAAAAAGATTTTTGAGAGGTGGATGAATGATTTTAAGCACTTAGGGTTTTTTAATTATTGGGCCGAGGGTCCGGTCCCTCCAAAAGTCAAGGAAATGCCCTGAGCCCCTCTAATTTTCAAATACCTTAGCACTTAGGGGAAATTAGTGAAATCTTTAGGGAAAAATGAAGGGTAAGTTAATAATCTTGACTTTGGTTTGCTGTGAACTTTTCCAATGTAGTATCTGCCTTTTCACTTGTGATGAAAGTAAAATTGAACACATTTAGAACCATCATTCATCACATGTAATTCTGCAACAACATCTACCTACCCTACTTACTTTACCCCACCATTTTCTCTCCTTTAATAGGGTGCACTTAGACTGGCAAACCCTTATGAATCTTCTTTTTCTTTTACATGGAAAACCTATCTAATTCTACACTTATTACATCCAAGGGTTCAGATTAAACTGTTGAGCACCTTTTATTAACTACCTATCTATTTATCTGCCAAGATTAAACTATTTGGTCAGATATTTATTCTCTATTCTATAGCATGAAATTGAAAAATGAATGAGTCAAGTTTAAACAGTTTGACTCTTCATAAATTGTGGGAAAAGTTTGAACAAGATGCACACAATTACTTATTACAGAAAATGAAATAGTAGTGGCATTTAGATTTGCATACTTTCCTGGTCTATTTTTTATTGGGGTTCATTTCTTTCAGTTTTTTGACCAATTTTATTTTTTCACCCTTTGATTTTTCTTTTAGGGTATACCCTCTTTACATTTTTTAAATTTTTTGATTTTTTGATTTTTTAAGAATATGGAACACCTTTGCAACAAGAAAAATGTTTGAACATATTACATAGTTCAACAAGTCAATCATGAAAAATGACACCTATTGGTATAGGAGTCTAACACACTTTATTTAATAAACTCAAAACCTTTTTATTTTCGTTTCAGTTTAGGAAATTTACTTATTGAATTTTTTAGAATTATATCACAAATAGTAGATCATTTACATTGTGATATTAAAACAAATCTAAATATGAGCCAAGGTTTGATACATTGAAATTGAATTATTTTTGGATATCATTACCCTTTTGTATCAAGTGATTTTATTGCAAAACTATGCTTTTTACTAGTTGTTACTGAAGAAATCTACAACATTTTTCAATGTTCTCTACCCATACCATATAAATAATTAATTTGAAACATTATATTTAGATTCTGGTTTGAATAGGTTTGATACATTGAAATTGAATTATTTTTGGATATCATTACCCTTGTGTATCAAGTGATTTTATTTCAAAATTGTGCTTTTTACTCATTGTTACTAAAGAAATCTACAACTTTTTTCAATGTTCTGTACCCATACCATATAAACAATTCATTTGAAACATTGTATTTAGATTCTAGTTTGAATTTATGTTGTTGATTTATTGATTTAGAGTAAGAAATACACTTATATCTAGGTATTGTTGAAGTAAATTTAACTATGGAAATTTTTCGGGCATAATACCCATGGGAAAATTGATCCCAGGAACATAGAAATACAATTTCCAGCTTGATGGAAATATTTGTTTTTGTTCATAATTTTGGATGTGGAATTTCAAGATCAAATTCATACTTCCCAAATTCCCCACCCCTAGATTAATGATGTACAAGTGTTTTGACACTCATTGTGTTCTGTTTTAGTGAAATTGGTTGCTGTCCCTGTAAATTTTGGAACTTATTTGAACAATACAAGCAACAAATTTTCTCTATAACGCCTTTAATCAGTAACCCAAACTGAAAAATAACTTTATATTTGGTTAATATATTTTTTATACATCAATTTGGTATACTCACATGTCATATCCTCATTTTCCCATTGTTAATTTGCATATGCACATCCCCAAATGTAATGGAAATCCACAATTTTCTCTAGATTTCTTGTAGTCTTTTATGAATTGTAATGTAGATACGAATATTGTATTTGAATATAACTCAATGAAAACCTATTCATGGGCAATGCAAGGACATTAAGCATGGAAATGGTTTTCATTTTTGATCCCATAGAGTCAAATTCATTCCCTTAGTGCATAAAAAGGTTGAAATAGTGATAGGTCTACAATTATGAAAATATTGAATATATCGATGTCTTCATTGCTAAGTAAGAAACTATTAATGACTTGATGTCAAAATATAACATTTTTCCCTCCTATTATCTCCATATGAAATCAAAGAGAAGGAGAATGCAACCATTTTCCTATCATAGTATGTCAAAGCAAAATATGTTGAGCCTTGTGTGCAGGAGCTCGAGGAGACAATGATCATAGAGGCTATTCCAGATCCCATCATTGACATAATACCAGGGATAAATAAATTACAAATGATCACAACTCAATATTGCATCACAATGCAACAAAGGTACTTGGATTTTGAAAAATACTATGCAGGTGAAAAGAAAGAATATATCCATGAAAAGGATCAACCCTCTCCTCCCTCTCCTAAATCGTTATTGAATGCTTCATAGAATGATGATGAACAAATGAATTATTTGAAAAGAGTCCAAGAAATGGGTAAAGAAAGTATTAAGGGAGACATTGTTAAAGAAGGAAATCAAGAAATTTTTTTCCTTCATCCCTAGAATGAAGAAATTAGTGAAGAGAGCGTGACATAATCACATCAGGACAAATAATGGCTCATTTACCTTCAAGGTCTCAAAGAATTCAATGACAAAGAAAAACATACTATATATTTTAGTGCTTTACCTCAAGAAGAGAATACAAGTAAAGAGTCCTACCTGACTAAGTGGGGGAAGTGGTGGAATTAAGAGAAAACACTTATACTTGCACAAATGAAGGGGAAAAAAACTCTGTGGTAAAAATAAATGAAGAAGAATATTTGTGTCCTTCTAATAGGAATCAACAAATAATTGAAGAACAAGAATATGAGGAGAGCATTGATGTCGGGATTTTTTAAGAACCTACCCACCCTCCTCCAGATGAAAGCACAAATTCAATTGGGTTAAGCTCAAGTGATTGATAATTCATAAAAGGCCACTGTGGACATCCCAAGCCGTGGTGAAAGAATGGGTGCCTAGTAAGCAAGGAGTTATGTTCAAGCCCTGATATTTGCTGGCTCAAAATCCAAATCCTTACAGTTTCCTTTTTAGGAACTCGACCTAAATGAAGGCCATTGTACATGGTGATCTGGATTCTCTACAGTATTCACAGTGTAATTTTCCATAATCTTTCCTAAATTACCTCAGGAAAACCATGCCGGTAATGTCAATTTTCCCTTCATTATCAGAAGGCATTAATCAACTGCCCACTACCCTCACAGTTGCACCAAGATTCTGGGAGAATCCCATGCATTGAATGGGAAAAATATATGGTTCAAAAACACCTGCCCTCTAACTTGTAATTGCCACTGTTTTTGTCAGGGATATCTTGTGATATCATCTGAGTTTACAAATTTTTAAAATGCATCCTCTCAGCTGTATAAGATCATAAATTTGAAGTATCATCGAAATTTCCTGAAACCTTGCACATGAAGATTAACCAAGTAATTGATTTCATCTTGATAAATATATTGCAGGAAGGAAGACCAGATAGTCCTGGTGTTGTTCCTCACACATTCAAGGAACTCTTTAGATAGGCTACCTTGGACAACAGTTTAGCCTTTACCTTTACAATTAGTATGCTAGATGTTTACAAGGGATCTCTGAGAGATTCTTATGGTATCATTCCTTGGTTCCATTCTTATGGTCCTCTGTTCTTAGGTTTAATACATCAACAAAGTTTTGGAACCAAGGAATGATACCATCATTTAAATCTCATTAATCATTTTGTGTTGTGTTTAGGTAATTGCTCATTAATGAAAACTATACTTGAAATGTCCTAAACAATGATGAAATACTTATTTGAGGCATGGTACAATATAATAGATTATGAAAAGCATGTCGACAGAACTATAACCACGAGAGAATTAATTTAGTAGTGTATTCCAAATTTTAAGATTATGTCAAACATACAAGGTGTTGTCCCATGTATCCATAAAACTTCAATGTTATGGCACAATTTTCATTGCGTGTCTAGAGAAAATTACTAGTTTTTGAAGTGAGATTAACAACACAATGAGTTAGAAATAGTAACCTACCTTAAGTTTTGTATGACTACATAAAAAATTATAATAACAGTGAAGTGTCAAATTTCTAAGTGTTTTGATATGTATTAAAGTTACTTTCCAAAGAGATCATAACTCTATAGTAAGGAAATGTTGAAGTACCTCAAAATCAGTTGTGAAAAGACTCTGACGTTGCCGTCATTCATCAAATCATTGGGTTCTCCTTTGCATCAATTTTATTTAGAATGTATTTGAGATCGTAAATGAGTATAAACGTTGCAAGATAAATTAAGCAACAAGTCTGAAACAAACCCCTTATGAAAGCCACAAACCTCTTCCCACAAGGCTAGAAATATAACATATGCATTTAAGTTCACTTGGGTGAGAAATATAAAAGTTTTCATGCGATATATAACTTAAATATCACTGTAAATTCAAAATAATAACCTCAAAAACATGGACATCAAGACTAAAGAATGAGATTAGGTGCTCAAGGATCCACCACAGTCTAAGGTAAGCTTTTTGATGACACTGTCTGAAATTAAGAAGTCTGAATTTATGTTGTCATTGTCCTAAGCTAGAGCAAGGGACACATAGATACATGTCGATAGTAGAAAGGGCCAATACTCTGCAACATTTTGTAATTGTTAATAAATACTTGACTATGTAAATCTCTCTGACTATGTAAACCTCTCGCATCTATTCAATTTGTTCTTTGCAACCTCCAACATCATTGTTAGTAGCATCTGGCTTTTCTTCAACAATCATCATTGTCACACTGGGATAAATATTAGGAGGCAAAGAGATCTGAATCTGATACTTATTGCGATAAACCCTACATAAAGAAAGAATACCATCAATCATTACATTCTAGACAAAACCCACAAGGTGTGACCTGAAGCAATCTCTAAATTGTTTTATCACATTAATGTAAACAACATAAAATATTAGAGTAGAAAACATGGTAATGTTGAACACTAAGAGACTTTATCACCCATTTCAACCACAAACTGCATTCCAAAGAGACAACTTTGTAAATAAGCATACCTTGGCAATTTCTTTAACATTTATGACATACTTGGAATCATCAGATTTTGGATTAATGATCTTCGTGCACCTCGCTACCTGGATGAAGAAACAAAACATATTCAGATCAATTAGATGTGACAGAGACTGATATGCCTGACCATTTTTATGAAAAAAACATTCTGATTAATCAAACATAAAGAAAAATGATTTGTTTAACATAAGAGAAATCTGAAACAAACCTTTGGCATATTATTATGTACCATTCCAGCTAGCCTTCAAAGGCTTACTCATATTTTTGGGATTAAGAAGCCAAATAAAGTCCACTGTACAGATATTACCACAGTGATTGCGATGGCTAGCTCATTGGCAAACCAATAGCTCATTAATTAGAAATCTACAATTCACCACAAGTTAATATCGACTTTGTTCCATTTTCAAGAATCAATACCAAAAGGAAAAGGATTGTAAAACCTAGAAACCTATGACCAGCATACAGCTAAATGGTACAAACCTTATGAGCATCGACATCGTCGTCTGTGTAGTGGTGAGCAGTATCATAGGAAGAAACAAAACCTTGAGACTGCAGGAATTTGTAAACATGCCCCCGTTTGCTTCTGTTCCAATCCCTGCATGGTACTACTACTTTAGAAACTGTAACCAACATGGTTACTGTTAAGAGGAATAAAGCATGGACCTTACCAACAGAGAATAATAGGGACAGAAGGAAGCTTATAGTCTTTCTTGTAGGCTTCAAAAAACTCTAGGATTTTGTATACCTGTTACAGGTAAATTAATCATATTAATACAAAATTAAATTACATAACTTTAGCAATTGGCTCAAAATTGGCTCTATTTTTGTCCTCTACAAGTCAGCCTATAAATCCTTCATGTTAGCTCAAATTACATGCATAAACAATTATTTATACCCTAGTAGACTTAGCTCATTTGGAGGATGACAGTATTTGTTGTCTGAAAAAAAGTGTGAAGTACCACTACAGGTCAAAGGATATCATTGCAATTTGAAGGTATAGTTCAAGGGATGAAGGTAAGAGAAATCAATTAAATAAAAATCCTATATTATTGCCCTAATAGATTTCTCAACGTGGTTTCAGAGCTTGGTCAAGGATTAGGAAGCTAAAAAAAATTATTTTTCTTGTCTCCTTTATGATAAGTTTGAAGGTTGAAAAGTTTAAAAGTGAGACTGAATGTATAAAATACTTTTCTAAGCATCTTCCTAATAAGACAATCTTATGTAATGAGAACCAAAAATCATATAATTGTATCAAAGTTCCTGTGATCAAGAAGAGTTTGATCTATATGAATCTTGACATATATGAAGTTCTGAAGTGTGAAAACAATGGATATTTGAATAACATATAAAAAATTATTCCCCTAAATGAAACTCATAGAATTCTATTTACATTGAAGATACAGTATCTCAGAGTCCCAAAATTGCAGTGAAGAGGTTTATCAACATCTCAGAGGTTCAAAGGTTATAGAAGATTGTAGTGACATGACAATGGTCGGAAGGTGAAAGCACAATGACATATCAAAGGTCTAAAGACACGTGTATTAATAATAATAGTAAACATTTTCTAGGATACATGAATTAGTATGTGTCATGTTATGAGGATGATGTGCTCTCAAAGTTTGTCTATGTTTTGAAACTTTTCCATAGTCCCAAAGGGAATATGACTTAGCGATTGCGCACAGGTTGATATTATTGGCAGTAGTAATAGGACCCCAAAAGACATAGTCTAGAAGCTCTGAGCTCATCATTGTGACTACAAAATGTAGAAAAGGCTAAAATATGACCAAGCTACTTATCCTTGGGATATCACTGAAATAGAATCCAGATCTTATCCTTAGGATAGAACTAATATAGCACTGAGATCTTATCCTTGGGATAGCACTAATATTGTAGAAACACCATGAATTGGATAGAAACGACATCTATGAGAATCATGGCAATGAGACCGTAGAATCATCATGACTTAGATAGTAACCAAACTGTGATATCAATGAACTGTGGTAGCACAGAATTACACCAAGATCCTTACTATGATAAAGTACCAAGATAGTGAGGGAATGTCACTGTGGCATCACCAAAACTTTTCCTAAGTTCTCTACTCCAGTATGAATTGTAATCTCTACAATTACACTAAGAAACAATAAAAAACTACGACCCAAAAACCATAGCATGAAACCTCTAGCATTGTATTTTTGGAAAAAAACAATATCCAAATCCTTTAATATCCGAAAAACCATCTGGAATGCTTTATAGAATGATGATGAATGAATGAATTATTTGAAAAGAGTCCAAGAAATGGGTAAAGCAAGTATTAAGGGAGACATTGTTAAAGAAGGAAATCAATAAAATTTTTTCCTTCATCCCTAGAATGAAGAAATTAGTGAAGAGAGCATGACAGAATCACATTAGGACAAATAATGGCTCATTTACCTTCAAGGTATCAAAGAATTCAATGACAAAGAAAACCATATTATAGATTTGAGTGCTTTACCTCAAGAAGAGAATACAAGTAAAGAGTCAACACTTGAAATTGGAAGAGTTAAAAGGTAACTGGAAAATGTAAGTTAGTGCTTGCTAAGCATGAGGAGGATCCCTGTGCACCCTATAATTTGTACTTAATCAGTTGCTTGTCTGAAATTGGACTATATATTCCACAAATCAAAGGAATAATTGTTCTTTTAAACATTCAGATCAAAAAGACCTAGACTAGATCATATACTTAACCACATCTCTCTCTTCGGAGGCATGCAAGCATGGGAGTTGCTTTTCCATCCAAAGCCAAAAGGTTGCTCATTCCAAGACATTATTCGATGTGTACATTTAGGATCTATGAGAGTATGGCCACCTAGGTTGAGCAAAAGCTAGAACAATCTTTGGGTTAGGTTGACTTGCTACAAGCATGAAACCTCTAGCATTGGCTTTTTGCAAACAAAAAATATCCAAATCCTTAAATATCTGGCAAACCATCTGAAATTGGCTTTATAGTAGAGGCTTGAGAGACCTTGCACATTCCAAGAGAATATTTTCATTCAAGAGGGAAAAGCCCTACGTTGGTTCCTTTGCAATATCCATACTACTATATTCCTCATCAAATGCCCCAAATGAATTAGATACCATTGCCAGAATCAATGGATAAACTTTGTGTAGAATCTTACATTTCTTTGGAAGTGCTTCACCTTCCTTGTTTTGTCCGTGTGTTGATTCAACAGTTAGGCATATATAGAGCAGCCCTTTCAATGTCACTGTGGCTTTGAGATCTCTAAGGGCTAGAAGTTGCACATTTGAGTGCAACGATAGCCGACTAGGAGAGGCTTCTATTGCCTAACATGGAGGCATTTGGCTGAAGGACGGCTTTAGGTTTGGAGGTTGCTTGCTAGCTTTGGCACCCTTTTGACACATCTACCCAATCATCTTGGCTAGAATTTGAAGCTAGAGGGACCAGTTAAATAATTTGAGGTTCAGGGATTATAGTCTGCAACTTAACCATAAGGGAGAAGTCTTTAATATGTTGCTTCAGGCTCTGACAATGGAAACAGGCATATCTTGCAGCCTTGCACTGCATTTATAACCAGTTTTTTAGCAATTCATTATTTTAAGAATTAAATTGTTGTAAATAGCCTCTCCCATCTCTGGACGTTTCTCATTATTTTTTGACATTGAACTTTAGTATAGTTTATTTTTGAACAAATTGAAATATCCAACATGGGCTAGCAGGTAAGATGGACCGTTATTTTAACAAATTTTCAAATAGAACTTAATAACCTTGCATCTTCATGGTAAATACTTTCCAATTCATTATTTCATTATATTTATTTTCAAAATGCATGACTCCATAATTTGAGCACTAATATTGTAAGAAGAATTATTTCTCATTCCAAAAGAACCAACAAAGGATGAGATACCAATTTTTTAGGATATGCTTCGCATAATTTTACAATTATCCCATGGAAAATTTTGCAGCCAACCTTGTAGATATTATCCTTCTAAAGGACTTAAATTTGAAGATCACCCTAAATATACTGAAGCACTACCTGGGGGTGTGGATTGTATGACGAAACTAGCTGGGGGTGTGGATTGTGGATTGCTAACCGACCGTTTTGACCAATTACTGGTTCAAACCGGCTAGTTTTTAATACTATGGTAGGAAGTACAACATATTTACATTGTGACAGTGTCTGACATGGTCAAGGAAATTTTTTTTCATATTCCTCTAAGCCAAATGAAGCACCTATACTGTCAGTAACCTAGTGAATTGACTATGGCTCAAAGTTAAATTACTGAAAATTAAATATTAGTTTTAGCATTCACTAGATTCATAAAGGAACCTCTCAATTGTCTGTACACTAGATAGCCTGTTTATAATGTGGCAATGATACCAACAAAGAAAGGGTAAGAGGTTACCATGGTTTAATGTAGACTCTCTAACCCAGAGACTACACGATCTCCTTGAGACTCAGTCTTCATCATGTCAATATTATATGTAGCTTGAAAAGTAGAAACCAAAGTTAACAGTCAAGTTTGCGAAAAGAAATATAATAAAAATTATAAATATGTTTAATGAAAAGTATTGATACCTGTGTCACGACTAGAACCTGAGAAGGAATAATCTCTTCAGGAAGCCCTTGATGTGTAGTGATAACCTGAAAATTCCATAATTTTAAGACTCATACCATATAAATTTATGTGACATAAATTCAATTTCAATTTGACATACAAAAATATAGATAGATAGTAATGAGTAATGACTGTGGTACCTATACATGATCATGTCCACGATCTACAGAATGAGCACCAGGGGCAAGGAAATGTTGTTCTAATAATGTTTTAAACTGCATAAGTTAAATAAATATATTGGCGTCAGTTTTTGGAGACTAAATGTATATACACCAAAAAAACATGTTAGATAAAAACATTCTTGTACATACCTTGCCCATGGTGTGCATTTGTAGTGAAATGAATCGCTCATAGAGGTCTCTACATGAGGATGCATACTCCATAAGCTCACCTCTCTCCATCTCCCTCAACACGTCATCTGGAATACTCAAAAATGAACGCCCTCCTGCACTAGATGAAGGTTGGCTTGTCCCTAAGCCAACTTCCACCCATCCTAAAGCAGTTGTAATATGTTCTTGTATCTTATCCCTCATTTGTGATGCAGCGCGACAGATAAGGGATAACTCCTATGGAAGTGTAACTACCCTAGGTGGTCGAGGTGCTAAATGAGGTGTTGGAGGCCTAAACCCAACATCTCGCATAGCATCAGGTTGTTCATATGTACGACCTTTTCCAGCTCCATAGAATTTTGACCCAGTATCTGTATAGTTAGGGTCCATGTGCTCTCGGAATTGAGAAAAAAAAATCTTAACAAAATATTGTGGGACCTCATCATTATTTGGGAGCTTCCCGTATGCATATAGGAAATTCTCATAAATATAAGGTGCAATATTGGGATCATTGAATCTTGCAATCTTCAGATGTTTTTTGTATTTAGGCTGCAAGTCAAATACTGACAAGGCCATTTCTTAATTGACCCTAATTTTGAATTCATTGTAGGAGTGGATACCAATCACTGATGCTCTCTTCCTACGCATCATGTCAAAAAAAACTTGGGTTGATGGTCCAACCCCATGATAAGTCTCTATCAAACCCTCCAAATTGTGAAAAAAAAATTGGAGACAATTTCGACTAGGGGCAGAGAGATTGCAGCTTTTCAATTCATTGCACAATCTCGTGGAATTCTTCCTCATCCCATCAACAGTAAGTAAGGAGATGGTATCTTCCCAAGGCATCTGCTCAGGAATATCACCGGGATGGGTGTAAAGGGGATCATAGCTTGGATTTTAAGCAAACTCATGAACTCTACAACCTCTACCCCTAGGAGGGCGACCACCACCACCTGTAACATGTTAAATTATTTCACATATTAAAAATTAAATAATTTAAAAGGAAAATTTGTATTTAAAAAACTTGTTTGGTAATTTGAAAATACTTGGTGGAAAAAATATCTCTTCCTCTTCGCTCATACTAGGATGGTTCCCTTGTGAGGAATGAATGTCTGTAACACCCACTGTACAAAACATTAAATTGTTAGAATTTTGGTACACAAGTATCACAATAAGTTTGAAATTAAACATACATCAAACAATAAATTTTCATTTAGATTTTACTTAGAGAAGTATCCAATTGTGGGATGAATCCCACAGGTTGAACATTGTTCTCCTTTGCCCCTCACCAGCAATAGGGCCAATGCCAACTCCAACATGCACCTCTGGAGCATAATGTTTTCACATTAAACACATGTAATTTGAAAAAAAAAATCACTTGTTCAACATTGAATATAACGTAAAATTGAACATTTTAACTAGCAATTGATCTAATGTGTACCTATACCGTGTATAATATAATCCTCAGAATGGGCTCTATGAAATTGGGGCTCCTCTTGTTCCATTTCCTGTCTGGGGGCATGAGTCATATGAGTGTGTCCAACTGTGCAGGACAAAAAAAAATCACATTAATCAATTTTTCACAACGAACAATAAATATAACCTACTTGAAAACATGACATAAATAAACAACCAATGTACCTGATAATCCTCCTCTCATGGAGGGGTCTCTGTAGGGCTTGCCTGATGCCATGGAGGGGTCTCTGTAGAGCCCACCTGCCCCTCGTAAACAAATTAGAAAAAAAATTATCAATCGACAGTTGAATTTCATCAACCAATGGATAACAAGTACTATATAGTTACTATGTGTGAACGCATAGGCATGTTGAAAAGTATAACTAGATTAGTCTTCATGTTGACTATGTAGTTATATTCTTATGTAAAGAAGAAGTCAAATTAATATTATCTAAATACTAGGAACCGAGCATTCCTAGGATTGGTACAGAAGAGTGCAAAAAACAAGGCTTTATCATCATAAATTTTGAAAAGATAAATATCAAAAGAGAAAGATATAATACTCCAAATAAGAAACTGATATTTAGGATGAAATCAGTGAGAAATATTCATCATCATCAGAAGAAGAGCCCAAGGAATGTATTCTTATCAAATAAATCAACCAAAATTCATCCTTAAATTCACCATAGACTCAAACCCTTTTTTCTTTCTACGGTTTGCAAATGTCTAGCTTTGAACCCTAGACTTTTACTACTCTATTTTACATCCACAGATTTTGCAATATGAAATCTACCTTCACTGAGAACTCAACTTATTCTTTATAGGGAGTTGTACTTCTCTTATCAAGATACATCCTTCTTATTGTCAGTATATGTTTCTTGCAAGATGTCAATATCATGCTTCTTACAGAACTATGATATGTATATGTGTGTGTGTGTGTGTGTGTGTGTGTGTGTGTGTGTGTTACTTAATATTTTCTTGCAATGGATCGCGACGTCTTAATAGATTTCAAGCAAGACATATCACTGTCAACTGTAGCATATTACCTTTTACACTCACACAGGTTCCTTCATATCAAGAAGTTTGTCCTTAAGAGATTCCTTAAGGATCTCTTTGTTAATTTTATTGAACTTCATGGGGCTTGCAAGCACATGACTCATACTTCAAGCACCAAGCTTCAGATTTATAGCTGATTTATTTTTCCAGTCCTTATACTCATCATTGCAGTGTGATTACACTTCAATTCTGTGACTTATCTTTTGACACATGACATTATATTAGATTCTACTTTTGAATACAATGCCTTTCCTAATGATTAAAGTGATATATTTCATGCAATAAGGTCTCCAAGGTAACAGGAAAAACACCTAGCAAATCTCTCTCAGAATTCCCACTGTATTACACAAAAACTAGTTTGCACCACCTATGCACATAGTATTCAATTGTTTCTTGTTGACTTGAATTACCCCCTTATCCCTCTAACCTTCTTGATTCAACCCATTTTGATAGTATTTAAATTTTCCAAACACCATAGTTGTTAAAGTTTCAATTGTGGATATTAAGAAGCCTTTATCCTTAGTTTCTTCATGAATGGTTATTTACACATGCTTGATGAGTCAGGATCCCTCTCATAACCCACCTTTGATATCTAGTTCTTCCAACTCATATAGTAGTTCCCTATACTCTATTTATACTCAATTTCAACCCATTACAAATATGACATATGTAAACCTCGATAACAACATCAGCCCTAATTTCGGTGTTAATAATGGAGGCAATGATGGTGCTAATTTTGGCACTAAATTGGGTACCAACAATGGAACCAATCCTAGAACGAACATCACCCAACCATTATTTTTGTCTATGGCTAGTTTAAACCTCCTTGATTTGAGACAATTAGTAAATGATCCTGTCCTTTGTGATTTGAATTGGCTCCCTATGGCAACAAATATTCCCATGAATTTCCCCAACCTTGAGAGGAATTTTGGAGACGAGTCCACCGACCATATTAAGTATTTCTACATGTGGTGTTCCTCAAGCTCCATAATGGATGACTTAGTCCATATTCATCTCTTTCATCTCTTTCATGGCACCTATCTAGTGTTCACTACTATTGTGAATTTTTTCCTCTCATACATCTAGTTACATATATTCCATGACATGGGCATTGAAATTCTAACAACCTACCATCAAGCCATTTCCACCCGCATCAATAATCACTTTTATGAGTTGTCTAGATGGTGGAGCTTCTGCAAAGCTTCGAAACGTAATTATTATTTCTTCATGGATTGGTTCATGAAGTCTCTCCTTCCTCCCATTTTCAAATATGTCACATCAACATTCCCCAGAACTAAGGAAGATGTCATCTAGAAGGCCATGTAGTATGACTTGATCTATGTCGAATTGGGCAACCCTTAAATTTTCATCCCTAAGCACCACATTCTCACTCAGAAGACACTTCAACACTTAGGGAGTTACACCCAACCATGATGAAAAGGGGGGTATTGTTACTGGTGTTATGATTCATGTATAACTATGTGAGGATGTCATCATGAAAATAGGGCCAAGGGATGAAGCATTGAAATAGAGCAGAAAAGAAAATTGCTTCACATATTTAAAACTTCATTCAAACCCATAGTATATGCTAATATCATCGGGTGTTAGGGTAACTATGTTTGTGTTTCATATTGCAATAGTAGTACACCTTGGGACGAATTCATGTCATGGATAATAGACATGGTACTTGGAATTTGTTTCGAGGAGGCAGGAACCCAACTCAGACAAATACAAAACCATGAGAGACTCAAAGAAAGGGGCTAATATAAATATCTATGAGGTGTCAACCTCTCTCTCATAATCTAGTAATCCCTTTTTAAAATATATACCCTTTATGTCCTTCCTTAAGTTTCAACCAAGATCAGTTCAGGGGAGTTCATGTAGTTCAACATTCCACAATTCTAAGTAGTGGTACCCTTGTGGTAGAAAGAATATACCATGAAGGAACATTAATCACAATTTATTTGGTAGATATTCATGGGAAACACTAATATATGTATAGGTCCTACCATTTCATCTCTAATTGTTGTATTAGCCACTATAATCCCCTTTTATTTCACCTAGTATCTTGTTTCCATAGGGTGCCACCTAAAAAAATGTATCTGAATTCACCCTACAAAACTTAATTGACCTTTGTCAAGATGATACCAATTTTATATGTCCCTTGAGACCCATTAAGGTATATTCTAAGCACCATGGAGCATTTTTCCTCAACCTAGAGATATAAGGAGCATTGTTTCTCAATCTAGCAACACAAATGAGTATTGTTACTCAAGGCGGTGACAAAGAGGAGCATTTTTTTTTAATACATTGATACAAAGGGAATAATTTCTCAAGCCAATGACATAGGGGAGGATTTCCTACTATAAGAAAGGTCTTCTTATGCTTCCAAACAATATTGTTAAAGAATATTTTTTTGGGGGGTTTTAGTCTCCTCTAAGACCTTAAACATTGATGTATTTTAAGTGCAAGTTGGATTGTGTGCTTAACACAATTGGGTTTCTTACCATTACTTATGGAGAATACTAGTAAAGCTTGTATAACATGAGTCTATTTCAAGCTCATTGATTACTTGATTACATATACATAGCACGTGTAAGCTCTGGAATAGATAATACCACTTCTATTTCCATTACTCTTACTCCTTTATACTATTTTGTTAGTGATCTTAGTAAGTAGTGAGAAGAAAGAATGAGCTTCATTTAATATGATACATATGAGGTTGATTTAAGGTCCTTATCCTATGTATGCATCATCTCTCTACTCTGTACATTAAGCTGGATAGTACTCTTATTCCCATTAGTGTGATTAGTATGTTCATAGTGATGTGTTTTCTTACTATGATATTGGCATTAAGCTCTACCTATTCCATAATATTGATTGCTCACATGATCATGTTGTATTCAGGTTAGAGTAAAAAAGGGCTCAATGAGTAAGCACATATATGGGCAATAACTATTATTACACTTGTTTCATCTCATTTATTACTACTAGTCTGATGCAGAGTACTAACAGTATGAACACAATGCCTTATAGAAAGATTTTCCATATAAGCTTATAGAGGTGACATGATAGTAATGGTTATAAAATAGTGATATAGGATGATGATGGAGTAAGCTATGATGATTCACTTCCACAAGTATAGAGATATTAACATAAAGGTAAACGAGATTTGTTCATATAGTGGTAGTGTTATTAATATACATAAGATATACGAGGTGGTATGAATTATTACCATTGATTAAGATATTGAGCTAAGCAGCTTAGTTAAGGTAAAAAAGCACTAGTATAAGCTTATCTAATACATAGAGCTAATGGTTTTTTAGAATGAATGGAAACGTATCCCAGCTTAGTTCTAAGGAAAGAAAGTTGTAGAACTAGAACATATTGGTTCTTATGTTGGTTTGGATTTTTATGCCTTGAATCTTTTGATGGAATCACCACTTCAAGATATTGAGTCTATCATCATCGAACTTGAAATTCCATGGATATGCCACTAGTATGTTAACCCTTATTCATGGGAGTGTCAAATCTACATGTTGAATCCTCTACTTATCTAAAAGTGTTGATAATTAATGTTGAATCATATAAAAATTGAGCTTATATCATGGGTGTCGAGATATTAATCACATGAATCTAAGTTTTTTCCTTCATACACATTATAATACTACCATTATAAGACAGTTTGAGAGAAAGTAAAGATCTTGTCTCAAGAGTTACATTCACTATGGTCACAAAGACACCAAACCCATTCCATCATGAAGATATTATAGGTGTGCAAAGATTTTTGTTGAGAGACCAAATAGGTTTGTCACCTCTAAGTGAAAAAATATATGTTTAGTTTAACATAGCAATACAGAAGTCAAGAAAGAATCTGATGCAGTAAACATGGATAGCCAAACACCTGAGAATGTGACTGTCGAAGATGAAATTTACAATGCTTCTCCTTCAAATGTAGATGGTGAGTACCTTATGAAGGAGTTACAATTTATAGAGACGACTGACTCTATGATTTCCCAAGTGGAAGAGAGAGCACTAGAAGAATCTCCTTCATCTACTGCAAGAGACTTAATTGGTTCTAGAGTTGATGCCTCCACCCTTCCAAAGAACTCAGTAAGAGAGCTTCTGCCTAGTCCAACTATAGGTTTGTCTAGTAGCTACTACAGTAGCTGCTATTTATTTTGTTTCTACCTCTAGGAGAAATTATAAAATCTGTAGTGAAGTTGGAGGGAAATCAGTTAAAGCAATGAAAGAACCAGAATACATTTACTACTCCCCGTACTCTAGGGTGTAGTTTATGTCATCCCATCAAAACATGATAGAGAAGCGAGTAAATTCCAGGCTTTCTCCACCTCGTGTAGAATTACTCTCTGAGTATTTTCCATGAGAGATGAGAAGCTTAGATAGAAGTATCATCAGTAGAGTGAGTTCATATGACAATATTGCTCGGACATATGAAAGGAGGTCAAGAAGAGGAAACAACATTTCCTATGCAACTGATCAAGAATATTCAGTTACACCAGACTTTTCCATAGACTCACCTTCTTATGGAAGCTTTACAACTTATGAGAACATTTTCCAAAAAGAGGTGGTCAAGATGAGGAGTACAAGGTAGTCACCCTGGTGAGAAGATCGAGTAGAATCTGCAAGCGAGAAATATCTCCTCTGTGATGTGAAGATGAAATCTAAGAGGGTTTTTTATAAATCCTAGTTCACATGGCTCATTATGTCCGATGAGCAATATTTCTCTTATTTTCCTTGGGCATGATTTTATGTCTTAGAATTTAATTATTGCTTAAATGATGCATTCCTCATTGGAATGGCAACAAGGCAGCAAGATTACATATGGGTTGTCTTAGTGCTCTATGATTAAATGATTAGTTACTTGTGGATTTAACTGGTTTTTATTCTAAGAGAAAAAACTAATGTACATATGGGTTGTCTTGGTTCTCTATAACTGAAATGAATTAGTTATTTATGGATTTGACTGGTTTTTATTTAGGGGAAAATGTATGTACTATGCCAGTGCTCATCCTCCAAATGAATTTCTTGATTTTAAGCTTCATGACCTTAAAAAAATGATCCATAATCCCAAAAATTTCAACAGTTCAAGGCAGATGCACAGTTCAAGGCAGATGAAGGCTTACCTGGATCTTGGTGACCAAGAAAATAGCTCCAGTCCAAAATGACAGCTCTAGTCCAAGAAATTGTGAAAACGACAGCGCCAAAATGAAACCGATAGTGTAGAATGCCGGGCGAATGAATAATTTTGGGGTTTTATTATAAGAATAAAACTCTCGGATGAGAGCTGGAAAAACTCTCGAACGAGAGTTGAAAAAACTCTCGGATGAGAGTTAAAAAACTCTCATCCGAGAGTTTTTTTAACTCTCATCCGAAAGTCTTCCTGAGAGTTTATGTCAATAAAACTCTCGGACGAGAAAATGCATAACTCTAGTCTGAGATAATTTTAACTCTGGTTAAACCCAATCAAAATCTCGGCTGAGATATTTAAAATCTCTCAGATGAGAGTTTTCAAAACTCTTGGTTGAGAAATAGAGTTGACTATTTTTTTGGACGAGAAATAAAAAAATTCTCCTAAATTCTAACCATCTGCAAAAAAGTTTTTCCCAACTTCGGGATTTCACCCATATGCATATTCATATTCAATTAGTTATAATTAATTAGAAATAAATATATTGTGTTAGCCCCTCTATGAAATTTTTGACAAGCAAATAGGGGGATAAATTGTTTGAGTCGTCAAGGAATGCATTTCCTCTGAAAACACAGTCTCCTTGAAGCCTCTATGTGTCTTTTATCCTTTGATGAAATCCCCTCTGCTGGTTCCCCTTTTAAAGCCTCTCTTCTATGTGAAGAAATGCCCAAAGGCCCCCTTTTTCCATTTTACTTCATCCCCCTTGTCTTCCCCTTCTATTCCCCTTTTACCCCTCAAATCCCCCCAAGATTCCATTTAACTTCTTCCCCTACCCTTGGTTTTTCCCTTTTTCCCCTTTTCTTCCTCTATCGTTCCCCTTCCCCACCCCTTAAAATCCATTAAAAGGGGTAAAAACCCACTTTCCGACCATGTTATAGGGCTTAGCCCCTTTACCACAAGCCCCTTCAACCACTTCCCCACATGTACCCTGGCGCTGGGACCAAGCGCCTAAGTCCCAGGCGCTAATCGCAATCGGAAGACCGGGCGGGCGCATTTTCTTTGTTATATCAAAAAAATCCCGATGCGATTGTTTTATTAACAATGTCTCGCGACATATTTTGGTCCGTTGATCGATTGTAAAGATCGACGGCTCAGCGCTAATCGCAACCCCAGCTCAATCGCAATCGCAACATGTTGTGTGTGCCCTCCGATCAATCGCAAGTCCTTCCTCCAGTCCCCCGTTTGCTCTCTCCACCGTTGATTCGTCCCGTGATCTAACGGCCCAGTGCTAATCGCTTCATTCCCTTCTCGCTTCCTGTTTCTCCCTCCGATGGACTGTGAGCCGTTGATCTAACCTTCAGATCTAACGGTCGGCGCTCAATTGCAAGTCCCCTTCCGATCGCAATCGCAAACCGTTTCGTCCGACCCCCGATTGCGATCTCCCGATTAAATCTCCGCCGTCCATTCTTCCCGCAGATCAACAGTCAGCGCTTAATCGCTCCTCCATTTCTAATCGCAATCGGAAGTTTTTCATGTGCCGCCTCGATTGAGATCTCCCTATTACATCGCAGCCGCCCATTCCCTTCCAAATCCGACGGTTGGCATTTAATCGCAGCAGCGCTCCGATCGCTGATCGCAAGTTCTCCTCTCTATCTTCCAATTTCATCTCCACCGTCCGTTTCCTCCCAGATCTAATGGTTCAGATCTAATCGCCCCCCCGCCACGGTCGGCCCCACATCTAATGCTCCGCTCCATTGTTTTGTGCCCCTTTTCTTTGTAATTCACCCAGGTAAAAGCCTTTGGCCTTTACACTGTGATTCTTCCTCCGCTACTCCACCACCATTCCTCCGCCTCCACAACATTTCTCCATCGTGGCCCAGTTTGCAACAGGTTTACTCTACGGTGCAGATAGTACAGAGAGGCCAATTCAGCGACCAAACGAGACAACAGAGGTGGGTTAGAAGGGATTTGAGCCGGTAATTGAAGATTAATGTTTAACCCTGCAAGTCAAAGGCTTCAAGCACAGTTTGAAGATTAAGAGCACACTTGCAATGCCATAATTGTGCTACCTAACAGCATGACATTTTCCTCCAGAAGTACACCTCCCCATAGCGTCCTCCGTGCTCCTCGAGCCCAGGAAAGTCAAGAACACTGACAGAGCTTCTTAAGAGACTGTCAAGCAGCATTAAAGAAGCATGGAGGGACCTGCAGATCTTTCATCCAGTTCATTTATTCAGAATGGCAGCACAGAGCTCCAAGCACCAGAAAGGATCCCAAATAAATATCAGAGGTCAATTTATGGCCTGACAGAGCCTCCAAACAGTCTACAGAGTACGCTGCAGAGCCATTAAGCAGTATGGGTGTGAACACTTCCGTCCTGCTGTCTTAATGAATCTCATTTAATTATCTATCTACCTCTGTCTCTTCCTCTTCTCCTATAAAAAATCCCTGAGAACGAATTGTAAAGGTTGTTGTTCAGTTGCTGGTATTTTGTTGTTAGAGGGATTCATTCGACTGTCAGAACAGTCTTGGGAGGGAGTAGCAGAGTAGTTGTATGTAATAGGCTGGGAGGAGAAGTCTGGACTGTAACAGCCATTGAGCTTATTGTACATGACTGGTTTTGCATCAATTAATCAAAGCACATTTCACAGGATCCTAGTCTATTACTATTGGTGATGTTTTTCTTAACTCTGTCATTTTCATTTACATGCTATTTCACGTTCTTCCGGTAGGCATCAGAATAATGGTATAGGATTCACCCTTTGTTAGGTGCCCTATGCTGTCTACTCTCCCTACCTTTATGTTTTCCGCTAGATGTGCTATCTGAGAGTTGTTTTCAGTTGATTTAACCAGCGCAGTGGATGTTATTGCCTGCTGGTTGATGTATGAATTGGTTGTAACTGTTCTTATATGTTCTTGAGGGGTTTAAAGCTAGAAAGTTTGGGAGCACTGGGGATAAGTGTTAGCCCTGTCCACTAGGATCCTTGCATGACCATCTTACCTTTCTAAGATCCCTTCGTTTATCTTATCTCTGTTTTTCCCTTGGAGTTGCTAAAGCAAACCTGGAGTTAAATGACCTCTGGTCTGATCTATACAACCTTGCCTTTCGATTGCCTTGACATCTTGGTTATGTCCCGTAGTTAGAATGACCTTCGACCTGATTAAAAATGCAATTCGAAGTGTTTTCAGTTATTTCTACCTTCTTCCCACGTTCCATCCCATCATTCATCCAGAAAGATCCTTGTGTATAGATGACTTCCGCCCTTCGAAAGCTGCCAGGTGGATGTAAGTAACTTCTTTTTATGATCACAAAATTTCAATGGATGGCACTGTCTCGGCCTATCCTCTTCGCTAGAACAGCCTACTGTTTTGTTCCTTTCTTTCCATTGCTTTCCCAGTCCATGATCTCTTAACCAACCCAGCAACCCTTCAACCAAATTATTTAAAACCCCCTCTGTGCTTCATAACTAGCCTAACATCTTATTTTTGAGCTTCAAAGATACATCATTCTTTGCTCTATTTGGAGAGATCCCTCTCCGAGTCCAGGAGGGCTAGATCCTAGGGCCCCAAAGTGGTTTTCGATGTTTTCTCATCTTTTGTTTTTGCCAACTGGCTAAAACATGAAATTTAACATATTTAAGTACTCACTGGGAATGAGCATTTTCATTGCATATCTTTGTACCCAGACACCAATCAAACAGATTAAGCCCATCGGGCCGGGCAGGTGGACAACATCCCTTTCAAATTGTTAAATTCATCCACCCATACCCACACCTATAATCTCAGTGACTCTCCATCGGAGAACCTGAAAGATGGCCAGACCTCATAGAAGGGTAGAGCATACGGGTTGGATTTGGTTTAAAGAATTCATTGTTTTTGTCTACCACTATGTTCTGTCCTACTTTAAGCCTAATCAAGTGTACAAAGATGAAACCCATGATGAGTATGGGAAGGATCTCAAGCCTCAGTCTTCAGACCGTGAGCAGACCTATGCTCCTGTGAAAAACCTGGTGGAACAAGAAGCTCATGTTGTATCTCCCACTCTTCAAGAAGCTTCAAGCAGCAATGAGCCTATTGTTACATCACCCACACCTACGAAGGTCATAGAAAGATATAAGCCTCTGGTTTTACCTCTCTTCTTCCAACCCCTGCCGACAGAATTAATAAACCAGCTGCCTCATTTTGATGGGGAAAATAAAGGGTCCTCTGCTGAAGAACATGTTCAAAACCTTGAGGATTTAATTGAATTGTATGAGATAGAATAAGACGATGTGTGCATTAGAATTTTTGCCTTGTCATTGCAAGGAAATGTCAAGAAATGGCTCAAAGGCCTTCCAGAGGCAAGCATTTTCGGTTTTCATCAATTTTCTCAAGTTTTCCTAGATAGATGGGCGGCCCCAAAGAATGCTCTCCTCATCCTAAAAGAATATCAAAATTTGAGAAGGCAGCCGGGAGAGACAGTGCAAGAGGTTTCAGCCAGGTTCAATAAGGTATATGATGCAATGCCTTCTGATATAAAACCACCTTTGGGATGGGCTTTATTGCACTATCCAAGTTCTTTTGACCCCGAGGTGGAATTCCATATAAGGCAAAAAGAGCCTTTGAGCCTGGAGGAAATGCAGGATATAGCAATCACTGTCGAATATAACATTCAGTGTAGGGAAGAAAGATTACAAGTAGCGAGGAGGGACCAGATAGAGAAAACAATGCAGATCTCTTTAGAGGACAAGCTGGAAAGACTGATAGAGACTGCCAGTTCCTTGCTGAAAGAAAAAGAGCAGGAACATGAGGCTGAAACCAGAGAGGGTGATTGGGAAAGACCTACTCCTCGTCCTCAAGAAAGACAAACCAGATCTCTGCAAGATAGAAGTTACATGCATGGCATGTATGATGAACCAGAGCTTGAGTCAGAAAATGAACTTGCAGAGTATTTTGAAGAAAGAATTGCTGAGAGTCCTGAAGACTTGATGGGTGACGATGCTTGTAATTATGATTTCTCCGATGTTGATCTGTCTGATGATAATTTTTTCCAGAGGGGAATAGAGCTCGCAGGGACATCTTCAGAAGATTCATGGGAGGAAGATCACGACCATCAGCTTCAGGAAGATGATGAGTTAATGCCGGCCATCTATACTACTGATGGAGAAAGCATTGAAAGCATGATAGCAGACGAAGATTCATTGAATCTTCTATCTGCTTTATATCTGAACATCAGCTACACTTGCCAAGCGGACAGAGGCCGGTATCTCTTCAGCGCAGAGGACAAGGAGGAAAGAGATGAGGGAAGTCTTGAGCGGAACAAATATCCAGAGCCTTCTCCCGAAGGGATTAAGGTAATCAAAGAAGCCCCCACTCAAGAATATGTCGATTTTTTCACAGAGTTTAGCTCGTTGCAGCAGAACCGACCTGTGGTACTAGAGGACAACACTGTTGAAAATAATGAGCCCTCTAGCTCAAGCTGCATTGAAAATGAGCGAGGTCCTCTTTCCCACATACATCTTTGTATTGATTCAAAGGAAGAGGAGTTATTCCTGGTTGATGCCCATATGCCAAATACTCCCAATCAGGAAGAGGTGGAGTGTGAATACAAAGGCCTCACTACAGATGCAGTGATTGAAGCTGCCCAGGATGAAGACAGCCTATCAGTCATGGTAGGCTTTAAAGAAAAAAGTTTACATCATGAGTTTGTTGACCCTGTGGCAGACTACATGGAGGCCCTGATTGGCTCAGCTCCACAAGAATCAATCTTTTGCAAGAGCCAAATACATCAAAGTTGGTCACCACTGATGGTGACTTCAGTTTTGAAGGACCACATGCAGAGCACCCTGTGGTTATCTCTGATAGAAAGTCAGTGCTCATATCCTTTTTTGCTATTACTTGACTGGCTGCATTGGCATTACTGCATCACCGAAACCATCAGAGTTTTCCAGTTAAATTAGGGTAGGTAGGAAAACTCAATAAAGCTCAGTCTATGAGCAAGTAGATTAGTTGTTTAAATTGCTATCTTAGAATGTAGAGAAGAAACCTGCTAGACAGTCTAATCCTAACAGGTAGTAGTGTAGGTAGAGAAACATATGAGGCCAACAGTCTAATCTGGTCTCATGGAGAAATAAGGGTAGAAGTAGACTAGGTTTATTTTTCCTGTTTGTAAAAATTGATGATGTAAAAGGGTCTGCAAGTCCAAATGCACCCAAGAAGAAAAAATGTTAGGACTATAGTGTGGGTAGGTAGTTGTTTGGAAGAATTGTACTGTTGATATGTTGTCTTCACAATTTGTGGCAGCTGATCAAAGAAATAAATGGATGGTTCAAGCAGCAGGCATCTGGCCTACACCAAGAGATCATTTTCCGGTTTCTTGGCTCCTTCAAGAAGAAGCCATCCCCATGTGGAGCCACTGTTAGCCCCCCTATGAAATTTTTGACAAGCAAATAGGGGGCTAAATTGTTTGAGTCTTCAAGGAATGCATTTCCTCTGAAAACACATTCTCCTTGAAGCCTCTATGTGTCTTTTATCCTTTGATGAAATCCCCTCTGCTGGTTCCCCTTTTAAAGCCTCTCTTCTATGTGAAGAAATGCCCAAAGGCCCCCTTTTTCCCTTTTATTTCATCCCCCTTGTCTTCCCCTTCTATTCCCCTTTTACCCCTCAAATCCCCCCAAGATTCCATTTAACTTCTTCCCCTACCCTTGGATTTCCCTTTTTCCCCTTTTCTTCCTCTATCGTTCCCCTTCCCCACCCCTTAAAATCCATTAAAAGGGGTAAAAACCCACTTTCCGACCATGTTATAGGGCTTAGCCCCTTTACCGCAAGCCCCTTCAACCACTTCCCCACATGTGCCCCGGCGTTGGGACCAAGCGCCTAAGTCCCAGGTGCTAATCGCAATCGGAAGACCAGGCGGGTGCATTTTCTTTGTTATATCAAAAAAATCCCGATGCGATTGTTTTATTAACAATGTGTCGCGACGTATTTTGGACCGTAGATCGGTTGTAAAGATCGACGGCTGAGCGCTAATCGCAGCCCCGGCTCAATCGCAATCGCAACATGTCGCATGTGCCCTCCGATCAATCGCAATTCCTTCCTCCAGTCCCCCGATTTCTCTCCCCACCGTTGATTCGTCCCGCGATCCGACGGCCCAGCACTAATCGCTTCATTCCCTTCTCGCTTCCTGTTTCTCCCTCCGATGGACTCTGAGCCGTTGATCTGGGCTTCAGATCTAACGATCGGTGCTCAATCGCAAGTCCCCTTCCGATCGCAATCTGAAACCGTTTCGTCCGACCCCCGATTGCGATCTCCCGATTAAATCTCCGCCGTCCATTCTTCCCGCAGATCAATGGTCAGCGCTTAATCGCTCCTCCATTTCTAATCGCAATCAGAAGTTTGTCATGTACCGCCCCGATTGAGATCTCCCGATTACATCGCAGCCGCCCATTCCCTTCCAAATCTGACGATTGGCATTTAATCGCAGCAGCGCTCCGATCGCTGATCGCAAGTTCTCCTCTCTATCTTCCAATTTCATCTCCACCGTCCGTTTCCTCCCAGATCTAGTGGTATAGATCTAATCGCCCCCCCGCCACGGTCGGCCCCACATCTAATGCTCAGCTCCATTGTTTTGTGCCCCTTTTCTTTGTAATTCGTCCAGGTAAAATCCTTTGGCCTTTACACTGTGATTCTTGCTCCGCTACTCCGCCACCATTCCTCCGCCTCCACAGCATTTCTCCACCGCAGCCCGGTTTGCAACAGGTTTACTCTACGGTGCAGATAGTACAGAGAGGCCAATATAGTGGCCAAACGAGACAACAAAGGCGGGTTAGAAGGGATTTGAGCTGGTAATTGTAGATTAATGGTTAACCCCGCAAGTCAAAGGCTTCAAGCACAGTTTGAAGATTAAGAGTGCACCAGCAACGCCATAATTGCGCTACCTAACAGCATGACATTTTCCTCTAGAAGTACACCTCCCCACAGCGTCCTCCGTGCTCCTCGAGCCCAGGAAAGTCAAGAACACTGACAGAGCTTCTTAAGAGACTGTCAAGCAGCATTAAAGAAGCATGGAGGGACCTGCAGATCTTTCATCCAGTTCATTTATTCATAATGGCAGCACAGAGCTCCAAGCACCAGAAAGGATCCCAAAGAAATATCAGAGGTCAATTTCCGGCCTGACAGAGCCTCCAAACAGTCTACAGAGTACGCTGCAGAGCCATTAAGCAGCATGGGTGTGAACACTTCCGTCCTGCTGTCTTAATGAATCTCATTTAATTGTCTATCTACCTCTGTCTCTTCCTCTTCTCCTATAAAAAATCCCTGAGAATGAATTGTAAAGGTTGTTGTTCAGTTGCTGGTATTTTGTTGTTAGAGGGATTCATTCGACTGTCAGAACAGTCTTGGGAGGGATTAGTAGAGTAGTTGTATGTAATAGGCTGGGAGGAGAAGTCTGGACTGTAATAGCCATTGAGCTTATTGTACATGACTGGTTTTGCATCAATTAATCAAAGCACATTTCACAGATCTCGGCTCATTATTATTGGTGATGTTTTTCTTAACTCTGCTGGTCATTTACATGTTGGTTCATGTTTTTCCGTAGGCACCGAATAATGGTATAGGATTCACTCCCTTTTTCAGGTGCCCCATGGCCGTCTCGCTCTCCCCTACCTTTTTATGTTTTCCGTCGATGTGCTATCCTCGAGAGTTGTTTTCGCTGATTTAACCGTCACATGATGTTACCGCCATCGCCGATGTATGAATTGGTTGAAACTGTTCTTAGATGTTCTTGAGGGGTTTAAAGCTGAAAATTTTGGGAGCACTGGGGATAAGTGTTAGCCCTGTCCACTAGGATCCTTGCATGACCATCTTACCTTTCTAAGATCCCTTCATTTATCTTATCTCTATTTTTCCCTTGGAGTTGCTAAAGCAGACCTGGAGTTAAATGACCTCTGGTCTGATCTATAAGCAGCCCCTTTGTCTCTTTGAGAGCTACCTTTGAGTATGTCCAAGCAGGTCTGGAGTTAAATGACCTCTGACCTGATCTATAGACAGAAAATTGGTTGTCTTTCCTTCTTCCACTTTCCTCCTTAATGTTCCATCCCATCATCTATCTAAAAGATCCTTTAGTGTAGATGACTTGCCCTTTGAAAGCCTTGGCTAGTGGACGCAAGTAATTTCCTTTCATGACTCCATAGCCCAATGGATGGCACTGTCTTGGCCTATCCTCTTTGCTGAAGCATCCTGCTGCCATGTTCCTTTCCTCCCATTGCTTTCTCGGCCTATGATCTCCTAACCAACCCAGCAACCCTTCAACCAAATCATTTTTAAAACCCCCCTTTTGTGCTTCATAACTAGCCTAATATTTCATCTTGAGCCTCAAAGATATATCATTCTTTTCTCTATTTGGAGAGATCCCTCTCCGGGTCCAGGAGGGCTAGATCCTAGGGCCCCAAAGTGGTTCTGATGTTGTCTCATCTTTTGGTCTTGCCAATCTGGCCAAAACATGGGAACCCCAACATATTGTAATACTAAATTCTACAATTCGAAGTTTGAATAAGTGTTTTTTTTCATTTAATGAGTAGAGATATAAGAATTCCAACTATGTATTAATTTTTTTAAATATATAAAATAAGGGAAAATAAAATATAAAATATTTAGTATATTTTTTCAATATTTATTTATTTTTTTACAGAATGATTACAATGTGTGTGTTAGATACCATTTTTTGGGATTCAACTGCGTTAAGTAAGACTTTCATATATGACCATTTCCATTAGAGGAAGTCGTAACTAAATAATTTATAATTTTTGAATAGTCCACTTAGCTCTTATTGCATCGGGTGATGCTCACAAGGGTCAAGAACTGGGATTGAAACTAGTGAATTGAATCACATAGTGTCAATCATCACTTTCAGGGCTTACAACTGGTAACCAAGACTTCTCAAGCGGTTACCCATCCCATACCTAATCCAGATTTATGTAGGAATGCAATAGAATACACATATAACCATAAATACAAAGATTCAACGAAAATAACACTTCATTTCGTTAATATCAAAGAACTGAAATTTGCTTACAACTAGCTAGGGTGTTGGTAGCTTATCTCTGAGAAGAGATGTGGTGGCTATAGGCCTCTAAAATATGTGTTACAATGAGGCTCGAAGGCCTATATATTATTGAGAAACAACGGAAAAACCTAAACATCAAAACCTAACCCTAGGAGATGAAACGGCAGAATATGGGCCCTGTAGAGGTAAATTGGTAGATCAATTTCCCGGGGTCGCAACTTTGGCAGACTATCTCCGTTTGATGCACATGATACATCTTTAGGAAGATCTATCTTAGGAATACAACTACCGATTGTGAATATAGATTCTGGAATGAAATAATATTTGATAAAAAAAATGACGCCCAAAAAAACATCATTTAGGGCCTCAAAACGGCTCAGGAAGTTCAGTACCCACTAAACTACTAAAAATATTAAGATGTGCCAAAACTGAAAAACCAAAAGAGACAATGGTGGGGCCCAAAGTGGAATAGGCGGGTGGCCACCAATATCCACCTGGATCATTCCTCCCCCTTTAGGAATCAGTGGTCCCCATTTCATTGAGTTCCTCCATGGCATGAGGAAACTTCTGCTGAACTTGGTCCCTAGTGAACCAGTTGCCTTGGTGTAGGAGTTGGCCAACTTTGACAACCTGATACAGTTGGATATTTTGTTGGAGAGTGTTATTGATTTTCATGTCCATGATGCAATATATGGTGGCCTATTCCATGTAGTCTGGGTTTAACTCTGTTGGTGTGAGTTGTTCTACAATGGTAGAGGTGTCCAGTAGAGATGGGAAGTAGGGACGAAGCAAGTCCACATTGAATATTGGGCGCAGACCAAGGAATGGTGGAATACATAGCTCGAAGGCATTGTTCCCTACAACCTTGGTGATGGTGTATGACCCATATTAGAGCAGGTGAAGCTTGTGGTGGGGTCCAATGAGGCGCTCCTTCTACAAATGTAGCCAGACTTTGTCACCCACCTGGAAGTTGTGTGGCACCCGGTATTGATCGTGTTGTTGCTTGTACTTAGCATTGGCTCTATCCAATATGTCATGAACATGTTGGTGGATGTGTTGAATGCGCTCAATGAAGTTGTTCACTTTTCCAACTTCAAACTGGACATGAGCTGAATCAACATGAGTAGCATCAAATTGCATGGCTATGTCAATGGGACATAGTGGCTGGAATCCTAAGCCCACCTGAAAGGGGATGTGGCTGGTTGAGTGTTGGAGAGCTCAATTATAATTTCAATGTACATAGGGGAGGCTCTCATCCCATGTGCGTGGATTCTTTGAATTGTACATGCGCAGAATGTGTATAATCATCTTGTTGACAACCTCTATCTAGCCATCTGTTTAGGGATGGAAAGTTGTGGACTTGGTAAGCTTCGCGTCCAGCATTGACTAGAGGTTGGACCAAAATGTGTTGAGGAACCTACTATCCCAATTTGAAATGATATAATGTGGGATCCCAAAGTGCGCCCACACTTGTTCAAAGAAGATTTTAGTAGCGCCTTCTGTTGTGATATTCTTCTTGTGGCCCACCATAATGGAAATATTCAAGAATCTATGGATGACCAGGAAAACACAATCATTTCCATGCTTAGTAGAAGGAAGGCCTGACATGTAATCCATGGAGATGGATTCCCAAGGTTGACTAGGGGTAGGTAGCGGAGTATAGAGGCCTTGCTTCTTGATGGTCGATTTGGCAATGGGGCAAGAAATGCAGGATTTTATGTACTTCCCGACATCCTGTTGAAGGTTCAGCCAATAGAAATAATTCTACAGTACTACCACTTTTTTCTCGACCCTGAAATTCCCAGAGACTAGACTGTAGTGTGTTTCCCATATCATCTTGGCATGCTCGCTTGAAGGAACACAAAGGTGTCCCAGGTGACATAACAGTGCATCTTGAAGGTGAAAATTTGGAACTTGCATACCCCCCAAGAGTGCCTTGTATGTGTCACCAAATTATGGATCGTTTTTTAGAGAAGAAGCCAATCTAAAGTGTTGTTCCCACAAGAGTTGAGAACAGTGGTTAGTGCCACAATCAATGGTTGGCTAAGGAAGTCTGCAACATTATTGGTGCTACCCATCTTGTACTTGATTTTCAAATGAAATTGTTGCAGATATGTGGACCACTTCTGATGGCGATTTTTGCAACTTCCCTTATGTCTATATGAACTGCAGGGGTCGATGGTATGTGTGGATGATTGTTTCCTTCCGCAAAATGTAATGCTTCCATTTTCGACAAGCCTACACAATAGAATACATTTCTTTGTCATAAGTGGGATACTTGTAGACTTTCTCAAACAATTTCTCACTGTGATATGGCATTGGATGCCCCTGTTGAGTAAGAACTACCCCAATAGCATAGTCAAGGCATCTTTCTTGACCTCAAATGGTTTTTGCAAGTCTGGTAATGTGAGTATTGGGGTAGAACATAAGCGATGTTTCAATTCTATGAAGACCTTTTGTTGATATTTTGACCAAAAGAATTTTTCTTTCGTTCCTCCCTTGGTGACTTGACTCAGGGGCCAAGTGATATGAGAGAGTCCCAACATGAACCTGCGATAGAAATTAGAAAGACCTAGAAAGCTGCGAAGCTCTGTTAGAGTGGTTGGGGCTAGCCAATCCTGAATGACTTGGATCTTGGTTGGATCCACATGCACCCCCCTTTCATCAATAATGTATCCCAGATATTGAACCTGGGTCATGCAAAAAGTGCACTTATCAAAATTGGCACATAGCTTTTGTTGCCAGAGTGTTTGGAGGACTTGTTAGATGGGGTGGAGGTGCTCTTACCAAGTCTGGATAAATATTAGAATGCCATCCAAGTAAACCACTATAAATGAGTTGGTGAATGGCTACAAGATGTCATCCATCAACCTCATGAAGGTTGCGGGAGAATTCGTCAACCCGAAAGGCATGACACGCCATTCAAAAAGGCCCTCCTTGGCTTTGAAGGTAGTCTTCCACACATCGGAGGGTTCGATTGGTACCTAGTGATACACAGACTTCAAGTTGATATTGTTGAAATATGTCGCCCCTTTGATTTGGTCCAAAAGGTTATTTATCTGTGGGATCAGGTACCTATTCTGAACAGTGATCTTGTTTAGCACCCAATAGCCAATACATATTATCCAAGTCCCATCCTTCTTCTGTAACAACATGATCAGGCTCCCATAGGGTGATGAACTCGGTCAGATGTGACATTCCTGCAACAGCTCCTAAATCTGCCTCTTGATTTCATCATTCTCTAGAATAGAGCATCGATATATCGGTCGATTGGGTAGCGATTCACCTAGGTTTAGATCAGTGAGGTGCTTGACCTGACAATGCAGAGGCACCCCTGTGGGTGAGGTGAAGATGTCCCTGTACTCCTCCACAACCTTGTCCATTTTTTGTTGTCGTGTACAGGAGCCCTATCTAGTGGTCGTGACTACATTCTTCTTCTTTCCCTGGGGTTGGATCATCAGGGAAACAAATTTCTTGGCTTTGGAAATGATATTATTGCATTGTTTTGCAGTTACAAAAGAGAGAGCGGCAAGCAGTGGTACCTTTGGTATCATGTACAACTTATTTCCCAAAGTAACAATAACAACACAAGGCCAGGACTCATACATAGCATGTCACTTCCACAAGTATGGTTGGCCTAATATTACATCACAAACATCAAGAGTAGCAATGTCACATAATACCTCATCTATGAAGGGCTTGATGTTGTAGGGAAGGTGACACTGCTAGCTGACGCGGAGATCTCGTCTTTGGTGAAGCCACCCGATGTTGTATGGTTGTGGGTGTGTTGTGGTTTAAAAGACCAACCACTTCATGACATATTCTTAAATGAGGTTCTTTTGGCTCCCATTGTCGATAATGAACTATAGCAGGGAACCCTTTACCCACATCTGGGAGTGGAATAGACACTCCTCCTCATTTGGAGCTTCTGGTTCCTCCTTCTATATCTTTGCAGTGGAAACAGTGGCATTGGGCTCCACATCAATAGTCTATTTCCATTTTTCATTCCCCTTCTCAGGTTCTGATTCAGATTCAGAGCATGCATCTAATTCAGAAGCACTCATCTCGGCCACCGACGATTTCTTGGCCTGACACTCGCTTGTGTTGTGAGTGGAGCTCTTATGGAACTCACGCTACTTTCCCATGTCCTTCTTTGGCTTCGCGATGTTGCTATTTTATTGCGGCTTTGACAAGTTGTCTTTGGCCACCATGCCTTGGCTTTGTCCAGAGTGGCTGCTGGATGCAGATGTGCCGCTGGTGGGTAGTTGTTGAAGGATCTATGTTGGAATATATAAAGCACTTATTAAATGACTGAACATCACACATTCAATTATCATTCCAAGGATGTCTGTTTATTCCAATGACAGTTTCACTGTCTGTGTCGATACACCAACCAGAAGTAATCTCAAAGAAAAGAAATTGTTGTTGAAGTAAAATGTTGGAAATAAATCACTCATGCTGAAATAAAAGAACTAACAAGATTGAAATCACACTTCAATTGATCTATCTAGCTCACCACACAATAAGTACCTAGCTGGTATCTCTACTATCACATGTGTAATAGTGTATAAAGTATAGCAATTGAAGCACATATAGTCTCAGCTGAACAGAAGCAACAACACTCTAATGATACATAAACTGAAATACAATTACATACACATAACTACTTTAATCACTGCAATCCCTGCTAAGAAGGAGGGCCCTTCCTCCCTAGCAAGGTGCATGAGGAGAAGGAAATTTAACTGAAAATAAATAGAATCAAACATGTAAAAACAAGAACAAGATGATCTGTATTAATCTAAACACAATTACAGAGCCAAAACAACGATTTTCTCTGTTAACCTCTCGACCACTAGGGCCGAGAGATATATAGTGGTTACATAAGAAAATCCAGGAATAGATTAATCATGAGAATCTTACGATTCTCATGCTGATCGAAATAAAACTCATACAGTTATAACCACTCCATAATAGGGTTCTGATTAGAAATTAAAAAGATTACAATTGGAATTTGCCTTAGGCTGTTATCCCAAAAATAAAATGTTAACAACTCCTACAACTATCATAACAAAAACACAGTTGTAGTGCAACTGCCAGAGGACAGATCAACAACAATATAGACAAGAACGGTCAATCGTACAACTGTATCAGTAGTTTTCCAACGAGTCTGTAATAGCAGAGCATAATAGCAGTTCCTGGTGGGTTTGTAACAAGAAGGTGTGACATCATTGCTTTGTTGTATAGCACTATCCGAACTGCTCATGTGAAATCTGTGTCCAAGATCTTTGGTGCTATAAATGACATCAGAAAGGACAACACAAATACCATCTAACTTTTCCAAACATTCACCATCAATTAGTCATAAGAAGGTAAATAGATCATAATAATTGGTGAATTGGAAAAGTAATGAAAGCAAATTGAAACAACACAAGTTAGGGTATAAAGGTAGGAAAAAGGGGTAAAAGATACTCCCATTGGTTATAGTTATAAAGAAAAATAAGGAAGATAAGTGTACGAAAAATGTACAAAACCAACACCCAACATCTTCCCCCAATTGAAATGCTTGCATTTCCTCATGCAAACTCATCTCTCATGGGAATATCTTCAGTGCAGGTCAATAAGATCATAAGCACCAGCTTTGTCCTCATCTATAGACCTGTATCCCTGATTGGCTGTTAGCTACCATACCCAGGATTCTAACTCATACTTGCTTAATTCATAATTGGTCTGGTATTCCTCAATGCACAACTATATCAAAGGAAACTTGAACTTCAATCCCAACCACAAAGCTCCAAGATATTGTAAAATATATGCATAGGCTGGTACATGTGTAAAGGCCACCATGAAATTTTGGAATGAGAATGGAACTCCCTTCAATAACTCAGCACTGTTGGCTTCCGTGCACTTTAAACACCTTGTCAAAGCTCAACTCTTCATCATTTTGAACTAATTGAGGAAAAAATTCACAATTCTTCTTCTATAAGTGGCAGTCGGTTCTTTAATCCCAGCGGTACTCAGCATTCTCCTGAATTCTCGTCTCAACTCAGCAGCCCGTCTTGGTTCATCTAGAACCCACAATGTTGTCTTCTCCTCATTAGTCTCCATAGATTTAATGGCCAGATGCCATTCAATTTGATTCCTCATGAAGGATACAAAAGCCCTTAATTGAAGATATCCCATATTAGAGAATACAGTCACAATCATCTGCATACTCACATGTTCACAAATAATGTTGTGTAAAAAAAATTCACATAGAAAACTTTGCTCATCAGAATCTAAGGCACAGAAAACATCCATAAATGTACAAGTGGAGGAACATAATAAGGTCTGTCCTCCATAATGGCTTTCAATTGAAAAAAGAAGTAACGTTCCCACTTAAAAATAGGATATGATGGAGAAGGCCACCTACAACCCAGCAAGTTGAGGGTGAGATCATGAAGTATTTGTTTATCTATGGTGAGGTCTCGAATCTGATCCTGTAACAGTAGCATCTGTTCTCCTTGTTTCTTCAGAGCTTCTTTCTTCTTGTAATCCTCCCACTTTTTCTTCAACTCTTATTCCATCCATCTTTCATGTAAAGTTTCTATTTATCTCTGATGTTCCTTTAGTGAAATCATCCCATCCTAAAGGGATATTACTTCTTGCTTCCATTTTTGTAACTAAAAAATTAATAGGATTTTCTCAGAGATCCATCTCGAGATGGGACTCGACATTCTCCTAGATTCAATATCTATATAAACAATAGGTGTACCAACCTCTGCTTCATGGGGTTGTTCCACCTATATTGCTGGTTCTTGTGTAACAACAAACTATTTGGTGGGTTCTTGTGTGTTAGCCCCTTTGTTTTTACCTAGAATCGCCTCTATTTCCATTATTGTTTCTTCTACAATAAGAGTGGCCTCCACAGGTTCTTGTGGGTCGGCTTCTAGGTAAATTATTACAGGAGGCTCTGATTTAACTTGTGGTTCTTGTGTAACAACAATATCATCAGCAGGATCTTGTGTAACAGCCTCCTGCTATTCCTTTTCTAATTCCATTGGGATGATATTTTCTCTATGGGCATAATATGCCACTGCTGTTATGTTTTGAAAACATGTCATGCATACTGACACTAAAATTTCCCTTCCCTTAGATAATTTCTCTTCAATTCCTCGTTTTCTTTTCTTAATTTTTCAATTTCTAAACACAGGGCATTGGTTTCGTCCTTACCTGATGAGGAAGGTTGCCTTTCTTCTTCTAAAACTTATGCTTCCATATGCTTCTTGGTCGTAAGAAAGGGTTTTGAAGGTATGCTGACCTTCACTCTCTGTTTCGGTATTCTATCCCCAATTGGTTCTTCAATAGGCTTCTTCCTAATTCTAACTACAACAGACTGAGTCTGGGTCTCTTCCTCTGTTTGGCTTTCTGTTGAGGTTGTGTTTCATTTCCCTTGGCTTTTCCTTGGTCTTTTTCTTTTGAATTATTCCCAATTTTTTCGTTGCTAGCCTAGGGCATCCAGCAAAATGATCTTAATGAGTCTGTGATTAGTCACGCATGCCGTCGGATGTGTTGTTTTTTTTATTGTTGCCCCCATGTGCTTGATGTTTCCAAGCAAATAGAATGGAATATTTATTCTTTATTGATGCCAAAGGTGGTTAAGCAGAGGAAAGTGATAGTTGAACACTATCGTGGATCTCCCATTGTAGGTGATATATCTGATCAAGCCCAGGGCAACGTCTTCCCAAGGATGAGGAAGTGAAAATATGTCAATTACTCTTCCTTTCTTCTCCAGTTTCTTTTCCCCTACAAGGAAATCCTCTTTCAAGGAGGGGTCATTAATTTTTCTATTAAACCACCTTCGCCCTTCTACTAGTAATGAAGTTATCTGGGCAATCACCCCTTCAGTCACCTCCAACTACATGCCTCTTACTCGGGATTGATTGTTGTTCAATTTTTGAGCAAATTCAATTGCCACTACCTCGTTTGAGCCTTCAAGCTTCTGGAAAAACTCAATCCATCCAACATCTCTAAAGATATGGTAAGCCTCTAGGGAATTATGCAGAGAATCCATAGATTATGGCTCATGCTTGACCACCGCTCCACCCATCTTTGTTGTTTGTTTCTAAATTTTCTTCTTAATGTCCAACAATACTGTAATATCACTGAGTTTCTGAGTTCACTTCTTTGATGTTCAATCCTACTGTAACATGACTTTGTCTCTGAACCAGTTGCTGCTCGACACCTCTTCTTATCCCATTCGACGAGTTTATAATGATAATGCAAGATTTCAGAAGGAGGTTGATGAAAGGTGACAGCTTTCATGGATTTACCAAATCGTACCCTACACTAATATTCATAAATGGCTTATTATGAAAAGTGACGGGGTTTCATACACACACTCTTTTTCAAACAAATTCGGTCATCATTAGAAATTCTGTTATTGATTAGGTGCATGCCAATTTAATAGATATTTATGTTTACAGCCTTTTTGTAATCATTTCAAGTCATATCCCCTCCCCCACTTTAATTGTGCCAGCCGCCCACGGCCGTCACAGGAGCGTCATTACTTTGCCAATTAATCACTGAATCATCAATGACAATCATTTACCTTTTTAATGACATACCTGAGGTGACGTGGAAGAAGATTTGAGTTGACAGCATCCTACTTGCAACACTCATGTTGTTGTGTTTAGCCGACATAGTTATTGTTGTTTATCGAATGAATTACAACAAATAGTATTTGTGGTTGTTGGTTGTTACATGTGTAACAGCCAAGACAACTTCGAAGTTATTCTCAAAAAAACATAATAATCGGAAGAAATTGGTACATAAAAGGAAATTACATGAATATCATCATCCTATAACATGGATTAGGAAGGGAAGATGATATTACAGGGAGAAAAACATGAGTGTAACAGTTGCCACAAGAGTGGTTTTCAAGCATTAATGGTTGTCTCACTATGCCCCAGAAAGGAGTTTTCACAGTTAGATTTATTTTTGTTTTTCTTTTATTCTGTTATTTTATTTATTTATTTATTTATTTTTAAATAGGTGTAACAGCTACCACAAAGGTGGTTTTCAACTACTGCCCTTATTGAAATTTCAGCTTTTCAGGCTGCAGAGGAGAATTTTCTCCTGCGATTGTAACATGAAGATCAGAGTCTGTGAAAATGTTGACAAATGATTCCTTCGAAGCGGGTTTATGATATAACTTTATATGGTGCCCATTAACGAGTAATGATGGCTTAGCACTGTCAATGGTGACCAATTGTACAATTCCATTGTCAAATATTGTATCCACTTCGTAAGGACGTAGCCCTCTGGTGCAGAGCTTGCCTTTGAAATATTTGAACCTTGAATCATACAAAAGAGCCCAATATCCTTTCTAGAAATTTTTCTTCTTAATAAACCCATCATGCCATTTGACTCTTTGCTGCTGGATGATTTCTGTCTATTGAATGGTAGCTAGTTGTTTCTCTTCCAACTCATTGGGATGGTTCAATCTTTGAGTCTATGTTATACTCAAATCCAGATTGACCTGCAATGTTTTTCTTAATATCTTTATTTCAAACTCTGTGGGGAATAAGGGATTCTTAACATACACCAGTTCATATGGTGAGAAGCCCGTAGTATTCCTCCATGTTTTTCTGTAAGCATACAGTTTCTCTGGAAGTTTCTCAACCTAGTTTCTTTGGTGGATGGCTACTGTATTTGTCAAGATTCCCTCAATGACATTATTGGTGCTTTCTACTTGAACATTTTATTTTGGATGATAGGGTGTGTTGATTCTTTCAACCAACTTCTTGATAAAATGAGATGTGAACTGAGGACCCCCATTTGTCACTATCTCTCTGGGTATCCCGAAGCTAACAAAAATATCTTGAAATAGGAATTCTGAAACAACCTGCTCTGTTTCACTAGTTAGTGCCCTTGCTTCGACCCATTTTGTGACATAATCGGTGCAGACCAATATGTATGATTTTTTTTGTGATGAAGGATTAATTGGCCCCACAAAGTCTAGGGCCCATTTCTCGAATGGTTCTATTACTATCTGAGGTTGTAACGACATCCCAACTGATTTTAGAGGTTGGCCCATATTTTGGAAACTATCACATCCTTTCACAAACTTCTTGGCATCCTAGAATATAGTTGGCGAGTAGTACCGATTTGAGAGTACTTTATGTCCTATCCTCTTGTTAGTGAAGTGTCCTCCACAAGGTTCCTCATTACAAGCCTTTAGGATCTCAAATATCTCATCTTCTCTAACACATCGCCTAATCTGGAAAGTTGGCCTAATGTGATAGAGATTACCTTCTATCCAGGAGTAGGTAGCACTCTGTTGTATAATCCTCCTTCTTTCCTTGGAAGAAAATTGATGTGGGAATGTTCCTGCAACAAGGTAATTGGTTATATTTGCATACCATGGTGAGTGAGTAGAAATGGAAAAAATATACTCATCTAGAAAAGAATCCTCAGTACCTATGCAGTCATCGCTTATAGTTAATCTAGAAAGGAAATCAACAACTACATTATCTTTCTTGTTTTTATCTAAAATAGTAATGTCAAATTCTTGTAACAAAAATAACCATCGTGTAACTCTACCATCAGTAACAGGTTTGTTCATTAAAAATCAAATTGCAGCATGGTCAGTGTGTACAAATACTTGGTACCTGGTGATGTAGTGTCGGAATTTTTTGATAGCATGCACTACTGCTAGGAATTATTTCTCTGTAACAGTTTAGTTAAGCTCTGCTGGAGTTAAGTTCTTGTTGATGTAATAAATGGCATAATGCTTCTTATCCTCCAGCTGCCCCAAAACAATGTCAGATGTGTCTGTAGAAATATGAAACGAAAAATTCTAGTTTGGTCCTCGTAAAACAAGTGTTTCTCTTACATAGTTCTTCCACTTTAAAAAGGCTTGATCACACTTTTCTATCCACACAAATTTTGCATCTTTCATCAGTAATGAGAATAAAGGACATGCAATCTTGGAAAATTTCTCTATAAACCTCTTATAGTATCCTGCATGTCCCAAAAAACTACGTACCTCTTTCGGAGTCTTAGGGGTCAGGATTTTCAAGATTACCTCAATTTTTGTAGGATCTACCTTGATTCCATCTGTTGAAATAAAATGTCCCAGCACAATTCCCTCGGTCATCATCATGTGGCATTTTTCCGTGCTCAGAGAAACATTAGTTTGTTCACAATGTTCCAGCACTTTTTCCAAGTTAGCTAATGTTGTCTCAAAGGTATCCCTATAGGTTGTAAAATCATCCATAAAAATTTCAAGACAAATCATTCAAAAGATAATAAAAAAATACCTAATATTGCCCTTTGAAAGGTTGCTCGTGCATTGCAGAGACCAAAGGGAAGGACTCTGTATGCAAAATTACCCCATGGACCAGTAAATGTTGTCTTGTCTTGATCTTCTAGAGCAATCTGTATTTGATTATAGCCACTAAACCCATCTAGAAATGAAAATATTTTTTTTCTAGAAAGAGTATCCAAGACCTGATCAATAAATGGTGGGGGAAAATGATCCTTTTGAGTGGCTTCGTGAAGTTCTCTATAGTCAACATAGACCCTCCATTTTCCATTCTTATTCTGAACTATGATAAGCGTAGACACCCACTGACTGTCAGAAATAGGGTAGATGAAATTAGCATTAAGGAGTTTCTGCAATTCTTCTATCACTATCTCCTTAAGTGCAAGGTTCATTTGGTGCTAAGGTTGTCTGACAGGTTTGCAATATTCTTTAAGGTAAATATGATGAGTGCATAGGGTAGGATGAATTCCTTTCATATCAGTATAGTTCCATGAAAATTCATTTTTTTATTTCAGTAATAGCTGTATCGGAAATATGTTTTGTTCAACAGTCAAATTAGGATTGATGTTTAAACATTTTCCAGGTTCGATTTCAACGGGACTGCAGATAGTAAGTGGAGTTGTTTTCAAATGTTCAATAATTACATCATCTTCCTCACCTTCTTCTCCCAAATCTATAATGGAGGTAACATGGAGTGTATTATCGATAAAACCATTAATAATATCATCCTCTGGTTCATCCTTAAAGTATTGTGCTTTTCCAAGCATGAGAAGAGGTAGGGAAAGATTAGATTCCAGTGAAAATTTCTCCCACGAGGGACTATCCAAATCCATATGAGGTTTTGCTGGGGGATAAAGGTTCATGTTCTGAGTGGCCTGTCCATCTGAGATCACCATAGATATGGACCTAAATTCGATATATGCATCTGCAGTGGCTAGCCACGATCTCCCCAAGATTAAAGGATGACCCCCCAGATTGGATTTGGTTTATAAGATAAGAAAGTCAGTCAGATAGTTCCAGGAGGCCATAGTGATAACTACATACTCAAGCATTCCTTCGGGCTTAACACAAGACCTATCTTCTAATTCAAGAACTGTAGGTGTAGGTCTATGGCCATGATGTCCTAGAGAGATGAAGAGGTATTTACTCATAATGTTAATAGTTTCCCCTAGATCAATAAAGGTATTGGTTATAGGATGATTGTAAATATGGATAGTTACTGTGGAGATCCCTGGGTCATTATGCTTGGTCAACAAAGGCTGATTAATCATAATATTGGAAAATTTTCCCAAGACATGGATAGTAGTAGGGTCCTTAGGTTTCCTTCTGGGTATTTTAACGCATAGATCCCTCACTTTTTTAGCATATATAGGCATTTCCTTAAGATCTTGTAATAGTGGAATCCGTACATATAAATTTTGTAGCTTCTTAAGGAATTCAAATTTAGGTTGTGAGACCAGCCTAGTTTCAAGTAATCGTTGAGGGTATGGGGGATTCTGAATGCTAAAAGCTGAGCCAACTACCATAGATGTACCAGCCTTACTCAAATTTGTTGTTGTAGGAATTGTAACAACCCATTCCTAATTGATAAGTAAAATAACTTTAGCGAGTATATGACATACGCATGTGATACCTACATATGGCTATATCGCATACCCCACACTAGTATTAAGGCTACCTAACTGAGAATAACGAATTTCATATTACTATATATTTTATCTCGCCATGATATAACGAAATCTCAACAGGCATGGGAGAGTGTTATTTAAGAAAACCAGATTACAATTTAGTTAAAAATTATATATATGGGTGAACTAATAAAGTAATAATATAATTAATTAAGGAAAATTAATTAATATAAAAACAAACGTAATACAAATTAAATTCAAATTAAGACCTTACTTAAAGCCATCGCTTCTACGTATCTAGATAAGGATTCAAATTGAATATTTCATGCACTTAACCCAAAACCTTATCTCTAAGTTAAATATCTCATTAAATGAACATAATATCTCCTAAAATGCATACCCACCCTCATAAATGAGATAATATCTACGGGAGTTGAGGGCAGTGGAGAAAATGAATATAATTGAAAAGGATGTGAAGGAGGGGGGGCGGTCTTTGGAGGAAAAATTCTGCATTCTGTCAAAAGGAAAGATTGAAGGATATTATTAGCACTGCAAGGGAGTCTCATCGTTCTTGGGGATTCTGGGCATGGGGGCAGAAGAGTGATCTTCTGGGTCTAGGATTGTTCCTAGATCGGCTGGGAGGATTATATTGTTTCAGTGAACTGTTCAATCTTCCCACAGCATCACAGGAGGAGTGCCTGAGGAGTGCCACCATTAAATCTTCGGTTGTATTCCAGGTATTTCTCATGTACAGATTAGTTCCTTATGCAAAAATAGAAATTTCATTGCTGCTTTGTCATCAAATTGTATTACTGCTGAATTATATATATGTGTGTGTGTGTGTGTGTGTGTGTGTGTGTGTGTGTGTGTGTGTGTGTGTGTGCATAGATTTTGAACTTAAATAGGATGTCTTATATTGTATTAATGGAAATATGATAGTTGTAACAGTGGTATGCCTTGTCAGTCAATTTAGCACTAAGTCCCTCTCTAGCAGTAACTGAATTAAGTGTCAAACTATGAATAATCCTTAGAGGGTTATTACAGGAATAATAGACTCTCTCAAGCTGGTTGTTACAGGTGTAATAGCGAGTGTTGTATCAGCTCTTACATGTGTAACATCTGCCTTAGAAACATCCATATCCTTCCTCGGTGATTCACTTTCTTTGATAATAATGGGGGTATGTTTAGATCTGATTGCTTTCCCTGACCGAAGTTGAACCTCATTAAGTCCAATAGGAGTGATAAGGTAAGTTTGGAGGGTAACTGGAGCATACAGGCTCTGAGCTACCTTATTATTTGGATTGGGGTTAGGTTGTACAGGTAATTGGGGTTGGACAAAAGGAGTAGGATTCTGATTAGAAGGAAACGGGGAAAATTTTAAGGCCTAATATTCGTAGATGGGCTAATTTTCCATGCTTTTTCCAAAAAAAATATTCACCAATTACCATTTTTTCCTAAAAATGATTCTCCCAAATTTTATAAGAAAAAAATATTTTACATTAAAAATTTCCAAAATTTTATAGATATTATATAAAATCATTAGAAGTTTTAATATTTTTATTAAAATATCACCAAACATTTTATATTTTTCATATTATGTATTATTAATATTCGCTAAGGTTTCTAATCTTTAAGATAAATTTACATCCTTAAAATTTTCCCTAGAAGGCAGTTGTAACTGTTGGTGTTGCATTGGTATTGGAGGGGGTACTAGACCGTGGCCATTTCCATTCCATTTCTGACCTCGAGGATTGGGTTATGATGAAGGATATTGCATTGGTGGAGGAGATGGCCACTGGTTCCATGGTGAAGGAAATTGTGTTAAGGAAGGAGTACGATACTACCATGGTTATTGTTGACTTTTATAAATATTATTCGAAGGATAAAAAGAAGAAACATCTGAAAGCATACCTATAGGTTGCGACTGCTATGGTCTCTTTGATCTGATAAAATAAGAATATTGAATATCCTTGCTTGATTCTTGGAGTATCACCTTAAGTCTGGGTAACTCAAGACACTGATTTGTAGAGTGCACCAACTCACATATGTTGCACATGCTAACACTATTCAGTCCGTATTCTCTTTCCAAATGTTTCTTTTTTCATCAGGGATAGAATATTGCTAAGGCTACTTCAGCTTCTTCTTGTGCCTTTTTGACTTGTATCGTAGTGATATGGGAAAAGAGAGTGCTAAGGAGATCGGTTTTAAAATCCTCGAATAACTTCTTGATCTCTACTTTGGTTACTCCTCCACTTGTGGACTTCTGTATCCGAAGTGAAGGGTCCTGAACTGAAACTTTCCCTTTGACCGATCCTCTTGAGCTACGTAGGCAAAGCTTCATTCTCTCATCAAACATTTCTTGCAATATATCTCCTTTTCCTATTATATTCAGATGTTCCAGACAATCATCTCTTAAACCTATTAAGAATATTGGCTTTAGAATCTCTAGATATAAGTTACTGAACTTAGACCTCTGTAAATTGTAGTGGAATCAATCCAGGTAATCTTCCAGACTTTCCTCCTCCTTCTATTTAATTATGAAAATTTTGTCCTTCAAATCCCTGGTTTGGCAGTAGTTCTGATACTTAAAGACAAATGCTTCTCTCATATCATTTAATGTTCGAATTTTTCCAGCACCTAATCTCATGAACCATATTAATTCTACCCCTTTTAGAGTAGCAGGGAATAATTTTATCTTCTGGGCATCTCAAGTATAGTCATAACCTCTACACAGGACATATAATTCGAACAAAAAGGTATTAGGATCCTCAACAACCATCCCTTGAAAGGATGCTAGGGATGATAAAGGGATGTTCTTCATAGGAGCCTTGTCCCGTGTTACTACTATTGGGAATTCAAAAGTAACAAAAATATCTACTTTAACATTATCGTCCCCCATGGCTAATTCTTCCTGATATGATGAACTAGCCTCGAATTGTACTGGAGATTGACAAATAGAAGGATCAGGTTGCTCCAGGATCAATTGTTTAACAACACTACCAACATCCACTTGATAATCAACTAACTGTTGTTCCTCAAGTTCCTGATGATCTGCATTGTTCTCTCCATGTCCTTCAATTCTCAAATCCTGATCAATGATTCTCCACTATTTTTTTGGATCTGGAGCTTTGATATCAGGAGTGGATATGTTGTTCGAAGGATGGTGAGGTCCAGCCATTGAAGACACCGATGGTCCAGGCCTTCATATGGTAGCTGCTTTCTGTGGTCTTGTCTTCCTATTATCTCCGTATGACATGGATTTTTCCTTCTCTACCCTTGAAATTGGATCTCCAAAGAATGTTTTCCTTCCCAAATCTGCACTCTTCTTTTCCTTCTTACAACCCGTCTTTCCTATGGTCAGTAGTGTGGGAGGATGTTTGTAGATTTTGATGTTGTCCTACCAGCACACATGGGCCCTATGCATATCAATTCATCCTATAAGTGCTTTAGTTTCTACGGCAGTGAGCCTTTTGAAGCTTGTTAGAGTGATGCGCAGGTTCTTACCTCTCGTCTTATTGGTGTCCCAGCAAGACATTGGTGAGCCCTCTCAATCTTGTTAGAGAGATGTGCAGGTTCTTACCTCTCGTCTTACCACCTGAAAATTGTGTTGTTGGAGACACTCTATAAAAACACATGGAAATTTCACTTCTTAGAAACAACTCTGATTGATTGGATCGTCACTGCCATCACCAGTAACGGTGCCAAAATGTTGTACTATATAAATCACTTATTAAATGACTAAACATCACACATTTAATTATCAATCTAGGGACATCTGTTTATTCCAATGATAGTTGCATTGTCTGGGTCAATACACCAACCATAAGTAATCTCAAAGAAAATAAATCGTTGCTGAAGTAAAATGCTGGAAATAAATCACTCATCAAGAAATAAAAGAATCCATAAGATTGAAATAACACTTCTATTGATTTGTCTAGCTCACCACAAAATAAGTACCTAGCTAGTATCTCTACTATCACATGTGTAACAACATATAAATTATATAAATCGAAGCAGATATATTCTCAGCTGAAGAGTAGCAACAACACTCTATTGATCCATAAACTGAAATACAATTACGTACACACAACTACTTTAATCACTGCAATCCCTGCTAAGAAGGAGGTTCCTTCCTCCCTAGCAGGGCACAGGTGGAGAAGGAACTTTAACTGACACTAAATAGAATCATACATGTAACATAAAGAACAAGATGAACTATATTAATCTAAACACATTTATAGATCCAAAACAACGTTGTTCTCCGCTAACCTCTCGACCTCTAGGGCTGAGAGATATATGATGGTTACATCAGAAAATCCAGGAATAGATCAGTCATGAGAATATTACGATTCTCATGTTTATCGAAATAGAACTCATACAATTATAACCACTCCTTAATAAAGTTCTGATTAGAAATTAAAAATATCACAATCGGAACTTCGATTAGGTTGTTATCCCAAAAATACAATTTTAACAACTCATACAACTATCATAACAAAAAAACAGTTGTAGTGCAACCGCCGAAGGAAAAATCATCAAAAATATAGACAAGATCAATTAATGGTACAACTGTATCAGTAGTTTTCCAATGCGTCTGTAATAGCAGAGCATAATAATAGTTGTTGGCAGTTCTGTAACAACAAGGTGTAACCTCATTGATTTGTTGTAACAGCACTATCAGAAGTGCTCTTGTGAACCCTGTGTCTAAGATATTTGGTGCTACAAATGACATATGAAAAGACAACACAATGACCATCGACGTTTTCCAAACATTCACCATCAATAAGTCATAAAAAGTTATAATAGATCATAATAATTGGTGAATTGGAAAAGTAATGAAATCAAGGTGAAACAACACAAGTTAGGCTAAAAAGGTAGGAAAAATCAGTAAAATATACTCCCACTGGTTATAGTTATAAAGAAAAATAAGAAAGATAAGTGTAGGAAAAATGTACAAAACCAACACCCAACAATTTGGGTAAAGTTATCCATCGTCACGTTCCTTTATTTTTGAAGGGCCTCCTCAAGCATTATTTTGATAGGATCTCCTGCTCCCTCCTCTTTCTTTGCATCCCCCATGGGCAACCATCGGTGTTTGCAAGGCTGATCTTGTAAAGGTTCAGCCAGATCGAGCCCTAACTCCTTATACCCCAACCTCGTTGGGGACATGCAAATAAGGATCGAGATAAAGCAGACCTCTCTAATACCACTGGTTCAAATTTATGAAGGAACGCAATAGAATACACATATAACCATAAATAAAAATATGAAATGGAAATAACACTTCATTTCGTTAATATCAAAGAACTTAAATTTGCTTACAAAAATAATGGAATAAACTAGCTAGGGCGCTGGTAGCTTATCTCTGAGAAGATATGTGGCGGCTACAGGCCTCTGGAATCTATGTTACAATGAGGCTCGAAGGCCTATATATTATTGAGAAATAATATAAAACCCTAAACATCCAAAAACCTAACCCTAGGAGATGAAACGCCAGAATATGGGCCCCGTCGGGGTAAATTGGTACATCAATTTCCAGGGGTCGTAACCTTGGCATACAATCTTTGTTTGATGCACATGATACATCGTTAGAAAGATCTATCCGAGGAATACAACGATCGGTCATGAAGATATATTTTAGATGGAACCATATTAGCCAGAAAAACGATGCCCAAAAAATGTCGTTTAGGGCCTCAAAACGGCTTTAGAATATCAGGACCCAAAAAACTAATAGAAATAGTAAGTTGTGCTAAAACTGAAAAACTAAAAGAGACAATGGTGGGGCCCTAAGTGGACTAGGTGAGTGGACACCAATATCCACCTAGATCAAGACCACCTCTGGCTCAAGTGCTCTTCACTGTGGAATGTTTCCTACAATCAAGCCCACTTAGTTTGCTATCCCATTTGAAAAACCTTAACAAGTATTGTGCCTCATGAACCTTTCGAGTAGAGCTCCCTTCACACTTTGTATTTAATTATTGAAGGGATTTTTGCAGTGCATTATATTATATATCATTTTTTGGAATTCAACTGCATTAAGTAAGTCATTCATCTATGACCATTTCCATGAGAGGTAGTCATAAATCACTAATTTCTCATGATTTTTGAATATTCCAATTAGCACTCATTGTAGCGGGTGATGCTCACAAGGGTGAAGAAGTGGGACTGAAATTAGTGAAATGAATCACATAATGTCAATCATCACTTTCGTGGCTTACACCCGGTAACTAGGACTTCTCAGGAGCTCACCCATCCTAGATCTTCTCTCACTAAAGCATGCTTAAATGTGGAATATTCCCCACAATCAAGCCCACTGAGCTTGCTATACCCCATTTTCAAAACCTTAGCAAGTATCGTGCCTCTTGAACCATTCAGGTAGAGATCCCTTCACTCTTTATATTTAAGTATTGAGGGGTTTTTTGCAGTGCATTATATTCAATATCATTTTTTGGGATTCTACTGTGTTAAGTAAGTCATTCATCTATGACCATTTCCATGAGAGGTCGTCGTAACTATCTAGTCTCTCATGATTTTTGAATAGTCCACTTAGCACTCATTACATCGGGTGATGCTCACAAGGGTGAAGAGTGGGATTGATGCTAGTGAAATGCATCATATAGTGTCAATCATAACTTCCGGGGCTTTCACCTAGTAACCAAGACTTCTTGGGAGGTCACCCATCCCAGATTGCCTCTGGCTCAAGTGTGCTTAATTTTGAAATTTTATCCACAATCAAGCGCACCTAGCTTGCTACCCGATTTTCAAAACCTTAGCAATTATTGTGCCTCATGATCCATTCAAGTAGAGCTCCCTTCACTCTTTTTATTCAAGTATTAGGGAGTTTTTCGTAGTGCATGATATTAAATATCATTTTTTGGGATTAAAATGTGTTAAGTTATTCATCTATGACCATTTACATGAGAGGTATTCGTAACTGACTAATTTATCATTATTTTTTAATAGTCCACTTAGCATTCATTGCATTGGGTGATGCTCATAGGGGTGAATAAGTGGAATTGAAACTAGTGAAATGAATCACATAGCATCAATCATCACTGCTAGGGTTTTCACCTAGTAACCAGGACTTCTTGGGAGGTCACCCATCGCATATAACCTTTAGCTCAAGCATGCTTAACTCTATAATTTTCCCCAAAATCAAGTTCACTTATCTTGCTACCCCATTTTCAAAACCTTAGAAAGTATTGTGCCTCATGAACCATTCAAGTACAACTCCCTACGCTCTTTATATTTAAGTATTGTGGGGTTTTTTGTAATGCATTATATTAGATTTAATTTTTTGGGATTCCACTGTGTTAAGTAATTCATTCATTTATGACCATTTCCATGAGAGGTAGTCGTATCTGACTAATTTCTCATGATTTTTAAATAGTCCACTTAGCACTCATTACATCGAGTGATGCTCATCGCGGTGAAGAAGAGGGATTGAAACTAGCGAAATGAATCACATATTGTAAATCATCACTTACGAGGCTTGCACCCGGTAACCAAGACTTCTCCGGAGGAGACCCATCCCAGATCGTCTCTGGCTCAAGCATGCTTAACTATGGAATTTTCCCCACAATCAAGCCCACTTAGCTTGCCACCCCATTTTCAAAACCTTAGCAAGTATTGTGCCTCATGAACCATTCAAGTAGAGCTCCCTTCACTCTTTGTATTCAAGTATTGAGGGGGTTTTCATAGTGCATTATATTTGGGATCATTTTTTGGGATTCAACTGCGTTAAGTAAGTCATTCATCTTTGACCATTTCCATGAGAGGTAGTCATAATTGACTAATTTCTCGTGATTTTTTAATATTCCACTTGGCATTCAATGCATCAGGTGATTCTCATAGGGGTGAAGAAGTGGGATTGAAACTAGTGAGATGAATCATATAGAGTGAATCGTCACTTCTGAGGCTTGCACCCCATAACAAAGACTTCTTTTGATGTCACTCATCAGGTGCTTAGAATTATGCTCAAATTTTTTTTTTCTCAAAATGACACAAAACCTAAATGACCACGTAGTTGCCATACCTATTTAAGTTTTGTAGAGACCACTAACGGGGGGAAGAGGGGGCCAACCCCCAAGTCATACGACCAATGTTCAAGACCATAGGTGGAGCGCCACGCGCTTATCCTTTAATCACGTTTAAATAACCTTAATTATTTGTTAATTAATATTAAACATGTTTATTAAACAATGTTCCATTTAAGTGTTAATCCTGACTTAATTAATAGTAAGCGAGGTCATTAAGACCAATCTGGTTTTAGTTGGCGGGTTTGACAAATCCGACAGATTTTCTACATTTAGCACCAGTTAGACCAATTTGGGGCCAGTTAGCTAATTTTGGGGAGGAAATTGTGGAACAGACTTGGAGAAGTCATAACTCAGCCAATTTTCGACCAAATCAAAAGAAAAATGAGGTTGAGGTACCATTTTTTAGTGTTCTCAACTCAATGAAGTAGGTTTCAGGAGAAGAAAAGAATTGTAAACACATCATTTTGAAAATTTTAGCATAATTTAGAGGCCCAGGCCATGGAAGCTAGACCAAGGAGATGTAGGCCAGGAGGAGTGAACTCCTTCATCAAATTCTTGTGTTGATGTGTTGTATCCTAGCTTTAGGTTTGTTTTGCAATAAGGGATATAATTGTTTTCAAATTATTTTCACACTTACAAGGTTAAAACTCAAAAGAGGAGAAGGGAAGCTAGTTGAAAGCCCTATATTTATGTCTAGAGTAATAAGGGCAAGGTTTTTAAAGTATTCAACACCATCACATACTCAAATTGAAGGAGAAAGAGAGAATGTCTCATGAAGGAGAACCCACCATGATAGAAGAGGAGAGAACATTCAAAAAGACATTTTTTGATATGACAGAGTTGGTAAAGGTCCTCTATGAGGAGAGGAATTTAAGGATGCAGGGAGAAAGTTATAGGCCTCCTAAAGGAGAGGATTCTCCAGGATGAGAGGGTCATGGAGATGGTAATAAACCACCATCCACTCCACCATCATCCTCACCACCATATGCACCTTCCTCTTCATCATCTTTCACTACCATAACTATTTCATCTGTTCATACACATATTTCAAAATGAACTGGTAAATCACCCTTACTTAAACTTGATGTTAAATTTTAGCTATTGATGTATAATGGTGAAGTGAATGCAAATAAGTTGGATAATTTGAGTCATCATTTAGAGGTTTATTGCAGGTTTCAGAACCTTCAAGAGGATTACATAAAGATTCAATTGGCTTCCTTGAGAATGAAGGGTGCAACACTTGTATCCTAGGAAGAAAGGACACAAGATGAGATTAAAAAACATGGTAAGATATCAATTTCTTGGTATGATTTCATTGCTTCCATTAAAATGAAATTATACCCTCTAGCTTACCTAAAAAAGGACATTATGGACTCGCATAATTTTAGACAACTAAAGGGACAAAGTGTTCAAAATTATAAACAAGAGTTTAGGAGAATAGCACTAGTTTTGGGTGTCAATTTATCTTCTCAAGACACTTTGTAAAAGTATATTGGGGCTTTGCATATCTATCTTATACATAAAATTATCATGTTCAATCCCAGAAACATAGATGAGGTTTGTGCTCAAGCTACAATTATAGAAGCAAGAGGGAAACATAGTGCAGATGAGAAAAGTGATAGTTTCCTTGAGTATGAAGGGAAATGAAAGTGTAATTTTAATGGAAAAGGAAATAAAAATGGTTCTATTAAAATAGAGAAAAATAAACTCACATGTAAACATTGTTAAAAAAAATGGCCATGATGAAGACCATTGTTGGCAACTCCATCTAGAGTTGAAGCCCAACAAACTTAAAACCAAAGAGAGGAAGAAAACAACTGCAATCAGTGAACATGGCTTAGGTTCAGATTCGGGAGATGAAACCAAGATTATAGAAATGGGTTTGAAAGGTAAGAACATAGCAAGCACTGGTTCTTCATTTTTTTCTAATGTAACTCGAGATGTTGATAGAAGAATTGAACTCTTTCATATTAGAGTTGTTTCAAAACATACCAAAATAGACACACTATTTGATAGTGGTTCTCAATCCAATTTGATTTTTGAAGACTTAGTTAAGAGGTTAAATCTAGAAACTCTTACACATCCAAGACCTTATCCTTTAGCTAGATATGCAAGACTGCAAAAATGCACGTAACAAGGAAGTGCATCCTAAGGTTTTCAATCAATTCAAACTTTCTTAACGAAGTTGAACTTGATGTAGTTCTGCTTGAGATTTCAGGTATTGTTTTGGGAATTCCTTATCTTTATTATAGGAGGGTGGTATTTCATCGCAATGAGAATAGGTACCACTTGTTCAAGAATGGAATTGAGTACATAGTTAGAGTGCATAAGAAGAAGATGAATTTTTCTCTTATACATGCATGAGAAACAAAGAGAATAGTGAATGTAAGTAAAAATTTCGCTTTGTTAACGTTCAAGCATAGTGATGTTTTCAATAAGACCTTTCAAAAATATACATCAAATGAACAAGATGATTTCATTTAAGTTTCTAATTTTTTTAATAAGATGTTTCAAGTATCTAACTTGTTGCCTTTGAAAACAGATAAACAAGATGTGAAGATTTGCAGCAGTTCACATCAATGTATAATAGTGAAGGAAGCAATGTGTCAGTGCTGAATGGTGCAAAAATCAAAGAACAAGCATCAAGAGAGATGAAAAATAAGGAATATGTTCCAAAAGTACTTATTTTTAGTTTCAAAGTGGTACATGGCAATTTTGAAAACACTTGGTCAAAATTTAATGCAAGTATAAGGAAAGACAAGCTAAAAATTGCCATGTCAACAGTGTTTAAGGTGAGAAATTTTTCTAGTTATTCAAGTTTCCTTTGATTGACGACCGAGGTGGGAACAAGCTTGTTTCTTCAAGAAAATCTTGTTGTTCTTTAAATTATGGGAAATTGTAGCATGATGGTGTCTACAACAACAAGACAGGGTCTCCAAAATCGATGAAAATATTAGTTTTTACTAAAAGCTCAAATTGTTGAATTTAGGTAAATTCTAGTGGATTGAGACTGGAACGGTGAGGGAACTATACCCTAATCCACATTTTTAGTATTGAAAGATATTTTTGGTTTCAAAATATTCTGGCGGGGAGGAATGATTAGGTGCTCATAATTATGCTCAAAATAAAAGTTCTCAGAATGACACAAAACCTAAACGACTGTGTAGTGTTCGTCATTCTGAATTTGGGGCAGCTCGATTTGCGCAAAATGAAATCTGTATGGCTTCATGAATTTTTTTTTTTTTTTTCCTAAACAGAAAAATATGGCAAAAAATTTACAGAACAGAGAGCCCAATCAATAGTCTGCACTACTGATGTAGCATGCTGATTGGGCAGGTCAATAGGTTGGTCAACAATTTATTTGGTGAATGTATGACCGCAAAGTGGCAGAGTCTCGTTGGTAAAATTTGGTTTGTTACCATGTTTTTATTGGCGTTAGTGAAGCCAATGAGGAGGAGGCACGTGGCACAGCCTGGGGCCGCCACTTGTCCCGGTCATGACATTGTAAAATTTTGGTGAAGGACTGGACGATCCGGAAGGGGGTAGAGCCCGAGATCTCCGTCAGACTAACACGCCTAGTTACCAACTCTTGTATGCATTGTTTCTAACATGTATACATTTCCATAACTATTTAAGTTTTGTAAAGACCGTTGATGGGGGGAGTGGGGGCCATCCCCATGGAGCCAACCCCCAATTCATACTACCAACGCTCAAGACCATAGGCAGAGCACCAGGAGCTTATCCCTTAAGTGTGTTTAACTAACCTTAATCCTTGATTAATTAATATTACAGGAGTTTATTAAATGGCACACCATTTAAGTGTTAATCTCAACTTAATTAACAGTAAGATGGGTTATTAACACTAATATGGCTTTAGTTGGCATCTCAAACAAATCCGACAGATTTTCCAATTTTAGCGCTGTTAGCCCAATTTGGGGCCAGTTAGCTAATTTTGAGGAGTAAATTGTGGAGAAGACATGGATAAGTAATAACTCAGCCAATTTTCAACCAAATCAGGAGAGGAAAGAGGTTAAGGTACCATTTTTTAGTGTTCTGAACTCAATGAAGCAGGTTTGAGGAGCATAAAATCATTGTAAACACATCATTTTACTATTTTGAGCATAATATAGAGGCCCACACCATGCAAGATGGACCAAGGAGATGTAGCCTTAACTCCTTCATCAAATCCCTCTGTTGATGTGTTTTATGGTGATGTATTGTAATTTTTATTGCTGCTATTCAGTCTTTGTTTTATGTTAAATTGTTCATAAAATTAACATAAAAATCACTCATGAAACTTAGTAACTTGCAAGAGAACTTGAAGCCTTAAATGCATGTAAAACATGTGTTTCAAAATCTAAAAGAGGAATTCACACATCAATACTAACATACCTTAATCAAATCAATCACCCATCCTAGATCGCCTCTAGCTTAAGTGTGCTTAACTGTGGAATTCTCCCCATAATCAAGCCCACTTAGCTTGCTACCCCATTTGCAATACCATAGAAACTATTGGTCCCCATGACCCACTCAAGTACAACTCCCTTCACTCTTTATATTTAAGTATTAAGGCATTTTTCACAGTGCATTATATTAGGTATCATTTCTTGGGATTCAACTGTGTTAAGTAAGTCATCATCTATGACCATTTCCATAACAGGTAGTCATAACTAACTTATTTCTCATGATTTTTTAATAGTCCAATTAGCACTCATTGCATCGAGTGATGCCCACATGGGTGAACAAGTGGGATTGTAACTAGTGAAATTAATCACATAGCATCAGTCATCACGTCTAGGGCTTGCACTAGGTAACCAAGACTTGTCGGGAGGTCACCCATCCCAAATCGCCTCTGGATCAAGCATGCCTAGTTGTGGAATTTTCCCCATAATCAAGACCAATGTGTCTGTGTTTTTTCAAAAGGAAAAATGGATTTTTGGTGTTTCTAAAAATATAAATAAAAAAAGTACAATTTGTAAGTTGCATAGAAATTCACTTGATTTCTTAACAAATATTTTATGTTAGCATCCAAAATATGCTCCATTCATACATAAAGAAGACTAACTTGTCATTGGAAACAAAATATTAAATAGATTAAAGGAAAAGGATGAAAATAAAACACCATTGCAGAATTCTTTAACAATAACAAATGCCAACATCCAAAAGTAAAGCTTCCTTTGAGAGAAGATCTACTAGAAATTTGTGCTCCATGTAATAGTGAAAGATTTGAAGATCATGAAATTTCCATTTTAATTGCTAGATCCTCATTTTCCATTATTCAAATTGAAGGATTCTAAGATCGATCATTCCATATAACCAATCCACTATTACTTTGGAATTACCAATCAATTTAAAAAACTTCACCCGCTTCCACAAGGCTAACCACAAAACACACCATAGAGGAATCAAATCGGCAATAAATTTTGTACCATTTCCAATTCCCAACGTGCATTTTAGAATCACATTATGAGGAAATATAACGACAATACCAGCCCACAATTCTCGTACCATGGAAGAAACCTCATAATTTTACTTTAGATACCACCAAGTCTCTTATAATTCTTGTCTTTGTCAATTTCAAGGGTTTGATGTTTTCCGAAAAGACAACTCTAGAGTTAAGTGCAATTATTTTTTTAGCATACTACATCGTTATGAAAGAGAGCTCTTCTTCTTCCTAACTAAATGAACACATCACAAACAATGAGAGAAATTTAAAATAGGACAAACTAAATCTCTGAACCCAAATCCATAGAATTTCTTCAATAGAGTTCCCACTGTAGCAGTTTTTCACTTTTTGGAAAAGAAAAACCACTTTCAAAACTATCTTCTTAAAATGTCAAAAACAAATTTTCAATAGAGTCACTATTCTGATGACATAAAACACAAAATCTAGGAACTTCCCCTCCTTTTTTCTTCTAAAACATCCCATGTGAGAATTTTCATTTTAAGGAGAAGCCATAAAAAATATTACATTTCAGGGGTCCTTAACCCTTCCAATCTAGATTAAACTACAATTTTGATTCATGTGTCATACTTTGTTGACTCAAACTATTGTATGTCTTCTCTGTCAAAATAACACCACATTTCTTATTTTTATACCAACAAATACTATCATCTTCAACCATTTTTTTTATAACTTTGTACAAATATTTCTATCTATAACTAAAAATATTACATAATATATTACATTGAGATATTCTTCATTCCATCAATAGTTCTAAAGTAAGGTGAGTTCAGCATATTAGATCCATAGAGAAGAACATTGTTGAAAAACTTTAACAAAAAGTAACTAAACATGACTCCATCATGTGAGCTACATAGAGTAGGACAATGTTGAAAAAATTTACAAAAGGTAACAACCTAACAATATATTGAGAAGACTATTGTTTTATATAGACATAAAAACAAACATGTATGAATTGTAAACATATTAAAAACCATATATAATATTAATATTAAGTAAAAACACTCAAACACGTAGATTTAATCCATATTCAAAATTGAAGTTTCTTGCTTAGTTGAGAATGATAACTAGCGAGAGCAGGGCAACATCTACATGGGTATTATTCTGAGGAAGATCAAAGTTTGCATGAATAGTGTTGAGATGCGTAGTATTAATAATTGCTACCTCTTCCTAATAGTCACTTGAATTAGTGTCTGAGTCTAAAACTATAAAACGTTCCACTCAAATAAACCTTACCACTATATCATCAAGGTTATCTCATGTCCCACAATATTATCTCAATCTCCTCGACAAAAAATAGTTTGTAGTTATCAACTTTCTTATCACGGATAACCATGCTAAGAAGTTTCTTCATTTGATGATGGTGATTGATGGAATGGATAATATGAATTTGTCTTCTCCGAAACTTTCCCAGATTCGACACCCATTTTAAACTCCTTCCACCTATCTCTGAGTCAAATAAATATTTGCGATATTCAAATTCATTGTTTTCCAGATTTATAATTTCCTTTCTTACCTCAATATGGGTAGCCTCAAAGACATTCACCATCTATTCCCACCCAAAAAAAAACCTATGTCGTGAGGAAGATGCCTCAGGAGCACCACCCCATGATACAGGTAATATTTGGCATGGATCAATGTAATACTAGAGAGAAAAAACATGACTATGAACACATAAAAATGGACAACGCCCCAAGTAACGTCTCGCAAGGAGGGTAGTCTCACCGAGATGAAGAAGGAAAACTGAAATGTAAGAGAAGATAAGAAAGTGGGGTAGTAGAGGAGGAGTAATTGATTCCCTTCGTAAACCCACTTTGATGATTGTACTAAAGTTTTGACTACTCGCAAAGACACATATTTGGAAAGACCATAACCATTTTCAAAACTGAATGGAAAATGTTATGGAATAAATATAAAAAAAAAACCACAGAAAAGCACTAGGCAGTTAAAATAAACCTTGGTTAGGTTAGAGCCTTGTATATTGGACGTCAAGGATCAAACTAAAAATAATTTGAAGGATAGACTAGTCATCATATTGTGCAAAAGAATACCGAAGAACATTGAGAAAGAGGATGACCCTAATTAGTCCAAAGGTTGAGATTTCTAAAGGAAACAAAACAATGATAAACTCGACAATGAGAATGACCACAAAAGAAACCTAATGCAACGAATTGAGGATAAAGAAGTGATAACTGACCTTAAAACACTCTTACAACCATATTCTTTAGCCACCATTTGTAAACACGTCATTTTTGTATTTTGAGCATAATATAGATGCCCAAGCCATGCACGCTAGACCAAGGAGATGTAGCCTAGGAGAGGGAACTCCTTCATCAAATTCCTCTATTTATCTGTTCTATGGTGGTGTATTGTACTTTTTATTGCTACTATTTAGTCTTTGTTTGATGTTAAAGTTTTCATAAAATTAACATAAAAATCACTCATGAAACTTAGTAACTTGAAAGAGAAGTTGAAATATTAAACACATGTAAAACATGTGTTTCAAAATCTGAAAGAGGAATTATCACATCAACACTAACATACCTTAATTAGATTAATCACCCATCCTAGATCGCCTCTAGCTTAAGAGTGCTTAAACGTGGAATTTTCCCTGTAATCAAGCCCACTTAGCTTGCTACCACATTTTTGATACCGTAGCAACTATTGCTCTGATGAACCACTCAGGTAAAACTCCCTTCACTCTTTATATTTAATTATTAAGGTGTTTTTCCTAGTGCATTATATTAGATATCATTTTTTGGTATTCAACTACGTTAAGTAAGTCATCATCTATGACCATTTCCGTGAGAGGTAGTTGTAACTAACTAATTTCTCATGATTTTTTAATAGTCCACTTAGCACTTATTGCATCGGGTGATGCCCACAAGGGTGAAGAAGTGGGATTGTAGCTAGATAAATGAATCATATAGCATCAATCATCACTTCGAGGGCTTGCACCAAGTAACCAGGACTTCTCGGGAGGTCACCCATCCCAGATTGCCTCTGGCTCAAGCATGCTTGATTGTGTAATTTTCCTCATAATCAAAAACAGTTTGTGTGTGATTTTCAAAAGGAAAAATTAATTTTTGATATTTCTAAAATAAAAATAAAAAAGTACAATTTTTAGTAGCATAGTAACTCACTTGATTTCTTAACAAATATTTTATTTTAGCATCCAAAATATGCTTCAGTCATACATAAAGAATACTAACTTGTTATTGGAAAATAAATATTAAATAGATTAAAGGAAAAGGATGAAAATAAAACACCATTGCATAATTCTTTAACAATAACAAATTCCAATGACCAAAAGTAAAGCTTCCTTTAAGAAAAGATCTACTAGAAAATTGTGCTTCATGTAATAGTGAAATATTTGAAGATGATCAAATTGCCATTTTAATTGATAGATCCTCATTTTCCATTATTCGAATTGAAGGATTCTAAGATCCATATTTCATATAACCAATCCACTATTAATTTGGAATTACCAATCAATTTAAAAACCTTCACCTGCTTCCACAACGCTAACCAAAAAACACACCATAGAGGAATCAAATCAGCAATAAATTCTGTACCATTTCCAATTCCCAACCTGCATTTTAGAGCCACATTATGAGGAAACATAATGATCATACCAACCCACAATTCTCCCACCTTAGAAGAAACCTCATACTTTTCCTTTAGATACCACCAACTCTCTTCTAATTCTTGTCTTTGTCAATTTCAAGGGTTTGATGTTTTCGAGAAAGACAACTCTAGAGTTATGTGCAATTATTTTTGAGCATACAACATCATTATGAAAGAGAGCTCTTCTTCTCCCTAACTAAATGACCACATCACAAAAAATGAGAGAAATTTAAAATACGACAAAGGAAATATATGAAACCAAATCCATAGAATTTCTTTAATAGCGTTCCCAAACTAGAAACTTTTTTACGTTTAGGAAAAACAAAACCACTTTCAAAACTATCTTCATAAAATGTCAAAAAAAAAAATCAATGGACTCACTGTTCTGATGACATAAAACACAGAATCTAGGACCTTCCCCTCTTTTTTTCTGCTAAAACATCCCATGTGAGAATTTTCATTTTAAGGAGAAGCCATAAAAAAATATTACATTTCACGGATCCTTAATCCTTCGAAACTAAATTAAACTAAAATTTTGATTCACTTGAATAAAGTTATTGTATCTCTTCTTTGTCTAAATAACACCACATTTCTTATTTTTAGACCAACAAATATTATCCTCTTCAACCATTTTTTGTAACTTTGTCCAAATATTTCTATCTATAACTGAAAATATTACATAATATATTATGGTGAGAGATTCTTCATTCCATCAACAATTCTAAGGTAAGGGGAGTTCATTATATCATATCCATAATGAAGAGCATCGTTGAAAAACTTTAATAAAAAGAGAGTAAAGGCGACTCCATGATGCCAGCTACATAGAGTAGGAGACTGTTCAGAAACTTTACAAAAGGTAACTACCTAACAACATATTGAGAAGACTATTGCTTATAGACATAAAACCAGACATGTATGAATTGTAAACATACTAAAAACCATAGATAATAGTAAGATTAAGTAAAAACACCTGAACACGTAGATTCCTACCATCTTCAAAACTGAAGTTGCGTGCTTGATGAAAATTTTAGTCGAGAATGATAACTTGCGAGAGTAGGGAAACATCTACATGGGTATTATTCCTAGGAAGATGAAAGTTTGCACGAATAGTGTTGAGAGGCGTAGTATTGATAACTGCTACCTCTTCCTAATGGTCATTTGAATTAGTGTCTGAGTCTGAAACTACAAAATTTTCCACATGACTCAACCTTACAACTATATCATTAAGGTTATATCATGTCCCACAATACTATCTTAGTATCCTCCTCGCGAGAAAATAGTTTTTAGTTATCAAATTTCTTATCATGGATAACCATGTTAAAAAATTTCTTCATCTGACGATGGTGAGTGATGGAATGAAGAAAATGAATTCTTCTTCTCCGAAACTTTCCTAGATTCAACACCCATTTTAAACTTCTTCCACCTATCTTTGAGTCAGATAAATATTTTCGATCTCCAAATTGATTTCTAGATTTATAATTTCCTTTCTTACCTCAATATGGGCAGCCTCAAAGAAATTTTCCATTGATTCCCACCCAAAAAGGAACTTGTGCCATAATGAAGATGCCTCAAGAGCACCACCCCATCATATAGGTAATATTTTTCATGGATCAATGTAATACTAGAGACAAAAAACCTAACTATGAACACAGAAAAATGGACAACGACCTAAGTAACATCTCACCAGGAGTGTAGTCTCACCGAGATGAAGAATGAAAACTTAAATGTAAGACAAGATAAGAAAGTGGGGTAGTAGAGGAGGAGAAATTTATTCCCTTCGTAAACCCACTTTGATGATTGTACCAAATTTGTGACTACTCTCAAAGACAAAGATTGGGAGAGACCATAACCATATTCAGAACTGAATGGAAAATGTCCTAGAATAAAATTTAAAAAAAAAAAAAAAAACCCACATAAAAGCACTAGGCAGTTAAACAAAACCTCGGTTAGATCAGAGGCTTGTATATTGGATGTCAAGGATAAAAGTAAAACCAATTTTAAGGATAGAACAGTCATCGTGTAGTGAAAAAACAAAATGAAGAACATTGAGAAAGAGGATGACCCTAGTTAGTCCCAAGGTTGAGATTGCTAAAGGAAACAAAACACTGAGAAACCCAATAATGAGAATGACCACGAAAGAAACCTAATGCAACGAATTGAAGATAAAGACGTGATAATTGACCTTAAAAAGCTCTTACAACCATATTCTTTAGCCACCATTTGTAAACAGTCATAGAGGCCTCGAGTCGATGAGCTACCACTACCATAATGCAACATGAAGGCAACCACCTTTCCACCACGCTGCAAGTAGATTAAGGCCTATATAATGTATTACGCACATTAGGAGACCAGTACGGTGAATGAGATGAAAGCCATAGAACCTACATGAAAAGGGCCAAGTGTCCAGGTTGACCCAGAGCTCAACCATCCCAAGGCAATGTCGCATGATGATCACAAATGAACGTAACCCACCTATCAGAGTGTTCCCATCCAGTAACCAATATGCCATGGAAGGAGCTTCCCATATCAAATAAGATAGAAGGAATGATTTTGTTGATGATCCCGAAGCATATGAAAATGCTAAGCCCCAGTTGAAAACATTTAAGTTGAGCGGACCATTGCAGGTGATCCCAAGTACATGGAGCATGGAGATGCCATGCGCATTCCATACGAGGCCTCATGTAAGGCCTAGTTTGCACACCGAGGGTCTTCGGTCCATTGGACATATGAAAAAACACATGTAGTTTATTAATATAATAAAATAAATGCATTGATGGTAGAAGTTGAACACCATTTTTAGCACTATTGTCAATTATAACACCTGTCGAAAGTTAGTTCCCAGAAAAACACCCCCATCGGGGACCTCTTCATCCCTATTTAAAAAAATATAAAGTGTGCGTTTATATCTATATTATTGATAACATTACACATTTGGTATATTTAAGAGAAAAACATATAACTTAGAAGATGATTTATTTTACCATAAAAAAATATAATTTAGAAGAAAAAAGATTCAATATATGCTATATATATATATATAGAAAAAAAAATAAAAAAATTAAGATAAAAAATAAAAAATAGGTGTATTTTTCTTATTTTTATATAATTTAAAAATAATTTATATATATTAAGAAATTTGATTTAAAATTTTTAATCTAGTTCGTAAATTATTTAAAATTTTATTTACAATCTATAGATTAAGTTGTTTTCATATTAGCTGATATTTTAATAAATATAAAAAATAAACAAATTAAGTTAATATTTCCATTCTTTATTTCTTTCTATTGGGATCATAATTAGTATTTGGTATAAAGAGAAAAAAAAAAAAAAAACATAAAACTTTATTTCTCATTTATAAATTAAATAGTACATATTTTAATATTTATGTTTACACAATTATATATCTCTTTTATATTACATTATTTAACTCAAATCAGGATCATAATCAAAACTTTAAATGACCAAACTTAAATTCGTATTTAAAAACAAAGTTTTTAATATTGATATTTTTAAAATCACGAATTTCGCTCCTCACATTGAATTGTACAAACTTTTTTTTTCAAAGAGAAAAAAAACCTATTTTATATACTGTATCAGTGCATGTTCATATCAAAATTTCTGCATAGACATTCCAGAACTTCCCGATTTTTGGCAGGAAAGAAAAAATCCTGCAAATGTTTTGTCAGTCTTCCCAATACGCCCATGTAACATAATAGTGTGGAATGTGCCCAGAAATAGCTGCTATATGTATTGCCCCATTTACAAAACAATCATTTCCAATCCTGAGATAGTAAAAACATATAGTATGACCCTAGTCAATACAAAAATACAAAGGATATGATAACCCTGAAGGAAATGTGGTATTATAGTGCGTAGTGCCAAGTAAATGAGTAATATTGTGCGCAAGAAAATAGAAGTGGAGAGTTATGCCTATATAAGGAAACATGTTAGACACGGGGATAAAAAAATAGACAAAGAGTTGTGAAACAGTCATAAAATTATGGTAGTATGATAGTTCCTTGCGCACTAATGGTGCCTGCATCAACGAGGGTATAATGGATGTGTCCAATTGACGTTGTGAGTCCCAATTTCGAAAGCCCATCCACAGAATTTTTATCTTAAATATGAATGAAGGAGATGTATTGGAAATAGTCTCAGAGTTTGTCAATGTGATCCATCCAATGTTTCACTTGAGGAGGAGTGAATCTGTTCTTGTGATTTATATGGTTGATGATAACTTTTAAGTTCTAAATATTGTAATATTTTTTATGGATAGATGTCTAAAGAACCATAACAGGCCTTATAACAGGCTTTATAATGCAATTCGTTCAGTTTTGTTGTTCGTTCCATTTCCACAATTCCAATATATCTTATAATGTTATCTTTGGTCCGCTATGAACCAAACACCACATCTGCACCTACATTGTTGTGCAACACCATCAAAGCATCCCATCAGAAAAGTGATAGTGTATGGTCTATGTCAATGGGAGAGTTCCCTCAGAGATCTATGTGCTACATGAGACCCCACATAAGCCCTCATGATGTAGTGAGTAACCTATGTGGGGCAAGCCGAAGTGTCGTCGAATATGAGCATGTTCCTTTCTAGCCAAATGTACCAAGTTAGCCACAGTGGGATATTGATGTCTGATCTACGACATTGTTTCAATCAATGTATGCATGCTTAGAGATCGCCATATGATATTTATTGTAACTGAAATAAAAAAACAAAATCTCAACCATATCTCAATAGAAAAGTTGCGATGGAAAAATAAATGAGTGTTATTTTCCCTGCAAAAAGGGAAACATCCTGGTACACACCATCCCCATCTGCCTAAATTCTTCCATGTCATATTTTTATTTTTCCATACTTACAATAATAGTAAAAACTTACATTCGATTGTAGAAATTCTCTGTTTGTCCAATTTATATATATATATAATAAAAAAATATAAAAACCCTGTTTAGAGGATAGCTAGTTTTATAATTAAAAAAATTATATAAATATATTTCATATATGTTTTGTGAGCATATCTATCTATATATATATATATGAAAAATAATTAGTATAAATTTATTTTAATAATGTATTTAGTGAGACATAAAATTTTTGGAAATGTCGATTTTTTTAATTTTTTTTAATTTAAAAATAATTTATATTTTAAAATTTTTTATTCGAAAAAAATTAACTCTCTTTTTACTTTATTTAATGTTTATTTATAATTTATAAAAATAAACTCTGTTTTTAATTCATTTAAAGTTTATTTATAATTTATATTGTTTTCATCTATGCATGATATTTTAATACATTCTTATTTTCATTTTTGTATGTGTCTCTTTTTTTTTTAATAGATATTATATTTTTTTTTTCTTTTTTTTTTTCTACTGGGTGATAATTGGAGTTTTGATAGAACGAATAAAAAATAAAAGTATGTAAAATTATTTTTCATTTTTTAATTAAATAACACACATTTTAATATATATAAAGTTAAATTTTATTAATTCTAAAAAACATATTGCATTAGGAAATCAAACACTTCAAATAACATTTGCTATGTAATTGAGGGTTTTTTGGTATCTTTGAAGGTTGAATTGAGCGGAGTCGTTTTCTAATTATCTGAATTGTTCCTTTTTTTGACATGCAAAAATCTTGGGCTCTGCTATGACCTTCAGATCTCTTGAGTTGTGGTATCTTCTCTTCGACTCCTGGTTGTAGAAAGCCCCTTCTGAAAAGGGACACACATTCTAAATTTTCCCACGCTGTTGGAAAATACTACACCTAAAAGCAGTGTTTTCATAGTCCAATGGTTGGATATAATCCTTGCCCTCGCACTTTCGGAAAAAATTTCCTCGTAACTCTTCATTGAGGTCTACTTCAACACATGCAGACGAAACTTACAAAACAATTTGATAATATTTCACTATCAACTCTTATAAAGCTTCCTATAAAGTCTCCAATATCCTCTAGGGTCCCTGGCCAGATCCACTGAAGAGGAAATATAGGGAGCCTAACCCAACCAAGAAATGGCTCGGACTTCATGGTAAGAGGATTAAACTCTGGGATCCATGGCTGAATCGAAAGGCTAACTCAACCCCAAAACTAGGGCCCCTGGTCTAAAACCTTCTTCTGGTCCTCTATATATTTAAAGAAAACAACAAAATATCCCTTCGAGTAAAATAATGGACCCAGATACTAGACCAATTCTAGTGGATCCAATCTCGAAGAGAATATGACAAAAGCCAAAATCCATTAAAATGACATATAATCACTTGAATTTAAAAATAAATTTGTTATTTTCTTATTAATGTCAGGTACTAATAAGTGTTAGGTTCCGGGTGACTACCTGTTAATCGACTGTAGCTCATAGTAGTTTGAGGACTGGGATTTGGCTTTAGGGATTCCTTAAAAGTCATGGGCCTAGTATTAGAAGATTCCCCACTTATCCTATAACCTATTTATAGACCAACTACTAAGGAGATAGTGGCATCCTTTTTAATGCCATAATATTTGAGATCACTTATCGTCTTCGATAATCTTCCTTCATAGAGGATCCTAATCACTCCCACATGAATGCATGTAATCTGATGGATGTTGTTATCTACCAAAACTACAATGTCTTCCTCTTTTACCTTGAGACTCAAAGATTGTCCAAGCACGGGCCTAAAAAAAATGGGGACGTTTTGGAGAACCTCATCCTGAAAACCTCTCTTAGCCTGATCCAAACTATTAGCAAGACACCACGAGGGAGCCTTAACACCCTGGGAAGGCCCTTTCGTTGGAGAATTTTGTTAAATATTTTGCAGATGTGACCAAACCCTATATTGACCCCTCATTCTGAAAATTCAACACGCGCTTTATCAACATCCTTCTCACGATCTGAAGGCCAACAACATGATAAAACCATGGATGACCTAAGAAACTTACTTGGCTAGAATACTAAGTCAAAAGCTTTGCATGCTTCACTAAAACCCCATTGAAAATCACGGTCAGTGGTTTAGACAAACACTTTGCAAGAAAAATTATAGCTCATGCATTTCTCATGGCTCGGGACAAACCTGCAAACCAATTCTATTTGGTATTTTTTCTCATGCAATTTGCAAACATCCCCCCATTGATCGAGAAGAGTTTAGTCATATATAATGACAAACACTTTCCATGGAGACTTTTCACAATTTCAAAATAGTACATCTCCTTAATTTTACATCCTTTATCTCTTTAGATCATAATTTAAACTTTAGTATAAAAAGGAAAATGAAAAAAAAAAACATTTTAATATTGGCATTTTTAAAATAACATTCCCCCCATTGAATTCTAAGAAATGAGAATGGGTTATACAAATTTTTTATTTATGCAATTAAAAATTCAAATAAATATATATGTGTGTGTGTGTAAATGTTTTATCACCATTTATATATCATGTTCACCTTTTAACTTATTTAAATAAATAAGTCATTATTGTATTTGAATGTATAAATGTATTTAGGTGAAAGCACACCTTATGCGGAATTTCCACTTTTATTTAGTATCTACCCACACACATTAAATGTAGCCTTTGTCCAAAATTCTTTTGAAGTGGAGAAATTTATCATTATATTCTCATTAGAGATTATGAGAAATTTACAAGTAATTAAGTAATATAATTATAATGTTTCCTAATATTGCATTTTTATGTAGGATTAGAACAAAGATATTGCTATGTTGTTAGAGTAATACAAAAGTTACGTTCTCCTAAATTTGTGTTGTTTTATATTATTTATGTCTAGGTTGATATATGATCATAACTTTGTCACTAGAGGGCATAAAATATGTGATCCTAAACTCCATTTTGATCATAACTCTTTCATGAAACGGCATAGAATATGTGATCCTAGATTATCTTTTGAAGATATAGAAAATTCTAAATGTGTATGAAAAAATTATCAAATCTCTTCAAAATATAAAATATGGTCACTGTTTCTCCTTACATCCATGTTTTATGGTTCACGGACTTGCTTAAAAATTCTAAATCAATGCATCTAAGTCATGGCACTAATTGTCTACACCATTTTTATTCTTAAGGAAGACAAAATTTTAGTGTACCTAGTTATTCATTTCACCATATAGGGAATATAATCTTGAAGTGTACCTAGTTATTCATTTCACTATATAGGGAAGACAAAATTGTAGTGTACCGAGTTAGTCATTTCACTGTGTAGGAGAAACAAAGTTAATAGATAAAAAAAATTCCGAATTATCTCCTTCCAAAGAGACTCATGAAATTCAAAAGTTGTTCATTGAATTTATTGAAGTATTCATTGTCATTCCTACAAAGATCATTGACACCACCCACGCAAAGGGGCTCTAGGTTATCTCAAACTTTATCTGTCTTACGAGCTTATATAAGTTTACATTTTTTCAATTGTTGACTATAACCAAAATTCAAAACATTTGTGTCATATATTATAGTTTATATATTTCATTATTATAACCATATTAAGTATTCTAATTTTAATAGATGAAATTCATAATTCAAAACATTTATGTTATGCATTGCCATTTATATATTTCATTATTCAAACCATATAAATTATTCTAATTTTAATTTATACAATTCATACATGTAGCAAAAATATGTAGCTTATCTCTTCCATAGTAAAGTGAAGAGTATGTTTTCTAGCACAAGAAATTTGATATAGTTAAGTAAATTATTTTGGGTATGTAATTATGTCAGATATCCATGGTATATGCATAAAAATGTGTGCATATTTTAAGGAAATATATCTTGTGGTAAATTTTGGAAACATGAGAATCATCTAACATGTGGATATATGGATAAACTACCTTGTGAGATTTTTTTATGGGGCCACCAACAATCATTCCTCTATATATGGGGTTTAAATTGTTATCAGTCCTAGTTATTATTTCCATTTTAGTTGGGTTGTAGGTATTGTTATCAATTATAGTGTTGAATTCATTGCTTTATACAATGTTTTATTCTGTGTTAGATGGATTTATCTCAAGAAACACGATATTTTTGGTGACTAAAAAGTGGTGATTGATTGGGCTTTGAAGCAACCTTTATTTGAACCTCCTTATCTTATTTTTTGGATCTGAAGAATTAGATTGTTGGTTGGTCAATTCAATGGGGTTCACTTTCCCAATATTTACTCGGAGAAAAATGGAGTGGTGAATGAATTATTAAATATTTGGCATCAATTCAATTCGGGGGAGATCAACTATGCCTTCTACAACAATGATTGATTTCAGGGAACTGTAAATTTTCGATTTACTTATTATATTTCTAATTTTGTAATGATTTTTTTTTTTATTCTACTTTTAGAATTGTATATATTAGACTCTAGATGTGACTATAGTTATATTTTTGCACTATGTTGGAATAGTCCACGATATTAGTAGTTATTGGAGAACAATTTGTTTTGTTCCGATATAATGCATATGTGGCATTTTGTATATGTAAACAACCTCTTATATTTAATATAAATTACATTGGTTCTTATCTTACTTAAAAACAAAAATTTCCTTCTAGCCCAACATGTTTCTTATGCAATTATTTTTTCTTTAATGTGGATTACGAGGTGACATGCACTTTCCCTGGTATACCAATATGGAAACAACCTACACATCACAAATATGACAAACACAAATATTCATGGATGTTCATCAAAATTATCATCACTACCTATTTATTTGTAATCGAGTAGTCCATTTCTCTATTTCCTCGAACTACAAGAATGTAGAAAAAATAAAAGGACACTTGGTGAAGATAACTTCAATTTTTTTAAAATTAATCATATGTTATTAAGTATTACAATAACTCTAAAGACATCATTATTATTTTGAAAAATACTTTTCTTAAAATGATAAACATGTATAACCTTTTTTATAATCATATGTGCATTTGAAACCCCACACACCAGATTGTAAGCCATATTCTGGTAGATTAATGATTTACATTAGCTTTTGAAGCATGTGGATATATGGATAAACTACCTTGTGGGACTTTTTTATGGGGCCGCCAAAAATCATTCCTCTAGATATGGGGCTTAAATTTTTATCAAACCGAGTTATTATTTCCATTTTAGCTGGTTTGGAGGTATTGTTACAAATTATAGGGTTGAAGTCATTGCCTTATGCAATGTTTTATTTTGTGTTAGATGGATTTATTTTGAGAAACTTGATATTTTCGATGACTCAATAGTGCTGATTCATTAGCCTTTGAAGCAACCTTTATTTGAACCTCCTTATCTTATTTTTTGGATGTGAAGAATTAGATTGTTGGTTGATCATTTAAATGGGGTTCACTTTGCCCATATTTACTAGGAGAAAAATGTAGTGGCGAACGAATTAATAAATATTGGGCATCAATTCAATCCTAGGAAGATCAACTGTTCCTTATACAACAATGATTGATTTCAGGGAACTGTAAATTTTCCATGTACTTATTATATTTCCAATGTTTTAATGTGTTTTTTATTATTGTTTTAATTTATTATTGTATATATTAAACTGTAGATGTGACTAAACTTATATTCTTGCACTATGTTGGAATAGTCTATGATATTAGTAGTGATTGGAGAATAGTTTCTTTTGTTTCCATATAATGCATATGTGGAAATTTTGTATATGTAAACGGTCCCTTATATTTAATATAAATTCTATTGGTATTTTTCTTAATTAAAAAGATGTTCCTTCTATCCCAACACGTTTCATATACAATTGATTTTTCTTTAATGTGGACAAGGAGGTGACATGGAATTTCCTTTGATATACCAATATGGAAACAACGTAGACATCACAAATATTACAAACAAAAATATTAATGGATGTTCATCAAAAGTAGCACCACTACCTATTTATTTGTAATCAAATAGTCCATTGCTGTATCTCCTCAAACTACTAGAATGTAGAAAAATTAAATGGAAACTTGGTGAAGGAAACTTAATTTTTTATTTTTTTTTAAATTAATCATACGTTATTAAGTATTCCAATAACTGTCAAGACATAATTATTCTTTTGAAAAATACTTTTCTTAAAATGATAAACATGTATAATATTCCTTATAACCATATGTGCATCTGAAAACCCACACCTAATTGTGAGCCATTTTCTGGTGGATTAAGAATTTACATTAGCTTTCAAAGCATGTGGATATACGGATAAACTACCTTGTCGGATTTTTTTATGTAGCCACAAATAATCATTCCTCTGGATATGCGCCTTAAATTGTTATCGGGCCTTGTTATTATTTCCATTTTAGCTGGTTTGGAGGTATTGTTACAAATTATACGGCTGAATTCATTGCTTTATGTAATGTTTTACTCTGTGTTTGATGGATTTATATCAAGAAGCTTGATATTTTTGGTGACTCAAAAGTGTTGATTGATTGGGCTTTGAAGAAACCTTTATTTGAACCTCCTTACCTTATTTTTTGGATCCGAAGAGTGAGATTGTTGGTTGATAAATTCAATGGGGTTCACTTTTCCCATATTTATTGGGAGAAAATTAGAGTGGCGAATGAATTATTAAATATTGGGCATCAGTTCAATCCCGCGGAGATCAAAAATGCTTTATTTCAAGGAACAATAAATTTTCCATTTACTTATTATATTTCCAATGTTGTAATGATTTTTATTTTGTTGTATTGTATATATTAGACTGTAAATTTGACTATACTTATATTTTTTCACAATGTTGAAATATTCCATGATATTAGTAGTGATTGGAGAAAAATTTATTTTGTTTCCATATAACGCATATGCGGAATTTTGTATATGTAAACAATATCTTATAAAAAGTATAAATTCTATTGGTTTTTTTCTTACTTAAAAAAAAAATTCCGTTCTAGCCCTACATGTATCATATGCAACTATTTTCTCTTTAATGTGGACTATGAGGTGACATGGACTTTTCGTGGTATACCTATATGGAAACAACCTAGACATCACCTATATGAAAAAAACAAGTGTTCATGGATGTTCATCAAAAGTATCATCATTAGTCCACTGCTCTATCTCCTCGAACTACTAGAATGTAGAAAAATTAAATAGACACTTGGTAAAGACAACTTAAATTTTTCAGGGAACTGTAAATTTTCCATTTATCTCAAGAAACTCGATATTTTTGGTGACTCAAAAGTGGTGATTGATTTAGCTTTGAAGCAACCTTTATTTGAACCTCCTTATCTTATTTTTTGGATGCAAAGAATTAGATTGTTGGTTGATCAATTCAATGGGGTTCACTTTACCCATATTTACTGTGAGAAAAATGGAGTGGCGAACGAATTATTAAATATTCAGCATCAATTTATTCCCTGGGAGATCAACTATGCCTTCTACAACAATAATTTATTTCAAGAACTGTAAATTTTCCATTTATTTATTATATTTCCAATGTTGTAGTGGCTAGTATTTTTTGTTCATTCTACTTCTAGTATTGTATATATTACACTATATATGTGACTATACTTATATTTTTTCACTATGTTGGAATAGTCCATGATATTAGTAGTGATTGGAGAAAAAATTCTTTTGTTGCCATATAATATATATGTGGCATTTTGTATATGTAAATAGTCTCTTATATTTAATATAAATTTTATTGGTTTTTTTCTTACTTAAAAAAAAATTTCCTTCTAGCCCAACATGTTTCATATGCAATTATTTTTTCTTTAATGTGGACTAGGAGGTGACATGGACTTTACCTAGTATACCTACATGGAAACAACTTAGACATCACAAATATGAAAAACACAAGTGTTGATGGATATTCATCAAAAGTATCATCACTAGTACATTGATTTATCTCCTAGAACTACTAAAATGTAAAAAAATTAAATAGACTCTTGGTAAAGATAACTTAGTTTTCTTTTTTAATTAAATCCAATAGCTATCAAGACATCATTATTATTTTGAAAAATATTTTCCTTAAAATGATCAGCATGTATAATCTTCTTTATAATAATATATGCATTTGAAAACCCACACTAGACTGTAAGCCATATTCAGGTGGATTAAGCATTTACATTAGCTTTCGAAACGGATAATTCCGCATTTAGGTTATTATTCTGAAGGAGGCTTGAGTTTTTTTAGTAAGCTACCTTGTCAGAGACAATTCCCCATGGGGACACATAAATCATTTTCTCGTGAATAAATCAATGAATGTCATCAAATGGGAGAGGAACTAGATCATTTAATGCCAACATATAAGAGAAAAGAGAAAAATGTCACAGCAGCAGATTAACAGAATCACTGAATGTAATCACATGGGAGCGGAACTGAATTATTGAATATCACATGGGAGAAAGGAGAAAAGGTAGTAGCAGATTGATAAATGCGAGACAGACTGAAATATAACAGTTGAATTAGCATGGTATAATAGATCTGAGTGTACGTATGTTAGCTCTGTGCATAAACCAGCCTAAATCCATTTTAACTCCGAATCTATCAAGCGTCGAGACGGATCAAATGTCTCGAGGTGAAAACCTTTTTTTTTAGTGCAAAAATTGAGGAAAGGTTTTCACCTCGAGAGATTTGATCCCTCTTGGTGCTTGATAGATCCGGAGTTAAAATGGATCTAGGTTGGTTTCAGTCATGTGCGACCAACGAAAATCTATTGATAATATGAGGAACATATGCTTAATTTTATCAATAATATGTAAATACATCTAATATTAATATAACCATTTTAAATATGTGAAATATGTCTGAGATTTATTGAATCATTTTAATTTTAAATCTGATTAGTTAACTTAGTTTGTTGAGATGATAAATATTGTAAAATAACTTTAATGATGAAATAAAAATTTTGAATGCAAAGTGACAATGTAATAATATTGAATGATAGAAACTGTAAATAATAAGAATGTAGTCAATTACAAATAGTCTTCATTATGATCGATTTCAAACTAGTTTCTTCTACTATTCTTATTTTCACCCTTGTTAGTTTTGTCATCTTTTCATGTTGATTATTTGAAAAGGACAGTTGGAATCGTAAACCATTTAGATATTTAGCTTGAGTTGTTGTAGTAAACATCATACCCTGTCTCTCTTGCTCTCCAATATTAATAGGTTTAATTACTATAACGCAAAAATCAGTGTACTTAGTCAATAATTTTTTGTGCTTACACTGAAATCATTGCACACTATTAATCCAATGACTTCAAAATTAATGTACCATCATACATCCAATTACATCAAATCAGAAATCAACATATACACTGAAATCAATGCATCTAATGCAAGAAATCAAATAATAATAGAAAACAACATCTACATTGAAATCAATGCATCTAATGCAAGTAATCAAATATGATTAGAAATCAACATCTACACCCAAATAAATGTGTCTAGTGCAAGTAGGAAAATAAGATTTAAAACAAACATCTACACTGAAATCAATGCATCTAGTACAAGCAATCAAATAGTATTAGAAATCACCATCTACACTAAAATAAATGCATTTAGTGCAAGAAATCAAATAGGATTATAAATCATCTACATTTAAATCAATGCATTTAGTGCAAGCAATCAACTATAATTAGAAATCAACATCTACAATGAAATTAATGCATCTAGTGAAAGCAATCAAATAAGATTAGAAATCACCATTTACACTGAAATCAAGGAATTTACTGAAAGCAATCAAATAGGATTAAAAATAATCTACATTGAAATCAATTCATCTAGTGCAAGAAATCAAATATAACCAGAAATCAACATCTACATTGAAATTAATGCATCTAGTGAAATCAATCAAATATGATTGGAAATCATCATCTACACTGAAATTAATGCCTTTAGTGAAAGCAATCAAATAGGATTAGAAATCATCGACATTAAAATCAATCCATCTAGTGCTAGTAATCAAATATCATTAGAAATCAACATCTACACCAAAATCAATGCATCTAGTGGAAGCAATCAAATAGGATTAGAAATCACCATATACACTGAAATCAATGCATCTACTACAAGAAATATTCCTCCCTCTCTCCCCCCATATATATCTATATATCCCTCCATCTCTCCTTTGTCTCTTTATCTCACCCCACCAAACACATACTCTCTCTCACTCCATATTTATCAATTTCTTTGTCCCTCCCTCCTTCTCTCCATATATCTCTTTTTCTCTTCACCTTACATCTATATCTAGAGCTCCCTCTATCTCTCTATATCAACTCCAAAACATAAAATCTCTTTCTCCAACCTATCTATCTATCACTCCCTCCTCCTCTTCCTCTCTCTCTCTCTCTCTCTCTCTCTCTCTCTCTCTCTTCCCCTTCCCTCCCTCTCTCTCACTTCTATCTCTTCCCTCCTGCTACCCTTTCTCCCTCTCTCTCCATCTTATTTATCACTCCCTCTCTCTCTCTCTCCACATTTCACCCTCTATGTCTTTATTCCTACCCCCCCTCTCTCCCTCTCCATCTCCATCTCTCTTTCCCTACCTCTCTTCACTCTCTCTCTTGCTTTCTCTGCCCCACCTCTCACTCTCTATCTTCATCTTCCAAATTTGTTACTATATGCCTCTCTCTCTCCTTCTCTCCCCCCTTATCTCCATATCTCCTTATTTTCCTCTTTATCTCACCCCAAAACATACACACTCCCTCTTCATCTATCCCTTGTCACTCCCTCTCTCTCTCCACTACTCACTCTCTGTGTCTTTCTTCTTCCCTCCCTCTCTCCTCATCCAGCTCCATCTCTCAATCCCTCCCTCTCTCCCCCTCCAAATCCATATTTCTATCCCTCCCTTTTTCCTCCCCCATCTCCTCCTCTCTTTCAAGTCCCCTCTCTCCCTTTCTCTCCTACCTCCATTTCTCTTCCCCCGTCTCTCTCTCTCTCCCTCTCTCTCTCTCTCTCTCTCTCTCTCTCCCCTACAATCCTCTCTCTTCCCCCATCACTCTCTTCCTCTCTCTCCCTTTCTCCCTCGCCTCCTTCTATTTGACCCCCCAACTCTCTTTCTTTCTCTCTCTCTCTGTCCTCCAATCCTCTCTCTTCCCCCATCACTCTAGCTGACTCTCCAACTATCTTAAAGTTTCTCTCATTTTATCCTTCTCTCCCCCCTTGTCTCCATCACTCCTTTGTATATTTATCTCACCCATAAGCATATACATTGTCTCTCCACATCTCCCTTGTCACTCCCTCTCTATTTATTTCTTCTTCCTTTCCTCGCTCTACCTCCAACTCCATCTCTCTATCCCTCCTTCTCTCCTCCTCCTCTCATCCTTCATCTCTCTCCCTTACTCTCCTTCCTCCCTCTCCCTTCCCCCTTCTTTCTCCCTCTCTCACTCTCTACCATCCAATCCTCTCTCTCTCTCTCCCTCCCTCTCTCTTTATCTCTCTCCCACCTCCATCTTTATGTCTCCCTCTCCATCTCTTACCCTTCTCTAACTCTCTCACTCTTCTCCCCCTCTCTCTCTTCATTCCTCTTCTCCCCTCTCCTTCAATTCATCTCCATATCTCCCTTGTCACTCCCCCTGTTTCTCCACCTCTATCATATATCATGATATATTAATATATATTACAATATAATAAATTTAATATTGTATTAATCTAAATTTATTAAATTTAATAATATTAATATTTTAATATTTTTAGGGTTAATAATGTTTTTGGGCATGGTATTAATAATAATTTGGTCCATGGTATTTTTCCCATATACTTCATATATAATTAGATGTTGATTTCTAATCGTATTTGATATATTTTTATTTACTTACCTTACCTCTTTATACCTCTTTTGTATTTATTTATTTACCATACCTCTTTTATAAATATGTTATTTGGCCCATGGTATCTTCCCATGGTATTATTAATAATTTGTCCCATGGTATTAATAATAATTTGTCCCATAGGCTTCACCTAAATAAAACCTGTTTTTGATTTTTTGTAAATATAAAGTGGTTTATTTAATAAATATAAAAAGTGTTTTATTTATTTACCAGACCTCTAGTTTATTTATATTCTTGTTTATTTACCATACCTCCTGAATAATATAAAAAGAGGTTTTATTTATTTACCATACCTATGGTTTATTTATATTTTTATTTATTTACCATATCTCTTTTTTGAGTGTTAGTAAACCTCTTCATATTTTTAGTTTATATTGTGTAAATTTATTTTTAATGAATTTTTAATTGTTCATTTATATGTTTATGTAAGTTATTGTTTAAGCCAACATTATTTATAATTTTTTTTTCTCTAGTTTTTATTTTTATTTTTTACTTCCGACATAGCTGTAAAATGAGCCTCTCAACGCAATCACCAAATTAGTAAATAAATTATTTTTTATTGATTGTCAAAGAATGATAATTTGATGTCTCCGCATCGGAAATAAGATTACTATGATGAAGTATGAGTCAATATTACGATGATGAAGTATTTAATGTATTTAAAACTTGGATTCTAATTATATATTCACAAGGAGAATATATACTATTTATGAACGTCAACCAAATGATGGATGTATACCAAAATATCAAATAATTGATATTGGTTAAAGTTTGAAAAAGAAAAAATAGGAAAAAAATTAATAGTTAAATTAAAAGATGATTTCCACATATTCAACCTTAGCCCATAAAACCAACAAATTTCAAAAGTAAAGAGAAAATGTTTCTTTTGAAAATGCACATAAATTTTTTCTTTAGACAAGTCATCAACTTCCGTGTTAACTTTGGACCTTTTATTTCTTGTAATATTCATAATTGTGTGTTTTTTCACATCTTTGAACTTTGATTTCTTGAGAATCCTAATTTGGTTTATTATTATTTTTTTTAACGTTCATAATTTTGTGTTTTTTCACATCTTTGAACTTTGATTTCTTGAGATTTCTAATTTGGTTTTCTTAATTTTTATTTTTTTTTTTGTAACATTCATAATTTTGTGTTTTTTTTAACACTTTTGAACTTTGATTTCTTGATATTCATAATTTGGTTGTTTGTCTAATTTTGGAAGTGTGACGCTTAGAAAACTGAACTAAGAACATCTAAGTTTAACTATACCAAGATTTAAATATTGAGTTAAAAAAGGTTTAAATCTATTTCTTGAGAAGAAAAAGATAATAGCAAAATAACTAGCAATTTCTCCTAAAATATAAAGGTAAAACAAAAGAAATTAATATTTAGAAGATCATATAGAAAAAATAAATCATTCTATATAAAATCTCTAATTTTTAATAGAGTACATATTATATAGAGATTGGTCTTTGTTGAGGTCCTAGAGTCCAATGACTGATTCCCCAGGCCACATAATGGGTCCTTTTGCAAGATTACATTAGTATAGTCAACACTACTTCAGGGATGACACTAATGTTCTTGTTACAAAAAAACACAAAATATGTTGGATTATGAAGAGTAACCTTCTACTTCACTCGTTGCTTACTTGCTCATGGGAATTTTCCATTGTAGAATTTGATTATCCTTGGAGTAAGATGATTGATGGAAAATAATGTAGGTAAATCAGTAAATGGCTACAAAATTTATGCAGTTCCTTATTTATTTCTTAGAGTGTTCATGAATTTGTTTGTCTTTATGTTGCCATGCAGAGCAGGGAAAATTGTGAAGACAAAATGGATCAATTTTGTGAGACCACAAAGAATTGTCATTATCTTGACAACTATTAAAAATTTAGTGACATTAATGTCGTTGACAATGCATCAACCTTCATCGGTTTGTCACAATCATTAATTCTTAAATGTTTAAGGTTGGACCTGATGAAAAGTGAATCCACAATAAAGTAGGTTCACCTTTCAGTTAAACAAAATGCATCTACAATCTTCTTCTCCGTGTCGAAAACTGCAAATTCATAGCTTGAAAACCGGTCATGGGACCTATGGTTTATAGGCCCATTATCCTTCTGTTGCGCCACTTCCAATGTTTATATATATATCGGAGGTGATTTAAACATAAATCATAACCGAGTCTTCAGTTCTATAATCCTTGGCTGGTCACTCTTCAACACCGGTCCACCTTCTTTTCGTTCCTAGCCGGAACTCATAACACCACAACAACAAATCCCTGCAAAAGGAACTTAAACCCACAAAAAATTCACACTGCATTTGACTTAGTTTCATTCAAACCCTTCACCTTCGTGTGCAACTGAATGACACGAATCAGATAATAAATCGAACTCTTAACTCAACTTCTTCAATTTTCTTGAATCATTTAACAGGGATTCAACGCATTCAATTTACGTTTTTAGTGCAAACTTACAACCATAGTCCATAACGTTAACATTTGTTGGAAGTGGTTAAACAAAACAATGCGAACCATTACTGTTAACCACGAAAACTGGCCCCGAAAACTGGCCCACCTGCACCCGCCTTCAACTTGAACTTCAAACCGCTGCAACCAGAGCTTACAACCATAAGATTTCGCTCTGCCTTCAAATGAAACTCTCCATCTATGTGTGCAATTTAATAATCATGAATTGGCTTCCAAATACAAGAATCAGAATTCTTCATCCGCTCCATTTAATTCTGTTGATTGACCTCAACTGATCTCGTTTCAACCCAATAAACTTTCGATGCCATATTAGCATTGCTCGATAATCAGATGTCGTTATCGGCATTCAACAAGTTAACAGAGAACGTGAACTTCAACCAAACCAAAGGAACAACGAACCATAATTACATCCGCTTTTATAACATCTTATAAACATGATTAAATTCATAAAACTAAAGCAAAAATAAACCATATTCGTACACACAGAAAATCCACAAAACACCATATTTCTATTATAATACAAAATGCAGTTACAATTCTGAAACACAAGATTGAATCTGAGGCATTTCAGCCTCAGAATGCATTACGTCCATCGGTTACATTGTACTTCTCCTCTCCTATCTATCACAATACAATCTTCTCTTTTATACGTTTTACAAAGTACAAGAATCGGTTTTAACTAATCTTTTGCCCTAATTTTCATAATTGTTTTCATAACCGCCTTTGCGGTTTTGGATCTGAATTTGAATTCAGATATCTTTGAATGCCCCTGCATCAGACTCATGAGGCACAAAAAATTTATGACCTCCTGGTCATATGTCTTCTACAACTGTCAGCAATTCTTCTGTGGAACTGCTTCTTGTGATCTTCTTGTAGCAAAATCTCTTGAACAATTCTACCCACATCTTCTGTGGAATTGTCCATCGTGAGCTGCAACGAAACCTCTGCAATAGTAGTCCTCCCTGCTACCAGATACCTCACCAAGCTTCCTTCCCTGAGCTTAGTCTTTTGGCATCTCTCTGGTTCACTTCTGTGGAACCATTGAGCACACATGCTCTAGGTTTCTGCAATATTCTCACCTTCCTCTGCTGCTACCTTCACAAAACATAAAAATCACAAGCTTAAAAAAACTTTAACAACACTGTACCTCTTTGTTCACAAACTCCTTCTTCTCTTTACGCGAACTTCTTCTCTACAGGAAATCTTTTCCCGCTCTGATACCACTTGATGAAAAGTGAATCCACAATAAAGTAGGTTCACCTTTCAGTTAAACAAAATGCATCTACAATCTTCATCTCCGTGTCGAAAACTGCAAATTCATAGCTTGAAAACCGGTCCTGGGACCTATGGTTTATAGGCCCATTATCCTTCCGCTGCGCCACTTCCAATGTTTATATATATATCGGAGGTGATTTAAACATAAATCATAACTAAGTCTTCAGTTCTATAATCCTTGGTCGGTCACTCTTCAACACCGGTCCACCTTCTTTTCGTTCCTAGCCAGAACTCATAACACCACAAAAGCAAATCCCTGCAAAAGGAACTTAAACCCATAAAACATTCACGCTACATTTGACTTAGGTTCATTCAAACCCTCTGCCTCCATGTGCAACTGAATGACACGAATCAGATAATAAATTTAACTCTTAACTCAACTTCTTCAATTTTCTTGAATCGTTTAACAGGGATTCAACACATTCAATTGACGTTTTTAGTGAAAACTTACAACCATAGTCCATAACGTTAACATTTGTTGGAAGTGGTTAAACAAAAAAATGCAAACCATTACTGTTAACCACAAAAACTGGCCCACTTGCACGCACCTTCAACCTGAACTTCAAACCGCTGCAACCAGAGCTTAAAACCATAAGCTTTCGCTCTGCCTTCAAATGAAACTCTCCATCTATGTGCGCAATTTAATAATCATGAATTGGCTTCCAAATACAAGAATAGGAATTCTTCTTCTGCTCCATTTAATTCTGTTGATCGACCTCAACTGATCTCATTTCAACCCAATAAACTTTCGATGCCATATTAGCATTGCTCGATAATCAGATGTCGCTATCGGCATTCAACAAGTTAACAGAGAATGTGAACGTCAACCGAACCAAAGGAAAAACGAACCATAATTACATCCGATTTTATAACATCTTATAAACATGATTAAATTCATAAAACTAAAGCAACAATAAACCATATTCGTATGCACAGAAAATCCACAAAACACCATATTTCTATTATAATACAAAATGCAGTTACAATTCTGAAACACAAGATTGAATCTGAGGCATTTCAGCCTCAGAACGCATCACCTCCATCGGTTACATTGTACTTCTCCTCTCCTATTTGTCACAATACAGGCTTCTCTTTTATACGTTTTACAAAGTACAAGAATCGGTTTTAACTAATATTTTTCCCTAATTTGCATAACTTTTTTCATAACCGCCTCTGTAGTTTTGGATCTGAATTTGAATTAAGATATCTTCGGATGCCCCTGCATCAGGACCGAACATAATTAGGAAAAAGATATTTTATTTATTTGTTTCCTCTTCAACTCAAGTGTTTTGAGTCAAAGCATGGAAGAGAACTTCAATATGCTCATATTTCAAATATGTTAATGCCTAGTTTCTTCCTTCACTCTTGTCCACACTAAAAGATAGAACTTCATCTAGTACATAGTATCAATTTAAAAAAAAAATGAGCATGTAAACACCACTAGCATATACTCTATTATTGTATAATGTATTATCAGTGTTTTCCATTGTTTTGATTGTCCAACAAAGTGGGGTAATAATCTCAAATTGAAGTATTGAGTGTAAATTCCTTTAGGTTATTTAGGCCACTGAGCAAAACATGGCAGCATTTCCAAGAAAATCAAGAGATTTGGTAGCCATCTCAAATTCTAGGACTTGGAGAAGAAGTTAATATGGTGCAGTTTTGTTATGTTTTAAAACAAACTTGACAGTGATATCATGTTCTTGGAAGCCTAAAGTTTCTCAAAGAGAAAATAGTGACAAACTTATTTTGGAAATATTAAGATGTCAAAGTAGTATGTCAAAAAAAGACTAATCAAGTCCCTCAATAGTGGAGGTGTCTGTAATACATTCTTAAATGGTAAAGGGAATTCAAAATTTAACTATCTTGGGAGACTCCCAAATTTTCCTCTAGAATTATAGAAGAAATCACTCCTAAGAAATGTTCTTCTCAAAGCTATAAGTAAAAACGTAAAATGGCTTCTATAAAGGATTGAAAATTACTAATTATACCATATTCTTAGGCAACACAATCAACTAACAAACTCACTTTCCAATGAAAAAGTTATATTACCTCTTTGAATTTTAATAAAATAACATTCTATCAAAATATGCACAATCCCATAAATATAAAATTTAAAATAAAGGATATTTATCGAAAGTACCAAATGGCTACTCTCCATAATATGCAAGGGAAATTCTCATTTTGAAATATGGATTCAGAGCTTATCCCTTCTCTCATTTATTCAAACATGCAGAAGATATGTTTTTTTTTGGCTGACATGGAAAAAATGTACACCCTCATGATATCTACATCAATGACATTATCCTCTTTGAATCAATATCCCTCCCATGTGATTTAACATCAACAATTCTCATATTCAGTTTATTAATCGAAGTGCTTCCTGTCTCTTTTGTATGGATAGTTTGTGTATAATTCAATGTTAATGTCATATTATAAGGAAAAAATGTAATCTTTTAATTATTAGTTTGTCTTTCTCCATGATTCATGATTATATCAGTTTAAAAGCACAAATTAATCACAAATATTTTGAATAAGTTTATATTTAAATTTAAATTTTAAAATAATTAAGGAAAAATACGTCCAATGAACAAAATTGGGATCATTTCACCGAAGAAAGTGTCTCACTTATCCAGCTACATGCTTATGGGAATCATGAGAGAGATAAATCTTAATTATAAAAGTAAAAATTAGTCCCCATTTCAGAGCTTGGTTGGACAAGCTTTGTTAAGATTGAGTTCCTTTCTTGCTAGAGAATACTCTTGCATTCTAGAGGAGGGGCTGAAACAAGCATTGCAAGCCTAGATTTTAGATTGGATGCTTTTAAATACGTTGAAGACACCCTCGCTGCTTATGGAGTGAAATTTGAGCCATTGAACATCATGTATCCTTTTGACCTCCAGTTCCAAACCTTCAATTCATCCACGTCCTTCTTTATACACTTTGTTACCTCTTTCGTTGAACGATTTGCACGTGCCAATAATCTATTGTCTTGACCATTGATGGTGGGATTTTCAACCCCCCCCCCCCAATTGAATATTTTTCCTAGTGAGTATATTCAATGCTCACCACATGGAAATATCCATGCCTAGACCTACAGTCATTCATTTATATATATCCATTCATTTCTTCGCAATACAAGCATTCATAGATATTCATTTCTCGGTCAGGTGATTTCAACAGTAGTCGAATAATAGATGATTTATATATTTACTTTGGAATTATCTGCATGAGACCTTCTCCAAAGTGGTTGTATGAAATCATCACCTACATGTTAACATCGGGAGTGTAGTTATCAGTAGCAAAAAATAGATAAATTGTTATATTTTTTTCATGAGATTTCAGTTCTCCACTTGTAATGCGTGGGAGAATTCCTGGCCATAGATTTATTATTGATTTATAGATTGATAGAATCTTGGGAGGATTCATTACTAAGTTTTCAGTAGACTCAATTGTGTCCTACATCGAAGAGGAATGATGATTCTTTGAAGGATCGCAAGGTAAATATTTCAGATAGTTGAAACTGTGGATTAAGATGCTTCTGTGTGAAAAGGGTGTTTTATGGATGCAATCAGATTTCTAGTTTACATATGTTTGGGAGAAGAGAAAGTAAATTTGAGCAAGAGAGTGGTGCAACATGAAGTGGAAAGAGATATAGAGTATATACCAAAAATAGATCTCAAGGACAAGATCCTAAGACCTTTGTAGAGACTGATTATAGCCCTCTGTTGAGTGAATATGAAAGTGAAAAAGAATAAAAATAGCCCTAGGAAACTTCATAGTATTCCCCATTCCAACTTGATAGCTCGCAGAAGCTGGAATCCAACAATAGCTAAGGTATCTGTGGTTTTCCTGCTCCTCCTACCCATCCTACCCCCCCCCCCCGCTAAGAAGAGCTATGGTTCATGATATTAAGCTACCTATTTTCGAAGGAACTGGAACAGAGGATCGAGAGGCATTTTAGTTTGTATGCAAAGTTTTCTGGACCATGAAGAAGATCAATGAAGAGAATATAAACAAGGTGCAACGCGTTATGACACTAGATGATAGAGAATTTAAATGTTATATGAAGTTGCAACTAATCATAACAGAACGCTTGTAGATATCGAAACAACATTGGTAGAAGAATTTAAGAAGTCAAAGTATTAGTCGCAGTGCATCACTAAGTTGAAAGAAATCAAACGGAAACCTACTAAGCCTGTTTGGGAGTTATATTAGAGTTTTAAGTTGTTATTGGATCAGATGAGCTTCTACATAGCTTTGAAACAACTTGAAGAGTGGTTTATAGTTGCGCTGCTACCTCATATCATATTTCTATTGATGTAACAGAATATATGAACTCAAGTCGAAGCTCTGGACACTGTGATGAAGTTGGAAGCTTATCCTATAGGAGAAACCAATGCAGGTATGAAATAGATTCATAATCAGCTGGTGAACCTAACCCTGCAAATCCAAGATATCAATAAAATCAAGTAAGTTAGAGAAGAAGTGTGGTTTACAAAGTGCAGATCAAAGGGACAATCTAAATAACAATGCCTTGTCTTCAGGGATTACATGGATGCTGGAGAACCTCATCCCTTGAATCCAGGATCTAGCATGTGGTTCAGGATATGTAACACTAGAGGACAACATCACTTAGAAGAGTATTACTTGCTACAAAAATATGTGCTGACTCCAAGGAATCTATATTGAAAGTTCTGTAAATTAGTGGAACATGATGATAATAATTGTCAAATTTATGACCTAATAATGGAGCACAATCCTGACACTTATAGAATGCAAGCAGAAGAGAATGGACTTGATGATAATGAACAATGCAGTGGTCGAGGTGGTGGAGCTAGTCGAGGATGTGGTCAGATCATTTTCTATAACTGCAGCGAGTCAGGCCATTTTGCAAGAGATTTTCATAACCCCACTACGACATGTAAGTATTGTAAGTCCTTTGACCATGTAATTTAATATGGCGAAGATGCAGGAAAAGAGGAAATGATAGCTAAAAATGTTAAGTCCCTGTATTAATGCAACAGTTTTCACTCTCGCAAAGAGCAACAAAAAATGAAATGGAAGTTTTGAAGAAAGGAATGGAAGTGAAGAGGGAAGGTTTGAAGAAAGGCGTGGAAGCTAAGATGGATGACATGAAAGACAACATGGAAAACATGAAGAGTGATCTAAAAGCATACATGGAAGGCTTGATGACAAGCTTAAAACCAGAAATGATTCCTAATGGCGGAAATATAGGAGAAGAACCTCCCGATGAGAACAAAATAAATGTTAATCATGATTTCATAAACTCGAATGTTGGCAGGAAGAACCACCATATTCCAAAAATGGATATGAGGAAGTTTGATGGAAAGGATCCTGTAACATGGATACTACGGATGGAGCAATATTTTGATCTCCATAATGTGCAAAACACACAAAAGGTACGCATTGCAACTTTACATTTAGAACAAAATACATTTGTATGGTATCGATGGCTTTGCTCCGTAAAAAAATTGTCACTTGGTCAATTTTTACGGAGGAAATGATAGCACATTATGAGGATACAAAGAGCAACACCTTCTTTAGCCAATTGATAAATCTCAAACAAAAGGGTTTAGTTGGGCAGCACATTGAGGACTTCCAAAAATTGAATATAAGGGTAACTGATATTCCAGAGGAACACAGGATTGATCTCTTCATAGGCACTTTAAAGGATAACATCCAACATGAAGTTCGCGTTTTGGAACCTGATTCATTGGAGAAGGCATTCGGGTTGGCAAGAAAAGTTGAATGTAAAATTATGGCGACAAGGAAGCCTACCACTCAATTCTATAAAGAAGGAAGTGTTGCTACGCCTAGATTTCCACAACCTACAAGGTTGACACCACAAAAATTGGAAGAAAAAGAGCAAAAGGGCTTTGCTACAGTTGTGATAGAAAATACACTAAAGGTCATAAGTGTGCTGAGAAGAAATTATTTTACATAGATTGTGAAGAGGAAGAAGAAAATGAACAAGAAGAGGATATACACCAGGAACCAGCCCTAGAAGAGGAAGAAATGAGTCCGACCATATCGTGTAATGCATTGGCAGGAATTACCACTCCTCAAACTCTCAAGATAGAAGGACATATCAAGAATAAAAAGGTAATAGTGTTGATTGATTCAGGTAGCACCCATAATTTTATTCATTGTAAGGTAGCCAAGGAATTGAATTGTTTCCTATACCCAGCACCAGAATGTCAAGTGATGTTTGCAAATGGAGGAACTATAAATTGCTCTGGAAAATGCCATAATATCAAGCTAACCATGGGGGAATATGTATTGACTAGTCCAATGCTTTCCATTCCTATGGGAGGTGCTGATGTTGTACTAGGAGTACAATGGTTACAATCTTTGGGGACGATAGCTTTTAATTTTCAAGAACTTTTCTTGAATTTTTTTTTCCAGAAGGAAAGGAAGTCGAATTACGGGGTATTGCGGGAAGCCGGGAAAGATAATAAGCTCTAATGTCATGACAAAGCTTCTAAAGAAAGAACAACGAGGCGTAATTGCACAATTATGCTCACTAGAAGTTCCAACATCAAAATCATCTATTTCTGCAGATCTTCAACAAGTCTTGGACAATCATTCCAAGGTGTTTGAAACTCCCAAAGGACTCCCACCTATTCGTGATCATGATCATGCTATTCATTTGATTCTAGGAAGTGTTCCTCCAAACATCAGGCCTTATAGATATTCTTACTTCCAAAAGAGCGAAATTGAACGTATGATTGCAGAAATGTTAGAGGCGGGTATAATTCAACCCAGTCAAAGTTCTTTCTCTGCTCCTGTAGTATTGGTACACAAGAAGGATGGATCATGGCGAATGTGTCCGGTTTATAGGGAGCTCAATAAGCTCACCATTAAAGACAAATTTCCCATTCCTGTGATTGATGAATTATTGGATGAATTACATGGAGCAATTTATTTTACCAAGTTGGATCTTCGTTCAGGATATCATCAAATTAGAATGAAGAGTGAAGATATTCCAAAAACAGCATTTCGAACTCATGAGGGTCATTATGAATTTTTGGTCATGCCTTTTGGCCTTACCAATGCACCTTCTACATTTCAGGGTTGATGAATTCCATTTTCAAACCCTTCCTTAGAAAATTTGTGCTAGTATTTTTTGATGATATACTAATCTACAGCAGGTCTTGGAAGGATCATGTTGAACATGTTGACGGGGTGCTCAAACTATTGCAGGAGAAACAATTATATGCAAAAAATTCCAAATGTTTCTTTGGAGTACAAGAGGTGGAATATCTGGGTCATATTGTATCTCACGAGGGTGTTAAAGTAGACCCTAACAAAATTAAAGCCATTAAGGAATGGAAAGTCCCCACAACCATAAAGAAGTTGCGAGGATTTCTCGGGTTAACAGGGTATTATCGCAAGTTTGTTAATAATTATGGGAGAATAGCGGCACCTCTAACAACATTATTGAAGAAAGATGCATTTTCATGGACTCCTGAAGCAACTAAGGCCTTTGAACGTCTTAAAGAGGCAATGTGCCTAGCACCGGTCTTAGCTACACCAGACTTCACAAAAACCTTTATTGTGGAATGTGATGCCTCAGGAAATGGAATTGGTGCAGTTTTAATGTAGGAAGGAATACCCATTGCTTTTGAAAGTCGTCCAATCAAAGGAAAGTATTTACAGAAACCTATTTATGAGAAGGAAATGTTAGCAATACTACATGCACTAAAGAAATGGCGAACTTACCTAATGGGAAGACACTTCAAGGTAAAAACTGATCATGATAGTCTTAAACACTTTTTGGAACAAAGACTATCGTTAGAAGAACAACAAAAATGGGTCACAAAGATGTTGGGTTATGACTTTGAAATAATCTACAAAAAAGGAAAGCTTAATGTTGTTGCAGATGCACTCTCAAGAAAGAATGAAGAGGTCGAAGCATTGCTTTGTGCCATTTCTATTATCCAACCAGATTGGATAACCGAAACAAGAGATGAATGGAAGAAGGACAAAGATGTATGGACACTCATTCAAAAGTTGCAGCAAGATCCTAGTACATATGATACATTTAGTTGGAAAAATGATTCCTTATGGTACAAAGATCGCTTATATCTTTGTAAGAATTCCCAACTAAAACAAAGTATTCTTCTGGAATTGCACACTTCTCCTTTAGGAGGACACTCAGGATTTTTAAAAACTTACCACAGGGTGAAGAAAGAATTTTTTTGGGATGGCCTTAAATCTGATATTCGAAAGTTTGTGGCGGAATGTTTGGTTTGCCAGTAGAATAAAGTGGAAACAATTAAGACCCCAAGACTTCTACAACCTTTATCCATTCCAAGTCAATGTTGGGATATTGGACACAACATTTGGTATCAGAGCCTTCGGATTCTAGGGTTTCGCTACTCCAAACAGGTCATCGTGGCATTTTCGCTATAACTATTTTTCTACGAAGTTTCAGAAGCTGAAATTTTTAGGGTGCAAATTCGAAATCCTGAGGAAGCTTGTCTAAAGCTTTCAGAGCTTGGTTCGCAATATTTTCTGAGATATGATCTGTGGAAGTTAGGTCTTTTTTAAGGCTCCTAAACAGGTCATCGTGGCATTTGCGCTATAAATTTTTTTCTACGAAGGTTCAGAATTTGAAATTCATATGGTGTGAAGCTGAAATCCGGAGGAAATTCTTCAAAAAATGTCAGAGCTTGGTTCGCAATATTTTTGGAGATATGATCTATGGAAGGTAGTGCTTTTTCAGGCTCCTAAATTTCATCTCAAAGAGATGATCGTGGGAAAAGTTCAATAACTCTCTCTCTGGGGATCGGATTGGAGTTCCGTAAAAAGTGGTTGCAAGTACATACACTATAGTTTCTTGGCTATCAATTTCAGAGACAAAGGATGAAACAGTGACACGTGGCAAGTCATACAACTTTGCTCTACTGAACCAATCCATAATTAGGTCATTGTGGAAGATTAGACATAAATTTGTCTTGAAGAATCCAAATCAGATCAGACCTGTGGAATTTTAAAGAAGCTTTAGAGGCCTACTATAAGGCTGAATTTCAGATATTTAGGATCTGCAATTATAGAGATAATTTAATTTCAATATATAGCTCCTCAAAAGCAAGAGAAAGGTGTGTATCTGGTTTTTAAAATTGCATAACGTTTGTTTGAAAAAACAATTGAAGTGATTCCAAGTGCATATTTTAGAATTTTTATCAGTATTGGGTTCTATAATGCCTCCAAAAAATAATTCCATACCCATTAATCCCTCAAAAAGCTATACTATGACGCATGAAGAGGAAGAGTTGTAGTATGAGATATCAAAATTACGGTACCAAGTGCAACAAGTTTCGATCTTACGAAGAGCAATTGAAGATGAAATAGATGGTTTAAAAGCAGAAATGGAGGCTAAGTTGGATGGTTTGAAGGATCAAATAATAGTAAATATGGATGATAAATTAGTGGAAGATCACATCGAGCATCAACAACAAGTTCTCCAACTCTCAAAGGATAACCCAACTTTGGTGCAGAATCTAATGAAACAACAGGAAGATCAACATCACATCGAAAGAATTTATGAAGCAGTCATAGAAACAAGAACTAGACAAGTACGATCAATTTCAAAGTATCTCAGCAAGTGGAAGAACTTTCCTGTAAAATATTTCACATGGGAGGATGAGAATTTTATACAGAAGCATCAAGAAATAATCAAGCGTTGAGGACAACACTTGTTTGAAGGAGAGGGGCATGTTAAGTCCATATATTAATAGTATAGCCCCTTATTATGTTAGTGTAGCCCCCCTTATTGTTATTATTGTACCCCTGTAACCCCCATATTGTTATTATTGTGCCCTTACATTATTATTGTTAGGTCGGCTAGGATTATATTGTGGCCCCATGGACTCCTATATATAGAAGGAGGTTTTGTTCATTTGTATAATCCAAGAATTTTTCATTTATGTAATGTATTGGAGGTTGCCCCTCGAAGTGGCTTATTTCTAAGGCGTTCATATCTCTTTTCTTCTATTTTTGGAGCTGGTTACACAACAAAAAACGACATTCAAATCATGATTGTTGAAAGGAGGATGAATGAACCTTGAATTAGTATTGTTACTAGAAGTGTAGTTGTGACTGGTAGTGATAAGGAGGATGGAAATAATGAATTTGAATATGCATGGGTTATAAAGACTATGGAGAAAGTTCTTATTTTTTATATTCATAAATAAAAATGAGTATTCATGGAAGCAAAGTGATTTTTTATGGATGTCAGAGCTTCGACCTCTAGTGCACAGCTAAAGACCAATTGAGGAAGTAACTGCAACATATCCTCAACTTTGGCGTAGGATCGAGCTTTGACACAATACCAAGATGCGACAAGCCAAGTAAGTATTTTAAGGTCTTTTATAAAGACTTGTATGAAATTGGTATGGGATCAAAAGGCTGTAGAAGGGCTACATGAGTTGATATATTCCTATGCATCAAAAGCTATACCGCAAATTGAAATGTGCACAGTTAATAATTTGCATCAAAAAAAGAGAACTGGAAGAGAAATTAGGCTCAATGTGCAAATAGGAGAGTATGATATGGACCAAGTCATTTTGGATTTGGGATCTAATGCTAATATCTCGACAAAGAAAACATGGTAATTTATGGGTAATCTGAAGCTACATTGGTCGCCTATTCAGTTAAGGATGGAAAATAAACAAAATATATTTCCTATCTGAAGACTACCAAGTGTCATAGTGGATATTGAAGGAGTGCACACTAGTGTTGATTTTGAGGTAATAGAGATTGTTGATGATAGTAACCATTACCCTGCATTTCTTTGAATTGAATAGGAATTTTACAATATGGCTATAATTTATTTGAAGAACAGACAAATGATATTTGAAGGAAACAAAATGAGAGTGATTATTCCTTTGGATCCATCGAAAGGACCAAGATACATACAACTAGTTAGAGAATAATACTACGCAACAGACATAGGCAACATTTATCAAGTGATAATGAAGTAACAAGATTGGGTTAACTCTACTACATAAGGAAATCTAAGTTGTTAGAATGATATTTCTTGTACCTCTGATTCAGAAGAAGATTTGGAGAATTAGCAAAGTAGGTTGCATGAAGTATCTAGAAGGCGTTGTTTAAGAATTACCAAATCAGTTTCTTTTATCAGGTCAAAGGTATGTGACATGCATTCTTATGATGTTATAGGAGATGTGAATACTTTTATTAATAGTTATGAAGAATGGGTTCAAGAAAATAAAAGGTTTTTGGCTTTGGATATAGCCCTGAAAGCTACCCCTGCTAGATGGTGGAATGCACACAAGAATAATATGGGAGGTTGGCAAGAATTTCAAATAATGAGGTGGACAAGTTCTGGACAGATAGAAATATAAATGGACATAAAGTATGATGGTCAAACTAATCCTAGGGAACATACCCAACTATGCACTTCAGCATTGAAGGATATTCGATAGCAAGAGTGGGTACATGGATTCATTCATACATTGGAGACAATCCCTAAAAACAAGTATCTAAAAACATAGCTTCGACATGGTACTGAGAATTGGGAAAACATGGTTAATGGCTTCATGTTAGCATACATATTTTCAGATGATTTCCCACACATATATTTGGCTCTTCAGGCAGTCAAGAAGAAGATATTTGAAAATGTCACCTCAGTGAGATGACAACAACCTGATTGGGTTGTGCAAATAGAACATGCACTGGAATGCTATAACATTATTGCACATGGGGAAGAATAAGATCCTCACGACATGTACATAGAAGAATGAGAATGATACCACGAAGTCACTGACCCTGAAATGGAGATACCAGACATAACGAAGCCACTGAAGACTAAGAAGGTAAACATAGGATGAAAAGAGGATCCCAAGATTGGAACTATAGGAGATTGCTGGGATGAAGAAACAATAAGTAATATTATAGAGTTTCTTCATGAATACCAAGAAGTGTTTCCCACCGAGTTTTTCAGAGATGAAGGGTATAATATAAGATCTAGGAGTAATGAATATTACTTTGAATCTTGATGTGAAGCCATTTAAACAAAGACCTTACAAACTAAACCCAAAGTATGAGGAGAAAGTGAAGGTAGAAATTGATAAGATGATAGCAACAAGAATTATTGAACCTGTAGAAGAATCAAAATTGGTGAGTCCTATGGTGGTGCAAGAGAAGAAGACTCGAGGATAAATAAGGATAGATGTTGATCTGAGGAAGTTGAATGATGCATGTTTACATGATCCATTCCCTACCCCTTTTACAGATGAAGTGTTGGACAATGTATGAGGACAATATTTTTACTCATTTATAGATGGATTCTAAAGATATAATTAGATTAAGATTGCACCTGAAGATCAACATAAGACCACATTTTCTACAGAATGGGGATCAAATCAACACATAGTAATGCCTTTTAGATTGAAAATAACCCCTGCAATATTTTCTAGGGTTGCGATCACAACTTTTAAGGAGTACATCCACAAGTTTTTGGAGGTATATTTTGATTACTGGACAACATTTGGATTGTTGAGAAACCATGTGGAAGCTTGATACTTATTCTCAACACATGTAGATAGTATCATATCTATTTGAACCTAAAAAATTGCATATTTTGTGCACCTTTCAACATATTTTTGGGACATATTGTCTAATGTTTTACATTCATTCTGCCAATGTTCATAAATCATCCCGCTGTTCAATCTCCACCGTCGATCCCCGCCACTGGACCACGATCGAATGGTTCACGATTCATTTCTTCACCAAACCCTAATATTCGTTGTTTTCATCATTTCACTGCATTATTCACCATTTTTCATTTAAAACCACCACCGCCGCGCTATCATTTCCTCCGCCCTCTGTATCCATCCTCCTTCCCGTGCATTGGATTTCATAACTAAGCTTCGTGTTTTGCAGGGTACAAGCACCGTAAAACCTCCATGATCTTCAGTCTCTGTTACAGTTACAGAGAGCACAGGAAAGGACTATTTTCAGAAAAGAAATCATGGAGAAAAGACCGGGGAAGGAGTTTTGACAGGACTTGCATTCAAGAGCAGGGTTGAAAACAATGTAAAGTCTTCCCAAGGCCATTTAAAACACAGATTTAGTGGAAAGAGATATAAATGAAGCGGCAGTGAGTCTAAGGCACAAAAATGAAGATATTTGAGCCTTAACTCTATGTTTTAGAGGCAAAATACTTGTTTGGAGACATCATAGGTCCCGCAGAGGAATACGGAGCAAAAAAATTAATGAATAGCAGGTTTTCTACATCAGCATAATGTTTTTCTCAATGGAAGGATGAGTTTCCCATACTGTTTCTATTCCATGCCATGTTCTAGAGAAGATTTATGCCTTGACCACAGTCCTAAGCTATCAGATCAGTTGTTAATGTGGTATGGCAGACTTCACCGTCTTTTACTTATCTCTTTTGTTTATTCACTAGAGTACTACCGAGTACTGCAGTCAGAGTACATTAGAGTCATATCAGAGTAATTCAAATACTCAAGGAGATTACTTTTCATCCCAAAAGTGCCAGATATTAATGCATAAGATTTAGAACGTAATGGGCTTCGGCCCTCTTTCCTTTCTAAGTTTTAATTCTTCATTTAGTTCTTCACCTACCTCCTCTGCTCTCTTTCAGCTATAAGATTCAAATAGAGACTCGTTGTAAAGGTTGTTGATCAGTTATCAGAGAATTGCAAGTAGTTTCTTTTGAGACACAGTCTCTGTGTAAAGTTGTAAGATAGGCTGAGGAATATGATTTCAGACTGAGTATTTGGCTATTGGCAATGTTGTACTTGACTGGTATTGCTATTTAATATGACAAGCACATTTCTTTGGATCCTGATCTAAAGCATCGATGATGTTTTCCTGTCTCTGTGTTTATTTCATTTAATTTCGTTCCTACTGGCTTGCATCAGAATATTGGCATAGGATTTACCCTTGTTAGGTACCCTATGTTTCTGCTCTCCTTACCTTTGATGTTTTCTACTAAATGTGTTATCTAATAATTGGTTTCAGTTGGTTTAACCAGTGTAGTGGATGTTATTTCCTGCTCTCTGATGTATGAATTAAATGAATATGTTCTTAGATGTTCTTGTTAGGATTTAGCTGGAAGATTTGGGAACACTGGGGATTAGAGTTAGCCCTGTCCACTAGGATCCTTGTGCGACCAACTGGTCTTTAACTTTGTATTCTAATCTATATTTTTTCCTCCTCTCTTATCACCCCATATCACGTTATCATCTTTAAGATCCAATGTTTTAGATGACTAGCCCAATTGAAATCCTGCACATTGATTAGCAAGCAAATCCTTTCCTGACTCCATTGCCCAATGGGCTTGAATATTCCCTGGAATACTTCACCTCTGCCTAAATCCTATTTTCTCATCCTTGTCTTACATTGAACCCTTCTCTCCTGATAACCAGCAACCAAACAAACTATCAAAAAAACAAACCCCGAGCCTTATAACTAGCCTGACATCTTAACCCTTGAGCTTCAAAGTCATATGCCTTTGACATATCATAGAGAGATTCCTCTATGGACCCAAGAGGGCTAGATCCTGAGGTCTGAAAGTGGTTTGATGTTGTCTCATCTTTTGGTCTTGCCAATCTGGCCAAAACATGGGAACCCAAAAAAATACCAAGAAGTGTTTCCCACCGAGTTTTCAGAAATGAAGGGTATAATATGAGATCTAGGAGTAATGAATATTACTTTGAATCTTGATGTGAAGCCATTTAAACAAATACCTTACAGACTAAACCTAAAGTATGAGGAGAAAGTGAATGTAGAAATTGATAAGATGATAGCAACAAGAATTATTGAACCTGTAGAAGAATCAAAATTGGTGAGTCCTATGGTGGTGCAAGAGAATAAGACTCGAGGATAAATAAGGATAGATGTTGATCTGAGGAAGTTGAATGATGCATGTCTACATGATCCATTCCCTACCCCTTTTACAGATGAAGTGTTGGACAATGTAGGAGAAAATATTTTTACTCATTTATAGATGGATTCTCAAAATATCATTAGATTAAGATTGCACCTGAAGATCGACATAAGACCACATTTGCTACAGAATGGGGATCAAATCAACACACAGTAATGCCTTTTGGATTGAAAATAACCCCTGCAATATTTTCTAGGGTTGCGATCACAACTTTTAAGGAGTACATCCACAAGTTTTTGGACGTATATTTTGATTACTGTACAACATTTGGATTATTGAGAAACCATGTGGGAAGCTTGATACTTATTCTCAACACATGTAGACAGTATCATATCTATTTGAACCTAAGAAATTGCATATTTTTTGCACCTTTCAGCATATTTTTGGGACATATTGTCTATAAGGAAAGACTAATGGTGGACCCTATGATGATTTCTATCACTGTGAACTTCCATCCACCTGAGATAGTAAGACAACTTCACACTACATTGGGACATATTACGTATTACAAGAATTTATCAAGGGGTATCCCTAGATCATTTTGCCTATGGAGAAATTGTTGAAGAATGATGTAAATTTTTGTTGGAATGAAGAATGTCAGAAGAGCCTTGACATATTGAAAGAAAATATGGTAGTGGCACCTATACTGGTCTTCCCTGATTGGAGCAAGGAATTCCATGTCCATGTAGATGCTTCTTGTATAGCTCTGGGAGTATTTTCAGCAAAGCCTCATGAAGGAGATATTGATCATCCTATAGCTTTTGCAAGTAGGAAGTTATCTATTGCAGAAAAGAATTACAACACTACAGAAAGGGAAGAATTTTCCATGGCGTATGCTTTGCAGAAGTTTAGACATTATTTTCTTGGGTAACATTTTAGTATTTTCACAGATCATTCTCCACTAAAGTATTTGGTTAATAAGTCTGTCTTAGGAGGAAATATTTGTAGATGATTTTTGTTATTACAGGAGTATGACTTTAAGATCATTGTTAAACCAGGGAGGCTGAATGCAGGACTTAACCATCTGTTAAGATTGGAAACATGCGAAGAACCAACCAGCATAGAATATAATCTCCCTGATGCGTATTTGTTTACAATCAGAGTCTAAGATGACCACTTCGCATATGTCTTTCATTTTTTGACCACAGGAATGGCTCCATCAAAATATACTATGTAGAAAAAGAAAGAATTGGTGGTTAAGGAAGTTGGATTTTCAATGATAGTAGGACACTTATATAATATGGAACTAGATGAGATACCACGCAGATATGTTCCTAAACATGAAAGATAAATGATGCTAGTAGATTATCATGGAGGTGCAGCTGGTGGATACTATGTAGGAAAAGATACTACGGAGAAGATTTTGAGTGCAATATTGTGGTGGCCTACACTACATAAGGATGCAAAGGAGTATTATAGAGAAAGTGATGTATGTCAAACAACAAGGAAGACTTCCAGAAGAGATGAGATTCCCTTGGTACCACAAGTTACATTGCATACTTCTAATAAGTGGGCCATTGATTTTGTAGGACCAATCAACCCACCTGAAAAAAGGACTAGTGCGAGGTACATAATTATAGACATGGATGTTAGGGAGGACGAATCAGTAGAAGATAAGGTCATGAATCTTAGCCTTGTAGTGAAGGAATCCAAGAAGATTACTGCTGTTGTACAATTTGAGTACGAGATAAATATGAGTGAGCTATAGATGGGGCTGCAGCTAACTATGCCACCATAAGTGAAATAGAAGAGGGAGTATGACCTAAATAATGTAGTGGTCGATATCCCTACATTAGTGGCATATTGTGGCATATTATTCGATGAGACTCTCTATATTTGGAATGTGTTTCAGGAAGATTCAAACATGGACAAGTTAGAATAAGAGATTCAGTAGAAGAAGAAATAGGTAGAGGAGATTCAGGGAACTGTGAAGACCTTGCCAATATCGTAGAGGCTTGCCAAGATCAGTGAGGGAGATTCCCTCCAGAAGAAGTTAGAATAGTTCATAAGGGAAGAACAGACCTTTGTAGAGAGAACTCAATCGTGGTAGAATTAGGTGCGGAAACTGTCTCAGGAAGTGGATGGGAAGCTTCAAGAGCTTCAACAAAGAGATGAGATAGTATTGAATAGACTCTAGGATCAGTGACAGAAACAATCTTGGAAGAAATTGGTAGCAAGGAAAAACATATTGCATAGATTCTACAGAATTTCAACATTGCCTATGACAACATAGTAGCATAAATCAGAAGAAAAGTAGCTGAGTAAATCAAGACGAGTCACATGTGAGTGTTTGGGGCATGTTAAGCACAACCCAACTTGGCCTAGATTATGGCTTAGAAATCTACATTTTGATGAGCAAAATGTGAAGTGGACCGCGCAGTGAAGCACTCTAAATATACCGCGCGGTGCCATAGAGGCTTCGGGGTGTGTCGAAACCGCTCCTTTTTGTAAAACACACTATTTGGTAATGGGTTTTGGGTTATATTTCCTTGATATGGGGAACCCATGGTATTGTGACAATCATATTGTAATGATGTAAACCGATATATAAAGGGATGAAAAAATATGTTTAGAGATCATGAAGGCATAGATCGGGGATAATATTATAATCTATAATTTGGAGCGAGGAGAAGGCTGTGCAACTGAGTACACAGAGACCCAGAAATAGTCTACAACTTAGTGCGCAGGTAGATATTGGATGTATTCAAAGAATTATCATAATAAAGAATATGTTTTGGGGATGATATTATGATGTTCTTATGTGTTTTTTGTGTCTATTTTCTTAATATATGTTGTTGTGAAGTAGTTGTTACAACTGCATGATATTTTAGTACAATAATGGTTTATGGGTGTATATGATATGTCTATGTGATTAATTGAATGTTTTGGAGTGATTTATAAGATTTAAGTAGAAGATAATAGAAAAATACCACATATATGTATCCCTCATGGCTTCAAAAACCTGGTTTCTCATCCACCCATAGTCACCTCGGGTGAGACTATGATCCACTTTCAGGTCATTATCGAAATGGCCAGTGATCAAGGGTTTTGTTAGTCTGCAGTAAGATCGAACCTGGGTAAGCCCAAATAAATCCAACAACCACAAATAACTAGGTGGAATAACTTATCGTATGGAAAGGATTGATACTGGCTCTAGATGATGGCATCACCCATTTATCAGTTTTTGGTGACTCCCTTTTAGCCATTCACAAATGTATCAAGTGGTCCAAACAACAGAAATTTAATCTAATTCCATTCATGCAAAGAATAATACTATCTATGGAAAAATTCAAATTTATAAAATTCTTTAACATAAAAATGGAACATAACAACGCCATATATCAGCAAGCTAATAACGCAGTCATCCTAGAGCAGGGTGATTTGAAGGTGAATGAGGGCACCTCAACTAAATGTCAAGTCCCATGAATAGAATTAAATGTAGCTCCTCAAATTGCAGGAACGACTTGGAGAAGGGTGATATAATTGTCAAGAGGATTAATTTCACTCTTAACTATCTAGCACATATGATACACGAAGGAAGGCTCGAAGACATGATTGATATATCATCCCCTGGGTTGAAAATAATAGTGATGATTGATAGCAACTCAGACAACTAGGATGATTTCAACCAAGATTTAATGTGGAGGGGATGTGAAGGACTTATGAATGCATAGTTAGTGGAGGATTGTCGTCAGTTGATCACATGGTAATTTTTCTTGGAGAAGGAAGCTATGGAAATGAATTAGTGGAAGAGAATTAACAAGAAGCATTGATTCTAAAGTGACGCTTGGTGTCGTAAACATGGATTTTATCTAGGCTATAACGAGATGGTTTGATAAGGAATTTTCATTATGGTTAGCGTCACACCCTACTAGAGACAAATTTATGGCTTCCCCGTCTGGAAGTAGTTTTAGAGACTCTCCTGAGAATTCTTTTGGGATGCTCACGAATGAAATAGAGAAAATGGTATTGTGCATAGGGGGGGAGATAATCTCTATGGCTAGCTCCCATTTCTCTCTCATGATGAGCTAGCTAAAAAATCCGAGGAAACTGCAGGAAAATTCAAAATTTTTTATGAAAAAGATTGAGAAGCTAGATCATAGGGTAGAAAAATTGGAGGAAAAGGTGGAAATAGTGGTCATCTCTATCCTTAAGGATGTGCTTGGGCTTGGGGAGGTTGGTGATAAAAAACAAGGAAAAGGTGTTCAGGGCACTCCTGCTCTAGAGAATATGGTTCACCTGTAGAGTCAACATGTAGTGGTGCAGCTAGAATCAAAGAATGCTAGTCTGTCAGCAAAAGTCTAGCCAGGAGAGATGGAAAAAAATGGAAAGAATGCACCAAATGATGCAAACTAGTTAGTTAATTTATATAGTTTTTAATGAAATGCAAGTATGTAAAGTGTAATGGCATTTTTTTGTTACATAAGAACAATGCAGTAGAAAAAATAAGAAAGAAAACTCTGCAAATATTTTGTCTATGGTTAGAGCTATTTTGCAGTGATATGGACTTGATGTTGTTTGTGATTGTATTGTTTCAAGCTATAATACAATTTTGTTAATATATGTATATATATATATATATATATATATATATATATATATATATATATATAGATATATATAAAGTGTTGTATATTTAGATCTAAGAATTTTGTTTTACTTAAGTTTTTAATTTTTAACTTAGATGTGATATGAAAAATTGTTATAGACATACTTCCCTAGGACTTCTCATAACTAAAATCAAACTTTCTAGTATTTAAAAATCATCACTCAATTGTTTAAAATAGTTTACATGTATGTGCTACACCTATAGAGGTTTACAAAAAAATAAAATACAAAGAAAAAAAATATAACAGATAAAACCTAAAAGAAACCTAAAAGAGAAGAAGAACATGATTAACAAGTAATTGGGTTAACTGAACCTAATTATTTGGAGGTTTTCAATGCCTTAGCATAGCACTTCATCGGGTTTTTCTTTTAGTATATAATATTTTTTTAGATAATCATCTGGTGGATCAGTAAAATGCTCAAATTTCAAAGTCCTCGAAACGACTTGAAACTACCACCAAAGAGAACATCTCGTCATTGTGAATCCAATGCCAAGCATTTCACTTAAAATAGATATCGTATGCTCTCGATATCGTGTTTTGAATGAATTGGAAAACAACTAATTTTTTTAATTTTTGGGTTGTAGGTACACCTAGTGAGAATTTTGTACGTTGAATAGGCTTTTGACAACGTATGACTGTGTTTTTGTGGGCCTATAGTTGGTTCACAAGTGTCATTTTTTCACTATCTCTTGAATGGTGTGTTTATATTGGATGGAATGTTCGTGAAGTTGACCAATCAGGGACAACCACATGGGCCAATCCCTAGGCAGCCACGTGGCCTCCTCCTAGCGTTGTAAAATTTGGTATGGAAAAACTGGGCCTCTATGTGGTTCGAACGTTGGACCTTTGGGGTCGCAGTTCAGGACCATACCACCGCATCACCGATGGTGCTTACAAACCATAGTGAAAAATGCCTATTTAATTTTTCATTTTATATCACTTATTGCGAGACCCAGGTTAACCCCTGGCCCCCGGTGCACCAAATATGATACATGGCAGGCAGACAGGGGTCGGGGTTAACCCCATCCACAACAACATATATCAACTTCCAACACCATTATTGTAACATCTAACCATATTATATCACAATCACATATATTATTGCAATACTATATGTACTTATATCACATATTGCACCAAAATTTATGTTAAACCATAGCCAAAGTCGAGAGCGGATATTTATGTAATGTTTCAGCCAGTTAGCCAGGTGGTTCGGAGGTTATCATATGTAATAGTCAACGCATGTGAATATTTGGAGGTTAATTTATATGTTCTAGCATAGTCATGTCGGAACCACGGTTGGAATGAAGACTTTGCTGTTGGCGGTTCCAGGAAGTCAGCACATGTAAATAGGTTTTGGAGTTACGATTAAGTTATGTGTTGGCACAAACCTCAACGGAAACAACATTTATGGAACTTGACTAAGGAACCCACGTTAAAAGGTTATGGCGGGGTTTTTTTACTATTTATGGTGCGTAGGATTTAAATCTAACAAGTGGGATTTTAACCCAACCACACCACCGAAGCCCAGTCTGAGAGCAAGTTAAAATTTGGCACACAATTTAGTCAAACCAACCCCACATCAACAGCCAACAAAGCACCAAGTGGCCCATTTTAAACGGCTCGTGGGCGACATTGGCGATTTAATGGTTTGATAAATTTCACCCAAACCAGAAAGAATCTCACCGACATAGGTCAAAATTGTCACCCCCCGTGGCCGAAAAAGGCGGAATTTGTAGGATCGATAGTAGGTGGGTGCGATTTGGAGGACAATAATTAGGAAAACTTCTTTGGAGCATAATTCAGTCAATTTTTGACCTTTTTGAGTGCAGAAAGAGCACATCCAAGGGTTTTTTATTGTTTTAGAGCCATTGGAGACATTGTTTTTTCATTATGAGCAATGTGACTTGATGTAAACACATATTTTTGAGCAGAATAAAAGAGACCCAACATTGGAAGTTGGACCAAGAGATGTAGCCCAGCAGAGGTGAACTCCTTAATGATTTTTTGTCTTGTGCATGTTATTATAGTATTGATGTCTTCATTATTTTCTCCAAAATTGAGTTTAAAATCATGTTTATGTGTTAATGTAACTGACAACATTGCATAAAAACCCTAAACATTACACTTTCAATTTTCATCATAACTTCTCAAGTTTACATATAGAGATCATTTTGGTATCAAAGCTTAGGTTATTCGGTTATTCAGTGGTTTTGAGGGTTTAATTTTGATACAAGTGTTTCTGATGCTTACAAGGTTGAAGCTCAAAGGAGGCAGAGGAAAAATTGTGGAGCAAGTCCTAAAGCAAGTTCAAGGAGAGCACATTTTCCAAAATATCCACCACGATTTTCACTTTAAATTTCACCAAAAGCCTCACTAGTCATGGAACATGGAGGAGAGCCTAACAATATGCCATAGGATGAGAAGGATTTCAGAAAGTCATTCTTTGACATGACACCATTGGTGAAAGTTATCTATGAAGAGAGGAATGTTGAATTTCCATGACCTTAGGTCTAGGTTAGAGTCTTAAATCACTCATGCTACCAAACCAAGAATCTAAACCATAAACTACTTTTCACGGTGGAAATATAAAGAAATAAAACATATATGCACACTATACATAGTTTTAAACAAAATTGTACAATAATGTACAATAAACAATATTCATTACATTAAACCAAAATCTAAATAATACAATAGTTTATGGTATACATGATACAATGACAAACACAATGTTGTATCTTGTCCTTTTGGTCCTTCGCTTCCATACTTCTCACTAGTATTGCCTTATTCCATAAAGGCATATACACATCGAGACTCTAGGAGGGCTACCACGCACACCCATTTGTAGACTATACGTGGCATGATCTAATCTTCTCTCTACGCTTGCCAATACCCAAGCTCCAAACTACCATGCTAGCAACAACTTTTTTCCATCAAAGTGTTGCACTTTGGCACCAAACTTCACCCAACCTTCAACTACTCTTCATCCTTCAATATTTTCCTTCTAGGGCTACTTTTGGTAGCCAACACGTTTCCATCAAACAAACATATGGCACCCAATATTTTCCACTACTGAATCTTCTCCTAGTATGAAACTTTACCACCTCGAAAGGTCATACACATGGCATCAACAAGCTGCTGAAAAAACTAAGCCAATCCATTCACACCTTTACCCAACACACATCTTCAAGCACTATTGTTTCACTTTTCTACATTGTTGAATGTTGTACCACTGGTTAGGGAAGACCACGCTGCCCTCACTCTACCATACAATTAGCTCAAATAGCCACTAAAGGCAACGGTCCACCCTAGAAAGACTCCCCCATGCATACGTTACCCTTTAAGTTTTTTTCACACCTAAACAGAGCCCTTAAGTGTATCCAAGTAATGGCTATGGCTTGCAGCCTATTCTAGCAGTGGATTGTACCCTCGGTCCTCCTCAAACAGTTCCACAATGTACCTTAAAACATTCTTCCCACACTCCTATATAATGCAGCCTTTATACCCTCCTAACGTACCTAATAACATCCCTTAACCATGCCTTAAACATCCTAAATCCACCCTTGTTTTCACCTACAACACTCGGTCACATCACAGGAAAATTCTCACGATGTTCCTTGGTTGCCTTGCTGTCTTTTCAGCTCCCTTCTTGTGGCTAAGGCTCCATGAATGTTTTAGAGCTCTGTTGGTGTGTATTTCCCACTCTTGTATTCTTAAATAACTTCGAATCACCCTTAATTTTTATACATATAAGGGGCTCCAAGAATTATTGAAGAGACTCATCTATTGGAATTTTTACACCAAGCCTACATGACTTGGCAACCAATAATTAACTTCTCAACTTCAAAAATCCATTTCTCTTTAACGAGAACTTAGATTTAGACAACCCTCAATGTGTTGGAATTTTACTTTTGGGCACTATCATCCTCATCCATCACATGTCATACCTTAATCATTTTTTTGGCCCAAACCATGGCGGTTTCAAACCCCACATTTGAGTTCCAAGCCCACAAGCTTCCCTTGTCGTGATTTTCCCTCCAAACCACAAACCCTAGGGATTGGAGTGCCTTCCAATCTACATAAATCAACACTCCCTCTTAGCTAGGGAGGTACCTCCATGACTACGAATTATTTCATCTTCGTCATCACTTATGGTAACACTGGCCCAACTCCTGGTGCTCATAATTGCATCAATCCCTATACGTTGAACTACACCCTTCTCGAAAGTGGCATTGTCACTAGAAGCCTCCTGCTTATTTTTCTTCTCCTCTATCACTTTCAAATCTTACCCTGATTCCTTCTTTCAAGATGTTGGAACACCCTTTCTACCCACTGACCATGTGCTCTTCTTAGGATGCATAGTCTCCCTCTAAATCTCCAAACTCCCTCTAGATCTCGACTCCCTTTGAGCCTCTGGAACCTGAACCTTCTTAGAAAACTGTATATTCTTGTCGGGAACATGTACCTACTTCTCTAAATCCTGCACCTTCTCCTGCTCCTATGGAATTTGTATTTCCCCCTGCTTATTTCCATTATCCTCGGGCTTTCCATCTGTCAGCATTTAGAGACCATGCTCTCTAACTCTGAGTATAATCCCATTAGACATGGAGCCTCTGGGCTTGAGTCTTGCTTTCCCATCCTAGAAAAAGACCTCACAACCCTTTCTCTCCATCATCGAGATGAAAATCATATTTGATTCCTCGTAAAAACAAAACATCCTAGACCTGCATCATACATCCTGTCTCCATCCTAAATGACACCATTCCTGATCCTCAGATCTCCAACTGACTCTTTTCACCCAAGACCATGTGAAACTTCGAGTCCCATTCATCTAAAGTACCAAAAAACTCCTATGACACTATCATGTGCTTCGTCACACCATTGTCTACCTACCATCCATCCTCTCAAATAGTAACCTGCGAGAAATGAGAAATCATAGCAACATCATCCTCTTCTAATCGCCTGTAGAGTTCATCTATCTATGTTGAAGCGATTGTCTTCTTTCCTTTCCTTTTCTCTTTATCTTCATCTCGTGTCTTCAAGGGACATCTTAATGAATAATGACTCATCTCGCCACAGTTGAAACACTTGATTTTACTTAAGTCCTTATTTGTCTTACCCTTCATTCTCACTACAAGTGCCACATCTCAACTTCCTTCCTCGATGGCTGAAGATCCTCATCTCGCAACTCTTTATGAATGAATTTTTCTAACAGTCTATTCCAGTCTAGTAGTTTCTGTCTAGCAACGATTCCTTTGATGGAGGGCTTTTATTCCTTAGTGAAACCTTTCAAGGCAATCCTTACCATCTCTACATCTGAAACTTTAACACTGATGGTAGCAAGCTCATCTTGAACTGGAGACAACCTTGTTACTTATGAAGTTGTTCCTTCACCCTTTATTATCTTGGTAGACTTCAACGTATCCTCTAATACCAATACCTGGTTCTTGTTCTTATTCTGGAACAAGTTTTGAAGAGCCATCCACATCTCATCTGCATTGTTCTTCCCAAAAAAATGTGGTATTAAGGAATACCTTACACCATCAAGGATGATAAACCTTGTTTTCGTATCCAAATCTTCCCATATTTCCAGCTCCTTAGGGTCGGTTAGCTTCTTGATCTCTTTCTCGAAAAACACCCAGATTTTGTTGACCTGCAAAACCAACTTGATCCTTTCCTTCCAAGGAGTATAGTTGGAAAACCCTTCTAACTTGTCCTCATATCGAAGACTTGCCTACAACTCCGACATTGTAGTGACTCCTTCACTGACAATGCGACCAAATCCCTCTCACGTTGTACTTTTTTGCAAAAAATATGATTTATTGACTTCCAGGTAGCTCAAACGTGCTCTAAAACCATGTTGAATTTCGATGACCTTGGGTCCAAGTTAGAGTCTTAAATCACTGACACTACAAAACCAAGAATCTCAACCATAAACTAATTTTCACAGTAGAAATATAAAGTTGTAAATCACATATGCACAATATACAAAGTTTGAAACAAAATTTTACAATGATTCACAATCACCAATCTTCATTATATTAAACCAAAATATGAATAATAAAAATTTTTATGGTATAAAAGATACAATGAAAAACATGATGTTGTATCTTGTCCTATCAGTCCTTTGCTTCCATACCACCCACCATTAGTGCCTTAGTCCATAAGGGCACATACACATCGAGACCTTAGGAGGGCTGCCACCTAACATTGTTTCATGTCCATTTGTAGAGTTTACATGGGTTTATCTAATCTTCTGTCCTAGCTGGCCAATACTCGAGCTCCAAACTTTCAGGTTAGCAAAAATATTTTTCCATGAAAGTGTTGCACTTCGTCACCAAAATTTACCCAACCTTCAGCTACTCTTCGTCCATAAAGATACCTTGTTTAGGGCTAATTTGGGTATACAACGTGTTGCCCTCCAACAGACCTACGGAACCCAATCTCCTACACTACCAAATATTCTCCTAGTATGACATTTCACCACCTCGAAAGGTCATACACATGGCTTCAACATGATTATCAACAAAATGATCCAATCCGGTCATACCTTGACCCAACACACATCTCCAAGCATTGTTGTTTCACTTTTCTACACTATTGAATGTTGTACCACTGGTTAGGGCACACCATGTTGCCCTCACTCTACCATACAGTAAGCTCAACTAGCCCCTAAAGGTTGTGGTCCACCCTATAAATACTTCCCCATCCATACGCTGCCCTTTAAGGTTGGTGTCCACCTAAATGCATCCCTTAAGGGCCTCCAACTATTGGCTATGGCATGCGGCCTAGCCCTGCACCGGATTGTAGTCTTGGTCCTCCTCAAATGGTGCCACAATATGCCTTAAAACAATAGTCCCACATTCCTCTATACTGCGTCCTTCCTGCCCTATAAACGTACCCAATAAAATCCATTAACCATGCCTCAAACAACCTTAAAACCACCCTCGGTGTCACCTACAGGAATCGATAGCATCACAGAAAAATTCCCACGTTGTTCCTTGGCTCCCTCATTGTCTTTTTAGCTCCCTTGTTGTGGCTAAGGCTCCACAAAGATTTCAGAGCTCTCTTAGTGTGTATTTTCCACTCTTGTATTCTTAAATGGCTCCAAATAAACCTTAATTTATAGTCATATAAGGGGCTCCACGAATTATTGAAGAGACACATCTATTGGACTTTTTTACACCAAGCACCAATAATTAACTTGACAACTTCAAAAATTCATTTCTCTTTGATGGTAGCTAAGATTTAGAAAATTCTCAATGCGATGGAATTTTATTATTGAGAATTATCATCCTCATCCATCACATGTTGTACTTTCATCATGGTTTTGGCATGAATCACAATGGGTGAAAAATCCCAAACTTGGGTTACAAGCCAACAAGTCGCCCTTGTGGTGCTTTTCCCTCCAAACCTTGAACCCTAGGGCTTGGATAACATCCCAAGCTACACAAATCAACAAGGAATAGAAGGTTGAAAGGTGACAGCTCCAATCCTTCAAAGGGAGAAGGAGATAAACCTCCAAAAGGAGATGGAGGAGATGGAGATAAGTCTCCAAAAGGGAATGGAGGGAATGATGACAAGCCACATTTAACTCCACCTTTTTCTTCACCTCCATCCTCAACACCATATTCACCCTTATCATATTCTACATCAACCCCTTCACAAACCCCTCCACATTCTCCAAAGGGGCATGGTAAAACTCCACTTTTGAAGCTTGACATAAAGTTTGAATTTCCTATGTATAATGGAGAAGTAAATGCTGAGAAATTAGATAATTGGGTTTGTCAAATTGAAGTGGTATTGCAGGATACAAAGGATCAAGGATGATGAGACCAAGATTCAGCTTGCTTCATTAAGGTTGAACAGTGCAACACTTATTTGGTACGAAGTCAGACTCAAGAGAACATTAAGAAACATGGTAAGGTTTTGTCCTATTGGAATGATTTTTTTATTGCATTAAAAAGACAATTTTATGCATTAGCACATATGCAGAATGCTATCATGGATTGGAAACTCTTTAGGCAATTAAAGTGTTAGAGTATGGTAAGTTATACCCAAGATTTTAGAAAGAGAGCATTTATTTTGGGTGTAGATTTATCCTCTCAGGACACTTTACTGAAATACATTAGAGGTTTACTTAGCTACTTGAGACACATTACTCTCATGTTTAACCCTACAAATTTAGATGAATTTTGTATACAGGCGACACATATGGAAGAAAGAGGGGAAAATGTTTCAAATGAAGCAAGTGAGAAGACATTTGAGTTTGGAGAAAAAGGAAAAGGAAAGAAGAATTCTACCATCAAGATGGATAAAGAAAAACTCACACACAAACATTGTTCCCAAGAGGATTGCGATGAAGATCATTGTTGGAAACTTCATCCTAAGATGAGACCAAATTTTTTTTTAAACAGGGAGAAAGAAAAGATAGTTACAACTACAAAACATGATTTAAGATTAGATACTGGGGATGAAACAAATATCATAACCATGGGATTGAAAGGTATGGACATTGCAAGTAGTAGTTATTCAAATAGTCTTAATGATACCCAATATAAAAAAAACAAGAATTGAGATTTTCCACATTAGAGTTATTTCAAAACATACCAAGATAGATACATTGTTCGATAGTGGTTCAAAATAAAACCTTATCTCTAAAGATATTGTCAAGTATTTGAATTTAGAAACCATTCCTCATCTTAAAATTTATCCTTTAGGTTGGGTATGTGAGAATGCAAAATTGCAAGTGACAAGGAAATGCATATTTAGATTTGCAATCACTGTAAACTTTCTTGATGAGGTTGAACTTGATGCAGTTCCGCTTGATATATGTGGTATTGTTTTAGGAAGCACATATATATATGGTATAAGAGCCATTTTTCATCGCCATTATAATAAATATCAGTTTTTCAAGAAAGGAATTGAGTACATTGTTAGAGAACATAGCAATAAATTGATTTTATCTCTTGTGAATGGTGGAAAAATGAAGAGGATTGTTAATGCTAGTCAGAATTTTGCATTTTTAATTTTCAAGTAAAAAGACGTTGAGTAACCTAAAGCCTTTCAAGAATATGAATCAAGTTTGAAATCTGATTTCATTAAGGTTTATAATTCATGTGATAAGATGTTTCAGGAGTTTAACATGTTTCCTCCTAAAAGCGGTAAACAACATGATGTGAAACTACAACAAGATACAACATCATTGAACATTGGTGGAAACAATATGCGAGTGTTAAAGAATGAAAGGGTCAAAAAGAAAATGAAAAAGGTTATTTGACAAATAGGACATTGGTTCAAAAACATATTCTTTTGGTTTTTATAATTTTTTGGCTTTGAATAAGGATGGTGCATGGTGATAACGACCACATTTGGTAAAGAGTCGAGCCAAGTGCAAGGTTATACATGTTAAGCATCATTATGATGACAGTGTTCAAGGTTAAGCGAACTTGAAATTGAATAAGATTCCTTTGAATGAATATTGAGGAGGAAATTTTCAGATTCCTTTAAGGGAATTTTTATTTTCTGAAAATCTTGAAAAATTACAGCAAGATGTCATTTTTGACAGCAAGACAAGGACTCCAAAATCAGAGAAAGCAATCTATTCTTATGAAAATATTAATGAAAGAAATCCAAGAAAAGCTAAGTTGATTGAGAATTGAAGGGTGAGGAAAATGTACCCTCATCTATTTTTTGACTGAGAATGAGCTTTTGGAGGTCCAAAAGCTTCCAATGGGGAGGAATGATTTGATGGACTAGTAAAATTCTCAAATTTCAAAGTGCTCGAAACGTATTGAAACCAACACCAAAGTGAATATCTCTTCGCCCTGAATCTAATGCAACTCGTTGCACTCAAAATCCATATCACATGCTCCCGATGTTGTATTATGACCGAATTGGAAAACATAAGTTTTGGGTTGCAAGTACACCCAATTAGTGGTCCGTACGATGACTAAGCATGACTGTGTTTTCGTCGGCTTATGGTTGATTGACAAGTGTCACATTTTTACTAGCCTATGAATGGTGTGTTACAATTGGCTGGAATGTTCATAAATTGGACCAATTAGGGAGAGCCACATGGGAAAATCCATGGGCGGCCATGTGGCCTCCTACTGGCATTGTAAAATTTGGTATGGCTAAACCAGGCCTCTATGGGGTTCGAACGTTGGATATCAGGGGTGGCAGCACAGGCTCATACCACTGTGACTGATGATACTTACAAAACATAAAATCCCTGGGCGGCCATGTGGCCTCCTACTGGCATTGTAAAATTTGGTATGGCCAAACTAGGCCTCTATGGGGTTCAAACGTTGGACATTAGGGGTGACAGCATAGGCTCATACCACCACGACACTGATGATACTTACCAAACATAGTGAAAAAGGCATATTTAAGGTTTCAATGTATGTCGTTTGGGGGTCAGGACTGGGGTTAACCCATGGCCCCCAGTGCATTCAACCATGATACATGGTTGGCAGACAGGATCTCGGGGTTAACCTCGGCCGCAACACCATATATCAACAACCAACACCATTATTGTAACATTGAACCATATTATATCACAACACATATATTATTGCAATACCATATGTCATATCACATATTTTTTTCCAAACTTTATGTTAAACCATAACCAAAGTCCAGAGTGGAGATTTATGTAATGTTTTACTCAATTAGCCCAACAGAGTATAGGTTAGCATATGTATCAGTCAACACATGTGAACAATTTACGGTTAAGTTATATGTTCTAGCAGAGTCATGGTGGAACCATGGTTGGAACAAAGACTTAAACCTTGGTGGTTCCTGGGAGTCAGCATATGTAAACATGTTTTAGAGTTGCGGTTAAGTTATGTGTTGGCACAAACCTCGACAGAAACCAAAGTTCTGGAACCCGACCAAGGCAACCATGGTAAAAGGTTATGGTGGGGTTTTTTTACTGTTTATGGTGCGAAGAATTAAAATCTAACCAGTGGGAGTTTAACCCAACCACACCACCAAATACAAGTGTGAGAGCGGGTTAAAATTTGATGCACATTTCATTCAAACGGTATTCGCATCCAACGGCCAGAAAAGCGCCAAGAGGGCCTTTTTGATTGATTCGTGGGATAGATAGGAGATTTAATGGCTTGAAAATTTGCACCCAAACTAGTGGGAATCTCGTGGGCATGGGAAAAAATTGTCGCTCCACATGGCTGAAAAAGGCAAAATTTGCAAGATGGATAGCAGGTGTGTGCGATTTGGAGGACAGTTAGCAGGAAAATTTATATGGAGCATAACTTAGTCAATTTTTGACTTTTTGAGTGCAAAAGGAGTCGAGCTAAGGTTTTTTTACTATTCTAGAGCCATTGGAGACATCTATTTTGCATTCTGAGCACTGTGACTTGATGTAAACACATATTTTTGATCATTATACCCGATATATATATATATATTTTCAAAAATACTGATTTAAGCATAGATATATTCACTTCTAAATTAAGATACTTTTCATGGTTAGAGTATGGTTGTATCCACATCCCTTAGATGAGGAGTTAAGTTCACTGCCACCAAACCTTGCATTAATGTTTAACCCCCATTAGTTAGCTCATTTTCATAACAACGCATTATGATTGAGTGAAGTTTTTAAAGAGAACTATGGCTAAATAATTTGATTTAGATATTCAAAATATTTTGAAGAATATAAAGAAATTCATAAACATAATAGATAATATATAAATACACATGAAATTAATTATGAATACAATATGATACAATTAGGGGGCTTGTTGTATAAATCTAAGTAGGGGTGTTTTTTTTACTACTAGAAATGTTTTTTTTTATAAGTCATGTTCTCTATATATATGCTATATTTCTTTTTCATTTAAAAATATTTTTTTCGCAAAGCATATTAATGGAAAGGTTTTACATCATGTTATTATATGTAAGGTATGTTCATGGGTTTCGGTTTTGATGTTGTTATGGTTGATAATACAAGATGGTACATACTTTTAATTTCTAAAAAGAATTATTAATTGAAAAAGGATTGGATCACCCTAACCCTATCACTTTTGAGCACCTTAATTCTATCATTTGCAAATGTTATGCTTATAGAATTCCCAAGGTGAATTATTATTATGGAAGTTAGTGGTATTGGTACTTTTTATCAAGATTCTTTAGAAAATAGGTTATTTTCTTATCTCTAGGGTGATGTCAATATGTTGATTAGTTAAGATGCTTATCCTTATGATTGGGACCTGATAAGTTTTCTTTTTAGCATGAGTTCCATACATTGATTAGTTAATATGCTTGTTCTTATGATTGGGACCCTAATAAGTTTTCATTTTAGCATGAATTCCCTCTATTGTGTTTTCTTGACTTACTTTTTGGCTTTTTTTTTCTTCATGGGCTAATGTTGAATATGGTTAATTATTTAACTATATTTAGAATTTATATGATCTATAATCCAACATCTAAGTATTTATTTACTTTAACTAAGTTGGCATCTTTTTGAGCTATGGTATTAATTGGAGCCATATTTGTTTCCTTCTACTCAACTAAGATTTTTTCAATTCTTTCAATTGACTTTGATGTTTCTTTCCTTATAAGCTATTTTAGCTCCTTTTTCAGCAACACAATTTTATCTTTTAACATTTTAATCTATGTGGTCAAGTTTTGATTGGGATTCTTAAAGTGAAAAATTCCTAGTTTGTATCTATGAAAACCTTGTGAAATTATTTTTAAATATTTTGGGTTGACTTCTGATTATTTTGGAGGCTGACCCTTGATAAATCATTAAGGTATTAAGATATTACTAAATTAGAGTTTATTGTAACATTCTATCATGCTATTTTTCTTTGTTTTATGAGAATTCTAAAAAAAAATTCCTAGTTTGTATCTATGAAAACCTTGTGAAATTCCTTTTAAATATTTTGGGTTGACTTTTGATTATTTTGGAGGCTGACCCTTGAGATATCATTAAGGTCTTATGATATTACTAAATTAGAGTTTATTGTAACATCCTATCATGCTATTTTTCTTTGTTCTATGAAAATTCTAAAAAAAATTCCATTGTATCGATAATAAAAATATTTAATACTTCTAGTGAACGAAAATTTTATTTCACTATCATCATAAAATAAAGATCTCAAATTGAATATAAAAGTGAATTATTATATAGAAGTACAATTTCCAATATTCAATTGCAAGTTAAGTATATCATATTATCTTTCATCTCAAAAACCTAAAAGATCTCAAATTGAATATAAAAGTGAATTATTATATAGAAGTACAATTTCCAATATTCAATTGCAAGTTAAGTATATCATATTATCTTTCATCTCAAAAACCTATATTTTCAATTGTATTTGATATAAAAATACTAATTAATTAGTAAAATCTATCATAATATAATTATTATTCATAATAAAAACAATAAAAATCAAAACAATATATCTTATTAATGTCCTTTTAAGTATAAATAATTTTATTTTTACTTGTTTCTAAATATGGTTTTCATTTAGTCCAAAGTTCCATAAAATTTTACTCTTCAAACTTAAATATTATTAAGTTTTTATAATATTTCTTTTAGTTAAACTTTTTTATAAACATCTTTTATTATTATTATTTTTTTCTAACAATATATATCTCATTGTTAAACTTCTGAAATCATGTATATTTTGTTAGGAAAGCCCAAAGTTTCTCATTCCTCCTTAGTCTTTTTATAATACTTATATATATATATTTCCTTGGGATTCTTCTACATAATACTTTTTAAAAATACTTGACTAACTTCGTAACTTTAAATATTCTTGCTCAATACCTTGATATATTTTAATTTTACTTAGACCTTCCTTCTTTCTTTTTTATATATATATATATATATATATATATATATATATATATATATATATATTTGAATCACAAGTCAAACAAAACCGCTTTTAAAAGTAATCCTTGGAGGCGTAAGTCAATCAACGTGCGCGAGTCTCTCTCTCTGAATTTTCATATTTGAATCATAAGTCGAACAAAAACCTCTTTCAAAAGTAATCCATGGACGCGTAAGTCAATCAACGTGCGTAAGTCAATCAACGTTTTTAATTACTTGAGAATGGATCACCGCTTATATTTTGTAGGTTATTATTATTACGACCTCTTAAAATATAGATGCTCAATTCGATGTTAGATTTAATTTGATTTCTCCATAATAGCCAATGAGTGTTTTCAAATGGATACCTATTTGTTAGGAAAGCCCAAAGTTTCTCATCCCTGCTTAGTCTTTTTATAATACTTATATATATATATATATATATATATATATATATATATATAATTCCTTGGGATTCTTCTACATAATACTTTTTAAAAATACTTGACTAACTTCGTAACTTTAAATATTCTTGCTCAATACCTTGATATATTTTAATTTTACTTAGACCTTCCTTCTTTCTCTTTTATATATATATATATATATATATATATATATATATATTTTGAATCATAAGTCAAACAAAACCGCTTTTAAAAGTAATCCTTGGAAGCGTAAGTCAATCAACGTGCGCGAGTCTCTCTCTGAATTTTCATATTTGAATCATAAGTCGAACAAAAACCTCTTTCAAAAGTAATCCTTGGACGCGTAAGTCAATCAACGTGCGTAAGTCAATCAACGTTTTTAATTACTTGAGAATGGATCACCGCTTATATTTTGTAGGTTATTATTATTACGACCTCTTAAAATATAGATGCTCAATTCGATGTTAGATTTAATTTGATTTCTCCATAATAGCCAATGAGTGTTTTCAAATGGATACCTATTTCAACTAGAATTACAATATTAGTTTGTATTTTTGTTATTTGCTCTCTGAGTTAATATCTTTCACTCTAAGTGCAACATTTTAGTAGATTTTCTTTTTAAATTTACTAATTTACCTAACCATCCTAAACCATGTCAAGAAGTGCTACTTTATGGAAACCATGAATCTACAATTCTATTTCTATTTCAGGTTTAACTTTCTCCTTTTTATAACCTTGAAATTTTTGAGAAGACGTGACTTCTATGTTATTTTTCTTTTCTGAGGCTTAATAGAGAGAACTAAACTTCAATTACTCAACCTCTTCGATGGTTAATAGTGTATGTAGGAGCAGTAGGAGAAAAATTGTCCATTAATTTAATGCTTATTATTTGTCCAAGAGTCGATATCTTCATACAAAGTTCTGGATGGTGGCTTTGTCTACTTCATTTATATATCGTTTTGATATGCACATAGTGTTAAAAGGAATAGTGGTATGTGCCCTAGTTAGGAACACAACACACTAGAGAAGCCCAACACTAAAGAACTTTGCACATCATAAATATAACCACAGTGAAATCAATAACAATACACAATATTTAAGGCCAAATCTCGATCTTTATTAGTATACTAATAAAATAATCAAGGGGATCCTATACGAGGGATCAAGGCCCTTCAAAAAATTGTATACAAACTAGTATACAACAACTAGGTCTTCAGATCTATTCCATCATACCTACAATCTACCCAATAAATAAAAGGGCTTCCCTCTTCCTACAAAGAAATAACAAGCAAGATACTAACTTACCTAGGCTGCTCCTTTTGCCCATAGACTTTAGTATGAATGTTATACCTTTTTGTATAACTTGACCTTTGGGTGCTACAAACTTCTTTTTTCATATTTGGCTTACTCTTTTAGGCCAAATATTTTAGTATATCTCAACTACCCACGTGTCGAACAATTAGCCTCACTATCTAGACTTTGGCCACTACATAGTCTTATTGTCCAATCTTCCCTAGGCCTTAACAACCCTTTCCTAGACTTCCACCACCATTTATCTATCCTAACTAGGGCAACTAGACCATTTTCCAACTCTTCTCCAAGCCATGGCCACATCTGATTCCTATAGTTTATAACCAAATGCTTTCCTAGTTGCTACAACAACCCTAATCTTCCTTGGATAAGTATCTTATAAGTGTGTCTAAATTTGGCCTATCATAACTGCTTGTGGCCTCCTTCATGAGGCCCTACGACCTTGTTTCCATAGCCACATACATCCTTCTTGAGACCCCTTCATTAGACCCTCAGATTCCCTTTTGAGGCCTATGGCTCGGGACTTTCCTACTCTAGGTTGTGGATTTCCTATTGCAACTCTCTTCCAATTGATCTCAAATTTCAAAACATAATAGAGAAGCCCTCAATCCAGCCCTTACTCACAAATAAAACTTAGCTAGTCTTCATCTATTGAATGTAGATCCTTTAGCTCACCAAGACATAGAAAACTTGACCTCTCTTTTCTAGTTGCGCCTCTCTCTGGGGAAAATTATGTTTCTCAAAAATGACTCCATCCACTTGTGTATCTAGGCCTCTCCTTTGGTCTCTTATTTATACTTTTGTGTGAGTGATATTGGGGATTTTCCTTTCCCCTTAAGAATACCAAATTTTACCACTCAATGATAAGTTAGGTTAAACAATTATTTAACTTAGGTCTTAAGCCCACAAATTTGGCTCAAAACCAAAGCCAGTTAGGTAGCATTCCCAACCGACCAACTTTTTTTGGGTTTCCTCCACTCAAAAATACCTCTGAACTACCCAAATTTCAACTATCACTCTTAGTGAGGAAGGTATTTCCATCAATCGAAATCTCCATCTCCATGACTTTCCTTGCATACTCATGACTATCCTCGCATGAGTCACGACTTTTCCTTGCATGGTGATGATTTTCGTCACATGTGCCACATCTTCTTTTCTACATGTCCAATATTTATCTTGCATGTTGCATGATTTTCCTTGCATGCAACATGAATTTTCCTTCCAGGTCCATGAATTTCCTCGCATGGGCTATGAATTTCCTTGAATTGTGCACCACCATGAGTGTCCTTACAAGGTTCATGAATTTCCTTGCATGGGTTGAAAACTCCACTCTCTCACTTCAATATGAAGATTATACTTCCATTGGGTGGTTAATAGTCCTTCACTTCCTTCCTCTAAAGCTAGACTCCCTTTGAAACTACACAACCTCCACTGACTCACTCTACTTTCCCTCCTATAAAGTGCTGCTACTGAACATGTGTCCTTCCAAAGTCAGTCTAGAGTTGTGATTGAACACTAGATCTAATCAACTCTAGACCACCACAAATCAACTCTGCATGAGTCCTCATCCTCCTAGGTAAAATAATTCATGTGCACATGGCTCCACTGTCGAATGTACAACTCCACAACCCAATGAAGATACTAACTGATGATAATCTTGTGATTTGCATGAAGATACCTCGTCCATGCCGAAGCACCTTCTCTACTAAACGTTTTTCTCCATTTATAGTAGTTTCACATCTCCATCTTAAGATGCTTCACATGCACACTCTAATCCATGTCCTCTTCAAAGTAGCTTTGATACCCTATTGAAAGTTTCATACCCTCTAGGTCTAGTATGTGCCCTAGATGGGAAAAAAACACACTAGATAATCCCAACATTGTTCTCAATGGAGTATGTTAGTGTTGTTGTGCTAATTACTCTTTCAGATTATGAATTCATTGTCTTATGTGTCCTTTAGGGTTCAACTTTTCTTGCAAATTATCAAGTCTCGTGAGTGTTTTTCATGTCAATCTAGTGAGTAATTTAACATAAAAACAAGAGTTGAAAAACAACAAATAAAGTACAAAGCATCACCATACATAACATTAACACGGGTATTTGATGAAGGAGTACACCCCTCGTGGGCTACATCTCCTTGGTTCATCTTCCATGGCTTGGGCCTCTATATTATGCGAAAATTGTCAAATTTACCTATTTACAATGTTCTTTTGCTTGTATAACTTGCTCCAATGAGTACTGAATGGCTCAAAATGGCCAACTAGCCTCTTTCTGAGCCTGACTTAGTCGAAAAATCAAAAAATTATGACCATTTTAATTTTCCCACTATTTCATGCCCTAAACTAGCTAACCGCAACTAAAACTAATAGTCTTTCAAATTGGGAATCCACCAAGTTAGTCCACAATTAAAATTAATTGGGATTCTTATTGCTAATTAAGCACACTTAAGTTCTAAATCCGCACTTAAGTTAATCCACAATTAGAATGGAATTAGGCACTAATTAAATATGGATTACGGTTAATAAACCGTGATTAATGGTTTAAACATCCACTTAGTTCTAGAGCTCTGCCGGTGGTCATGGTACAATGGTTCTATGGACCGGGGGTTTGGCCTTTGGGCTTGGCCCCCGCCTACCCCCGCCATAACGCAAAGTTTAATTCAAATATAAACAAGATCTTTTGAAGGTTAAGATCCATCAGACAGGTGGGTTGGTAATGTGTGCGGCTGTGAGGTGGGAGTCCGCGGGGTCCAACCCTGGCACCTCCACCCTGAATTTGGATAAAAATTTTGCACCACCTTGGAACCTTGAGGGGGGGGGAGCATGTGGTGGCCCCAAGCCTCACCACATGTCCTCACCCAGTTGGCCATAATTAAACCAATAAAATTACACCACATCACCCCAATTCAGACTAGTTCCATTCTGCCACTTGGAAACTTACCATTCATGAGAAAAAATTCCAAAAAAATGACCTTGCACAGTCATCATTCCATGTCAGCAGTATGGACTACTGACTGGGCATTTGTATGTCATTTTTAAAAAAGTTTGCTTATCTAGAAAAGCGGACAAAAACTCGTTTTTGGGAGCTTACGGCGACCATTTTTCGTGAAACGAAGTGTGCTAGACTTAGAACGACAAGAAATACGTGGTTGTTTAGGTTCCAAGCCAATATAAGAACTTTGATTTTTGAGCATAAAACTGAGCCCCTGATCATTCCTCCCCACTGAAAGATTTTAGACCCAAAAAGATCATATTCAATTGTTGAACAGGTGAGGGTACATTTCCCACACCTTCCCAATTTCAATATATTTTTCCTTTGAAGGATTTGTTCCTTTAAGCCTCACTTGAAGATAGTCGACACTTCCTCTTGTCGATGTCCTTGTCCTCATGTCAAGTATGGTGTCTTGTTGTAGCTCAACAAAGAAATATGGAGAAAAATATTCAATAGATGGCACCTAAACATTCTCTCCTTGATATTTAATCAAGGAGGCTCATACAATCTCAAATTTTCTACATTAACAACTGAATAAATTTGCATGTATGAAGGTAAATCAAGCTTGAAGGCATTGTTACCAATCTTTTACAGAATTTTAAAAGGACCATAACAGACTGGTTTCAACTTTTTACCTTCTCCTTGAAGCCTTTCTTTGCTATTGTGAAGATAAACTTCATCACCAACTTGAACTTATGATCCACCTGATGTTTTTCATGTCTTGCCTTGTACTTTCCTTGACTTTTATATAGTTGCTATTGCACTGTTTGATGAATCAAATGAATTTTATCAATGAATTTCTTTGCTTTATCTATGTTGTTATGTCCATCAATAGCTACATCTTTCCCGAGTATGAAATCCAATGACAACTTTGGAAAGTAACCAAGACATGCCTCAAATGGAAATATTTGAGTAGAAGAATGTTTTGCACAGTTGTAAGCATGTTGAATGTAATGCAACTGTTCATCCCACAATTTAGGATGTTTGCTGTAATATCCTCTGAGAATATGAATGATTGTTCTATTAACCACCTCGGTTTGACTATCTGTTTGTGGATGAAAGGTTGTACTCTTCTTCAACTTAGTGTCCATCAAGTCCCACAAACTTGACAAAAAATTCCCAACAAATCGAGAATCTCGATCACTTACAATAGATGCAGGCAACCCAAAATGAACCCAAACATTTTGAAAGAAAGGAAGAGTTTATTCCTCAGCTCTAACTTGATCTTTACATGGCATCAAAATACACATTTTCCTTAACCTATCCACAACTACATACAAATAATCATGACTTCTTTTCGATAATGGAATCCCTCCTACAAAATCCATAGAGATACTCTCACATGGACGTGAAGGAACCAGAAGTGGTGTGTGCAATCCTAACTTCCTATTACCAAGCTTACTGAATGCACAAAAAGAACAACGTTTAATAAAACGTGACACACTTTCAAGCATACGAGGCCAATAATGATTTTCCATTGTTTTTCTTACACCAAACTGTCCCGAAATAAGAGAAGTGTGTGCTTCCTTTATGAAATTCTCTCTCTCACCCTGTGGAATACAATATTTCCTAATTGATACAACAAGTTATAATGAACATGATAATATAATTCCTAGAGTTGTGATTGAACACTAGATCTAATCAAATCTAGACCACCACAAATCAACTCTGCATGAGTCCTCATCCTCCTAGGTAAAATAATTCATGTGCACATGGCTCCACTGTTGAATGTACAACTCCACAACCCAATGAAGATACTAACTGATGATAATCTTGTGATTTGCATGAATATACCTCATCCACGACGAAGAACCTTCTCTACTAAACGTTTTACTCCATTTCTAGTAGTTTCACGTCTCCATCTTAAGACGCTTCACATGAACACTCTAATACATGTCCTCTTCAAAGTAGCTTTGATATCCTATTGAAAGTTTCATACCCTCTAGGTCTAGTATGTGCCCTAGATGGGAAAAAAACACACTAGATAATCCCAACATTGTTCTCAATGGAGTATGTTAGTGTTGTTGTGCTAATTACTCTTTTAGATTATGAATTCATTGTCTTATGTGTGCTTTAGGGTTCAACTTTTCTTGCAAATGATCAACTCTCGTGAGTGTTTTTCATGTCAATTTAGTGAGTAATTTAACATAAAAACAAGAGTTGAAAAACAAAAAATAAAGTACAAAGCATCACCATACATAACATTGACATAGGTATTTGATGAAGGAGTTCACCCCTCGTGGGCTACATCTCCTTGGTCCAGCTTCCACGGCTTGGGCCTCTATATTATGTGAAAATTGTCAAATTTACCTATTTACAATGTTCTTTTGCTCCTATAACTTGCTCCAATGAGTCCAGAATGGCTCAAAATTGCCAGCTAGCCTCTTTCTGAGCTTGAATTAGTCGAAAAATGAAAAATTTATGAACATTTTAATTTTCCCACTATTTCATGCCCTAAACTAGCTAACTGCAACTAAAACTAACAGTCTGTCAAATTGGGGATCCACCAAGTTAATCCATAATTAAAATTAATTGGGATTCCTAGTGCTAATTAAGCACACTTAAGTTCTAAATCTGCGCTTAAGTTAATCCACAATTAGAATGGGATCAGGCACTAATTAAATATGGATTATAGTTAATAAACCATGATTAATGGTTTAAACATCCACTTAGTTCTGGAGCTCTGCTGGTGGTCATGGCACAATGTTTATATGGACCAGGGGTTTGGCCTTTGGGCTTGGCCCCAACCTTCCCCCGCCATAACACAAACTTTAATTTAAATATAAACAAGATCTTATGAAGGTTAAGATCCGTTTGGTAATGTGTCCGGCTGTGGGGTGGGAGTCCGCGGGGTCCAACCCTGGTGCCTCCACCGTGAATTTACACAAAAATTTTACACCACCTTGGAAGTTTGGGGGGAGGGGGGGGGGCATTTCTTGGTCCCAGGCCTCACCACATGTCCTCACCCAGTTGGCCATAATTAAACCAATAAAATTACACCACGTCACCCCAATTCGGACCAGTTCCATTCTGCCACTTGGCAGCTTAACATTCATGGGAAAAAATTCCAAACAAATGACCCTGCATAGTCATCATGCCATGTCAGCAGTACGAACTGCTGACTAGGCATTTGTATGTCATTTAAAAAAAAAAAATCTTATCTAGCAAAGTGGACAAAAACTCGTTTTTGGGAGCTTACGATGACCATTTTTCGTGAAACAAAGTGTGCCAAACTTAGAATGACAAGAAATACGTGGTCGTTTAGGTTCCAAGCCAATATAATAACTTTGATTTTTTAGCATGAAATTGAGCGCTTGATCATTCCTCCCCACTAAAATCTTTTAGACCCAAGAAGATCATATTCAGTTGTAGAACATGTGATGGTACATTTCCCACACCTTCCCAATTTCAATCCATTTTTCCTTTGAAGGATTTGTTCTGTTAAGCCCCACCCGAAGATAGTCGACACTTCATATTGTCGATGTCCTTGTCTTCGTGTCAAGTATGGTGTCTTGTTGTAGCTCAACAAAGAAATATGGAGAAAAATATTCAATAGATGGCACCTAAACATTCTCTCCTTGATATTTAATCAAGGAGGCTCATACAATCTCAAATTTTCTACATTAACAACCGAATAACTTTGCATGTATGAAGGCAAATCAAGCTTGAAGGCATTGTTACCAATTTTTTCCAGAATTTTAAAAGGACCATAAAGGACTGGTTTCAGTTTTTTACCTTCTCCTTGAAGCCTTTCCTTGCTAATGTGAAGATAAAATTCATCACCAACTTGAACTTATGATCCACCTGATGTTTTTCATGCCTTGCCTTGTACTTGCCTTGACTTTTATCTAGTTGCGATTTAACTGTTTGATGAATCAAATGAATTTTATCAATGAATTTCTTTGCTTTATCTATGTTGTTATGTCCATCAATAGCTACATATTTCTTGAGGATGAAATCCAATGAAAACTTTGGAAAGAAACCAAGACATGCCTCAAATGACGATATTCAAGTAGAAGAATGATTTGCACGGTTGTAAGCATGTTGAATGTAATGCAACTGTTCATCCCACAATTTAGGATGTTTGTTGCAAGATCCTCTAAGAATATGAATGATTGTTCTATTAACCACCTCAATTTGACCATCTGTTTGTAGATGAAAGGTTGTACTCTTCTTCAACTTAGTGTCCATCAAGTCCCACAAACTTGACAAAAAATTCCCAAGAAATCGAGAATCTCGATCACTTACAATAGATGTAGGCAACCCAAAATGAACCCAAACATTTTGAAAGAAATGAAGAGTTGTTTGCTCAGCTCTAACTTGATCTTTACATGGCATCAAAATGCACATTTTCCTGAACCTATCCACAACTACATACAAATAATCATGACCTCTTTTCGATAATGGAATACCTCCTACAAAATCCATAGAGATACTCTCACATGGACGTGAAGGAACCAGAAGTGGTTTGTGCAATCCTAAATTCCTATTACTAGGCTTACTGAATGTAGAGAAAGAACAATGTTTAATAAAACATGACACACTTTCCAGAATACGAGGCCAATAACGATTTTCCATTGTTTTTCTTACACCAAACTGGCTCGAAATAAGAGAAGTTTGTGCTTCCTTTATGAAATTCTCTCTCTCACCTTGTGGAATACAAATATTTCTGAGTTGACACAACAAGTTATAATGAACATGATAATATAATTCCTCAACTTGGCGAAGTTGACTCAAGTTTGCATAAACATCTTGAAATTCATTGTCGAATGCACATTGTTCAATGTAACTTTCACATAAAACAGAAGTATTCTTGAGTAAAGTAGTTGCATTAATAATAAGCCTAGAAAGCATATCAACAACCTTGTTGTATATACCTTTATTATACTCGATAACCAAGTGGAATTTTTGTAAGAATCCCATCCATCGAAAGTGCCTTGACTGTTTCAATATGGTTTGTGATTGCAATTTTTTCAATGGTTGATGGTCTGTGTGAATGATGGTTTTTTTTCCCATCAAATAATGTTTCTATTTCTTCACACATTGTACCAACGCATATAGGTTCTTGTCAGATGTAGGATAATTTATCACTGCACCATTAAACATTTCTGAATGGAATGAAATAGGCAACATGGGTACTCCTTGGATGAAGGATAAAATTTTACATCCAACAAGCGTTGCCGCTTGAAATTTAAGTAAAACCGTAGGGATATAAGTTGCAAATACGAGTTGAAAAAATAGTTTTTTCTTTATTCCCTTTAAAATTGATGATGTAATCTAATCTTATTTTATTATTTGCACCATTATTTTATAATTTCCTTAGGAGACCCATTTTAGACCTCAAAATTCCCCTAATGTGGGAGGGGGGTGCATGGCCACCATCCACCAAATAAATTCAATGGTGAATGTGGCCAGACACCCCTGCATCTTTAATGCCCATCACACACATCATTCCCATAATCATGAAGGCACACCATTTAATATGCCTCGATGACAACAATGGTAAGTGGGTTTTAATGGGCTTACAGTGTATTATCATGTCCATATTTAACGTGGAGAATGTCGTTCTATAATCAAGTGAAATGAAGTTAATTATTCCATCGAATTTCATATTTATTACACAGAAGAAGAGTCGAGGAAGGATGAAATCAAATACCATTGGAATTACACATGATATAGAGGTCTATTAAGGGTATGGAAATAAAAAATGTGGCCAATTATGGCATCTCAAGGCCATGAGATCCCGCTTGAATTACACATGGTGGATTTGACTCCTTGCTAGTGTTTCCCTTTCAATGGTGTTTAATTCTATCCCTTTTTACTACCTTTCATGTTTGTTACTCACTCTCCCACATGGCTAGCTTCTCTACACATATGGCCACCCATCCTTCTCTCTCTTGCAACCCGATTTTCTAGGATTCTCCTTGACGGTTCATCCAATTTTGGGATTCTTAGTGCTACTGTGAACATCCTTGGAATCCCATCCTTTGAACATGTGCACTCACATTCTCCATTGTTACTTCCTTTGTTAGAAAGCCCATCACAAAACAACTTGCATTTCTCATAGAATTGTTTCAAGAATTTTGGTGTATCAATCAACATGCTAAGAAAAAGAGTTCGAACAAATCAAGAAATTTCCTACTATATCCTACCAAAGGATCTAGATCTCATCCAAACACTATAAGGCCAAAATGCCACTAATGGTTTGGGAGGAAATAGATGCAACTTAAAGGGAATTATAGGAGAAAGAGGATGCCTCACACACATATAAATAGCTATTGAAATTAATGAGTGGGTCTTAGATGTTAGTCACACTAGAGGGAGGCTCAACCAATACATGTACACCATTGACATATATTGCACCTAAAGAGGTTGTTGGGATGTGTATTGATGATTGACAACCTTCAACTCACGGTGAAGAATATGGATCATTGACTAGTAGTCTCCCCCTGACCCAAATTTCTCACTAGGTAGTAGCAAAGAATGGATAGCTATGAAAAAATCCAACACCCCAAAAAATATCATGTGTATAAATAATACTTACCAATTCCCATTTCAATATATATATGATGTATCTTAATTTTTTAATATTATTTCAATATTGATTATTAAATATATAAATATTTTGTTATTAATTAATAATTAACAAACTACTTCTATTAATATTATTCTTATTAATTATTGTATACTAACCTATTATTATTATTAAATGAAATTACTTTAAAATCTATTAAAAAAATCATTACTCTAAAATATATGATTTAATTAAATTTAAAATTATTTGAAATTATTTTATCTTTGTTTTTGTAACACTTTTTCCTTATCCTTTATGAATGGTAATTATATTAAAAATAATGGCATATATTATTACTCTTCTCAAAATTAAAATACATTTACATTAAAAAATTACACTACATGCTTAATTACACCATATAACTTGAACAAATTATTTTGATTTTTTATATAATTCTACCTAGAGCGTACCCAATAGTTGTACCAAGTATTCTCCACCTCGCAGCGAAGTTAAGAATGCAATGGTTTAATGAAAAGGTATTGTAAAATGCATAGAATCAAGTTTGAAGTCCAGATTGCAAAAGTTAAAGAAACGTGTATCGTAACGAGTATGATGGTAATACATTTAAAAAGGCATTTGTCTATTAATAAGTGGGGCAAGATATGTCATTGGTCTATTAATAAGTGGGTCTGTATATGTGATTGGTCTATTAATAAGTAGGGCAGTGTATGTCGTTGGTCTATTAATAAGTGCCGCATTATATGGGGCAGTATATGTAATTGGTCTATTAATAAGTGGGGTAATATATATCATTTGATTAAGAAGTGCTACAGTATATGTTATTTGATAAGTAATGTACTGGTCGAATTAGACAAAATAACATATACTGCCCCACCCATTAATAAATTGATAATTATATATAAACTTATAATTATATATTGTTAGCCAGTTTAAAAGTGTTTTTTTAAAGGGTTCAAACGACAGGGTGAGATGTCAACATGGGTACTTGACATGGTCCTGCTTTATTGTCTGTGTTTCAGATGATAGCTTTTACTTTTTGATCGTTCATGTGTTTGATATGATTACACGACTCTCGCTTCGTAGTTGATCGTCCAAGGAAAAGTACCTCTATTGGAGAAGGGCCAACATTATTGGATAAGGCCATTTTGTTTTTATAAAATAATTTCATATACAAAATTACTTTAAGTTTTTAATTTAAATTTTTTTTTAAGATAATTGAATATATTTTGCAAAGGGAATATTTCAATTGCACATTAATTACAATTTTATTCTATCATGATGTATATCAAAAAATAACCACACAAAAATATAAGAGTTGATATCACCAAATTTTCTCAAAAAAAATCTCTAAATTATTTTTTTCTGAAAGGGTTGTTATATTATTGTGTCTACCATGCCATGATGAAAATAGACCATTTCCCAACTATGGTATGACTTTAGGATACATTTTTGGTAAATTTAAGTAACTAAATAATTTTATAAAAAGTCTCTTTCCACGCAAATAAGGAGTTTCATACATTTATTAATTAAAAAAAAGAAATCTCTTTCCACACAAATAAAAAGTTTCATACATTAATTAGCTATCTGGTGAAATTATGGCAATCTTATCTTAAAGAAAAATGGTTTATCCAAAATTATAAGTATGACACAACTAATATAGAAATAATAATATAAAATAGTAATGGATATCCTACAAAATATTATTACTTTTCTTTTTATAGATTAATGATGAGAAGAAGAGGTTTTCTTAAGATTTTTTTATCTGTAATCAGAGCTTATAATTTAGTAATTTTGAATTTTGATAATTCTATTTGTTGTATTTGTAAAAACTAAAATCACCCCCTCTATCATTTCCTTTCATATATTACATGTGATGAAAGTAAGTAAATAAATGAAAATTTTTAAACAGATTACCATTGCAAACTCTTTATACATTATACAATAATTGGGATATTGACTCGTATGGATAGGCGTTGCTTATCCATACTTTTTCGGCACCTCAGATTTCTCGTCACCGAAACTTGGTGCGGGACGAGATTCAGCGGTTGCTTTGCCAGTTTCAGTAATTTCACAATTCTTTTGGATTTTCGCCTTCATGGTGGGGTACTAGAGTAACATGATCCTGCAGTTGCCCTGCATCTGACTGCAACTTTCCTGAATCTAGTGAAAGCGATTTTACAAGCTTTCTGCGACCCTGTGGAATACTCAATCCTTTCCACAGATCATTGGGATGGGACTTCAATTCTCTCCATCTCCACCACCCATCTCCATATCCCCACAAGTTTAAAGCTCTCGCTCTTTCCATCTTTTCCTCTAGTTCCTTCTCGCTTGGCCTTTCCCTTTCTGTAAATCATGTACATGACTAGCTGTGCAGCTCCAAGGCCGAAACGCATTCCATTAGGCATCTGTAAATTGCAGTACTATATTTGTTCGAATCAATAAAATCATATATTTTCTTTCCGTCTAATCTAAACAAAACGAAAAAAAAAAAAAAAAACCTTTGAAGCACTAACCCCGGCAAACACGTCTCTATTGCTCTGATCTCAGTCGCATATTTTCCCATCAATAATATCTACATTCAGCAACTCCATTAAATTGTCGGCATGGAGCATTTCGGATTGGGAAAGTCAAATCAGTCACTGTCTGTTTTTTTTTCTTTCATAGTTTTATTGTATTTGGAGTAGCTCTCCAAGTATATATAGTTTTATCTGACATTAAATCAGAAAACTTGTAAAACCAAATCTCTCCGCCTAGCAATTAGACTACGACTACATCTTCGAGTCTTTTTTTTGACAAAGTTATCCACTGTCCAAATACCCTCAAACCTACTTGTTCGCATATTCATATTTCCTTAATGATCATCAAGTTCGTTGAAATTAGAATATTTGATTTGCTTTTTGCCTTCACTGTCACATATGAGAAGATCATCTTGTGCAGTACAAACTGGAATTGTCTGAAAGATTTTGATGATGGAAATCTATTGTATGTTGATCCATATCTTGAAATATTCCAGGTGCGGAATATTTGTCTTTGCGTTGTGATCATTGACATTATAAAGCGCCACATACATGTACGAAATCCAAATGGAATGCATGCTCCTTTGTCAATGTTGAAATCATTAAAATACTAATAGCATTGCTTGAAATGATATAGCCTTTGTTTTAATTTGTGGTGTATTAGCATGGAACAAGTTCATTCACTTAACTAGGGAAGGGGAAGATACCATAAATCGACCTGAATTGCCACTTATATATAAGTTGTCATTTTCATTCCTACACAGATAATATTATTTTTATTATTAATCGCATATTGTTTTCACGGAGTTATCTAAATAAAATTAATAATAATAATAAAATATATTTTATGAAGGTTTTAAATAAAGAAATAAATTTTAATACTATTATAAAATTTATATGAAATTAATTATTTAGTATATATATTTTTAAGTTGGATAATTTATATTATCTTCAAAAAGATTGATACAAAAAGTTGGTTTGTTTTTATGTCACTAATATGTCACATGAGAAATCAAAGCAATAACATATATTAAACGTTTTCAAATTACTTATTTTATATGCTACTTAATAGACTCTCAAAAGGAAATTATGACTAGAAGAGAAATTAATCTCTAAATTAATAATCATACTAACAACATATTAACTATAAAAAGATTATGCTTCAAAAGTTTGGCTCACTTGGTGTTCATGCTATAGGAGAATTCACTTGAACTGGTGGTTTTGAGTCATTGTTCTTGTTAGAAGAAGAAGAGTCAAGATTTGTTAGGTTATTGACAAGGGTTATGCTGGAAATACTAAGAGGGGGTGAATTAGTATCTAGGTAATTAACCAATTTTTAATTATTAAAAAATCACAAAATTACTAATTTGAGATTGAACGCATAAATATGGAAGATTTATAACTCGAAGAAAATCACTTTCAATTTTTCTTAATATATAAAGAATATAATCAAGTATATCAACTCCAATTGAAACTTTCATAAGAACCAACCTACAACAGACACCAATCCCCCAATTGAGCCCCAACTTAGTGAATTTATGGGCACCAACCCACATGAGACACCAATCCCCTAGTTGAGCACCAACCCACAGGGGACACCAATCCCTTAACTGAGCACCAACTCAAAAAAATTCGTGGGAACCAATCCACAAGATACTCCAATCTCCAGTTGAGCACCAACTCAACTCTAAGTTGTTCTATGGATCTATTGTGTGAAAGCTTCGTGCTAATTCCCCCTCATTGTAAAATATTCATGCAATATGATTAAAATTAAAAAGGCTTGAGAATTGGGGCACAATTCCAAAGTTTGAGGAAGGAGGTTGCTTGGGATTTAAAAGATGTTTGACTTGTTTTATCACAACCAATGAAGGTTGACTGGTGTGCTTTAAATGGACGAGTTTTCCAAATTAATTGAGTTGAAAAAGAATGACAAAGGACCATGCTTTCCTTGGAAAAATCTATAAGGTAGAAAGGATGGAATTAAATAAGAAATGGGTTGCATGAGTAGTTGGGGACAGAGAATTCAACCAAGAATAAGTGTTATGATATTCCGACACATACGAAATATTTAAGTATAACTTGGTCTAGAGTATAGTTAGGTAAAGTGTGTTTCTTTACTATGTACATTTGTAACTTATAATCTGACGGTCACGATATGTATTGATCCCACCGTTCATTCTCTCCTCAGTATTATCGACACTTGATCCATGGCTTAACACCCGATTGGTCCATGATCTCTATTTAAAGAGCATCGAAGGTCATTTGTTCGGTAACCGTTTATGAGAGAAGTTTATGTAAATTTTCTTTCTTTATATTAATAAATTTCCTGAAGTGGTCGCGTGGGCTCAAGTCGTGGATTGTTTCCCTCTTTGAGGGTTTTAACCACGTCAAATATTGATGTACTGATATGTGATCTATTTTTGAACGGTGAACTTTGGTCTTTGATCTAAGGAACTTACCCTGCAAATTTCTACATGGTATCAGAGCTATTTTGAGGGCCATATTCGTTGTTGATCCAAATGCTAAGCCAATTTGACTGCACATGACTGTTGTTTTCTAGATCTACTATTTCTGACCACTTTCGGGCCGGGAGGATTGCTCTTATGTGTCCGGAGCCTCTTTACAGTGATGAACCCCTTTCGTTTAATGCAAAAATATTTCCTATTGCCCAAGTTATGTCATTTTAGATCTGGAGGTATAAAGAAATTTTTTTACAGTTATATTTATTAATCTCTCTGTTTATTTTGGTTTATAGTCTTTTTTTAATTATGGGATCTATACTCCATTCTATACATATGCTCTTTTCTCTGCACTGTGTGCGATCTCGGAAAATCAGAAACAGGAAGACGATATTTTTCCACTACGTATGCTCTTTCCCTACGACTTTGTGCAATCTCCAGAAATAAAAAATAACGAGAAAAATAGATACTTCTTAGTAGGACTAACTGGAAATCTAACGTTATGCCGTATGGTTTGTATTTTTTAAGGAAAAAACACACACATCGAAGAGAAAAAAAACACTTCCTACTTTCAAACAGTTACAAAATCCTTTTACTAGCTCACTTGGTGTAAAGTTACTTTATGAGAATAGAGGCCTTGGGTTCAAGTTTCTTTCTCAAGCTTCCTTTTCTAAAAATATTTTTGTTTTGTTACTTTTCTTAAAAATTCTTTTGGAAAGTTGTCGGCTTTAAAAAGAGGGTTTAATTTTTAGTAAAAGTAACATTGTAAAAGTGAATCTCACTTATTTATAAAAGTGGGTCACATAAAGTAGTTTTTTTTTTAAGTGGGCTTATTGTATTAAGTTTGAAAGGGGAGGGGATTTTTTTTTAAGTACAACTTCATCATCAACTTTCAACCTATCAGGTAACTATTTGGAAACTACTACAACTTTTTTTCAAAAAGGCACAACTTCTTCATCTAGAAGACATTTTCAGAGCTGTTTTTTTTAATCGACCTAATTTTTAGATACTTTTCCATTAGAGCAATTGGTTTCAGCCTTTTCATCTTCAATTTTTTTTAAAATGGAAAACTCATGCTCAGTTATTTTTAACAATGCCAATTATTTCCAATGGATATCCTACAGGGTATACTTATTTAGAAGTAAAGGGCTTTATAGAATAGCCACATGAAAGAATCTAAACCTATCTATGGAGATAAAGCCGCTAAATGGGAAAATAAACAAGATCAAGCATGAGGGTTGATAGGAATGTCCATTGCTCAATATCTTAGATTTCATATCCAAGAAATTAATTCCCCTCATGAATCCATGAAAACGCTAAATATTGTCTTTGGCATTCAAAATGAAATTAGATCCCACCAGCTTGAAAATGAGTTTCTTACTTTGGACCCCAATAATTTCTCCTCTATTGAATATTTTTTGTCCAAATTCAAGACCCTTAGACTTCTTTTAGAAGGTTGTAAGGTCAAAAAGGAAGATGGTAGCCTTATATATTCCATTCTTGCTAAGTTAGGCTCTGCATACTCTGTATTTGTTTCCACCTTCCATTCCATTAGAGAAGCCCTCATTTCTCAAGGAACAACCTACAAGTCCCCCTCTTTTGATGCCTTTTGTGATTATTTGATAAGGGAACAAGAAAAAATATTATACCTTGGTATTATTAATACTGGAAACTCTTCTAAGAAAGCCTTAGCAACCCAAAAACAACTATATCCAAATAATCCTAAGAAGAAACATCCTAAAAGAATGGTCCTAAACCAAACAAGGGTCTTAAGCAATTTTGGCCACAAAATGAAAAAGCAACTCAACAAATTGATAACGAAAATAAAAACAAAGTGAAGAAGATAGATAGAAATTTCAAATTTTGTAATTGCGATGGAAACATAGAGTCAAAATGTTTTAAGAAGATGAAAGCCTTGGAAATAACAATGAAGAAGCACAACATCAATTTGGAGAACTCTTCAACTTCATCTTCAAGAATGGCACTTTCTGCTTTTGGTTGTCAAGCATCAAGATCTAGTTATGAATTGAATGTATCTTCTTCTTTTCATTCTCATGAGTGGCTGATTGATTCTGGAGCCTCTTATCACATGGACAAAAATAAAGCCATGTTTTCTTCTTTAAATGATTGTAACACCAAAAACATTTACAGGGTAAGTTCAGGAAAGTTATCATTAAGTGGAGATATGCTCTAATGCCTCCTTCCTTCTCCTATTGTTTCACCTTTATAAATCCTTCATCCTATCCCAATTTCTTATTAAGGGGGGATGTTAGGATATTCTGACACATCGGAAATAGTCTCCTATTGTGTCACCTTTGTAAATCCTTCAATACTATCCTAAGTTGTTCTTAAGGGGGGATGTTAGGATATTACGACACATAGGAAACAATTAAGTATAACTTGGTCTAGCGTAGAGTTAGGTAAAGTGTGTTTCTTAACTATGTACATTTGTAACTTATAATTTGATGGTAACGATATGTATTTATCTGAAAATTCACTCTCTCCTCAGTATTACCAACACTTCATTTGTGGCTTTATATGTGAAAGTTGTTACACAACCTTCTCCGCTTAACTGCCCTGCTGAAATCATATTTTTCTTTAAATCTAGAACATGCCTTACCTCCTTTAATAGCCATTGGTTTCCATTTTCCTGTTTTACAAGAACCTTACCCATTCCAACAATTTTAAAGGGTTTATCATCACCCAAATGGACTTGTCCAAAATATCCTTAAACATAGTCATGAAAATATTTCTTATCAGGTGTGGCATGGAATGAGGCCCCTCAACCTACTACCCAGGAATCAGTAACATTTTCGAAAGAAAGAATCAAAGCATTTTGTAACACATCACCTGTCACATTTTCTTCATGATTTTTTTCTTGTTTCGCTTCATTATTTTCCCTTCCGAGATCTAAAATCTTTCTTTAGGTGTCCTTTCTTTCCGCATTTCCAGCACACTATCCCCGATCTGGACATGGATCTGCCTTTTCTTGATTTATTGTGATGTCCTGAGCTCTTTCCTCTTTCCATTCTCCTTCCCCTAGAATCTGCACTCAAAGCATTACCTAATGTCTCACCGGAGCTTTTCCGTCACATTTCCTCGCTAAGGATAGCACCGACAACATCATCAAAATTTAAAGTACTAGATCCAGAGACAGAGTTACTAATGGCCATAACTAAACCATTCCAGCTTTTTGGCAATGAGCACAGAAATAAAAGAGCCCTAGCTTCATCATCAAATTTTACCCCTACAGAACTTAGCTAACTAGTAACTGTATTAAAATCATTTAAATTGTCTGCAACAGATCCACCTTCCGACATCTTCATATTAAATAATTGTTTCATAAGAAATACCTTGTTTGAGGCTGAGGGTTTTTCATATAGTTTCGCCAACGTCTGCATCAAACCCTCTATTAATGTTTCCTTCGAAATAGTGAAGGTTACTGACGCCGCAAGAAACAATCATATTATTCCGAGTGCCTTTCTATCGAGAATGTTCGATTCCGCGTCTATCATGGCCGTTGGCTTCTTTTTTTTTCCGCTCAATGGTAGGTACAGATCTTTCTGATACAGATAATCTTCCATCTGCATCTTCCACAGTGGGAAGTTATGGCCGTTAAATTTCTCAACCCTAAACTTACCATCTTAAGCCATTGCTCCCACTCAAACCAAGAACCCTTCTTTCTTGCGAGTTTAGCAGCCAAATATACCTTCGGCTCTGATACCATTTGTTAGAAAATTATATATTATGGAGCAATGCAACACATAAAATATGCGAAAAATATAATCACACAAAACACATAAAAACTAGAGAGACACGGATATACGTGGTTCAACCAGTTTGGGCTACGTCCACCCTAAACAGCCAGTCCTTCCTTTCTATTATCCAGCAAAAATAAAGAGACAAAACCTACAACAAATCCGCTGTAATATCCTCTGTTCTTCCATCACAGTCTCCCTATCTATTTCCCGCTCAGATAATACACATGTAATACACAGTCGCAATACAATAACCTCATATAAAGAGAGGGGGTTTCCGTCTAGGGCAAAAAGCCCTAAAGTAAACATAATTTCTGCCAGCAAATCATCCACCTAATGAACGGCCTAGATTGACTAGAAATTACTATACTTTTACAAGGAAATTTTATATCTGTTTTTAGCTTCGGGGGCGCTACCCTCGAAACCCTCGCCGGGGGACCGCTGGCCCCTGGACCCCCTAGGCGGGGGGTCAGCCCCGCCAGACCCTGCGGGCGGGACAAGTTCCCCCCGCACCCCCCCCCCCGCTACAACGGTGTACAATTTTCCTGGGGTATACATCCAGCTAAAACAAGGATCTCTGAATCAGGATGAAAATCAGGCTCCACACCCAACATGTGGAATTTTCCCCATAATCAAACCCACTTAGCTTGCTACCCCATTTTCAATACCATAGCAACTATTGTTTCTCATGAACCACTCAAGTAAAACTCCCTTCACTCTTTATATTTAAGTATTAAGGTGTTTTTCCCAGTGCATTATATTAGATATCATTTTTTGGTATTCAACTACATTAAGTAAGTCATCATCTATGACCATTTCCATGAGAGGTAGTCGTAAGTGACTAATTTCTCATGATTTTTTAATAGTTCACTTAGCACTTATTGCATCGGGCGATGCCTACAAGGGTGAAGAAGTGGGATTATAGCTAGAGAAATGAATCATATAGCGTCAATCATCACTTCGAGGGCTTGCACCAAGTAACCAGGACTTCTCGGGAGCTGACCCATTCCAGATCGCCTCTAGCTCAAGCATGCTTAATTGTTTAATTTTCGTCATAATCAAGAACATTTTGTGTGTGATTTTTCGAAAGGAAAAATGGATTTTTGATATTTCTAAAATAAAAATAAAAAGGTACAATTTTTAGTTGCATAGTAACTCACTTGATTTCTTAACAAATAATTTATTTTAGCATCCAAAATATGCTTGAGTCATACATAAAGAAGACTAACTTGTTATTGGAAAATAAATATTAAAGAGATTAAAGGAAAAGGATGAAAATAAAACACGATTGCATAATTCTTTAACAATAAAAAATGCAAATGTCCAAAAGTAAAGCTGCCTTTGAGAAAATATCCACTAGAAAATTATGCTCCAAGTAATAGTGAAATATTTGAAGATCATCAAATTGCCATTTTAATTGCTAGATCCTCATTTTCCATTATTCGAATTGAGTGATTCTAAGATCCATCTTTCCATATAACCAATCCACTATTAATTTGGAATTACCAATCAATTTAAAAACCTTCACCTGCTTCCACAACGCTAATGAAAAAACACACCATAGAGGAATCAAATTAGCAATAAATTTCGTACCATTTCCAATTCCCAACTTGCATTTTAGAACCACATTATGAGGAAATATAACGAAAATACCAACCCACAATTCTCTCACCATGGAAGAAACCTCATACTTTTCCTTTAGATACCACCAACTCTCTTATAATTCTTGTCTTTGTCAATTTCAAGGGTTTTATGTTTTCCAGAAAGACAACTCTAGAGTTATGTGCAATTATTTTTGAGCATACAACATCGTTATGAAAGAGAGCTCTTCTTCTCCCTAACTAAATGACCACATCACGAACAATGAGAGAAATTTAAAAGAGGACAAAGTAAATCTATGAAACCAAATCCATAGAATTTCTTTAATAGAGTTCCCAAACTAGCAACTTTTTTACTGTTAGGAAAAACAAAACCACTTTGAAAACTATCTTCATAAAATCTCAAAAAAAAAAAATCAATGGACTCACTGTTATGAGGACATAAAACAAAGAGTCTAGGACCTTCCCCTCTTTTTTTCTACTAAAACATCCCATGTGAGAATTTTCATTTTAAGGAGAAGCTATAAAAAAATATTACATTTCAAGGATCCTTAACCCTTTGAAACTAAATTAAACTAAAATTTTGATTCACGTGTCATAATTTGTTGAATCAAATTATTGTATCTCTTATTTGTCGAAATAACACCACATTTCTTATTTTTAGACCAACAAATATTATCCTCTTCAACCTTTTTTTGTAACTTTGTCCAAATATTTCTATCTATAACTAAAAATATTACATAATATATTACGGTGAGAGATTATTCATTCCATCAACAATTCTAAAGTAAGGTGAGTTGACTATATTATATCCATAACGAAGAGCATCGTTGAAAAACTTTAATAAAAAGAGACTAAAGGCGACTCCATCATGCCAGCTACATAGAGTAGGAGATTGTTTAGAAACTTTAGAAAAGGTAACTACCTAGCAACATATTGAGAAGACTATTGTTTATAGACATAAAACAAGACATGTATGAATTGTAAACATACTAAAAACCATAGATAATAGTAAGATTAAGTAAAAAAACCTGAACACGTAGATTCCTTCCATCTTCAAAACTGAATTTGCGTGCTTGATGAACATTTTAGTCGAGAATGATAACTTGCGAGAGTAGGGCAACATCTATATGGGTATTATTCCTAGGAAGATCAAAGTTTGCACGAATAGTGTTGAGAGGCGTAGTATTGATAACTGCTACCTCTTCCTAATGGTCATTTGAATTAGTGTCTGAGTCTGAAACTACAAAATGTTCCACATGATTGAACCTTACAACTATATCATCAAGGTTATATCATGTCCCACGATACTATATTAATCTCCTCCTCGCTAGCAAATAGTTTGTAGTTATTAACTTTCTTATCATGGATAACCATGTTAATAATTTTCTTCATCTGACGATGGTGAGTGATGAAATGAAGAAAATTAATTCTTCTTCTCCGAAACTTTCCTAGATTTGACACCCATTTTAAACTGCTTCCACTTATCTTTGAGTCAAATAAATATTTTCGATCTCCAAATTGGTTTCTAGATTTATAATTTCCTTTCTTACCTCAATATGGGTAGCATCAAAAAAAACTTCCATTGATTCCCACCCAAAAAGGAACCTATGTCGTGATGAAGATGCCTCAAGAGCACCACCCCTTCATACAGGAAATATTTTTCATGGATCAATGTAATACTAGAGACAAAAAACCTAACTATGAACATATAAAAATGGACAACGACCTAAGTAACATCTCACCAAGAGTGTAGTCTCACCAAGATGAAGAAGGAAAACTTAAATGTAAGACAAGATAAGAAAGTGGGGTAGTAGAGGAGGAGTAATTTATTCCCTTCGTAAACCCACTTTGATGATTCTACCAAAGTTGTGACTACTCTCAAAGACAAATATTGGGAGAGGCCATAACCATATTCAGAACTGAATGGGAAATGTCCTAGAAAAAAAAAAAAAAAACCCACATAAAAGAACTAGGCAGTTTAACGAAACCTCGGTTAGATCAGAGGCTTGTATATTGGATTTCAAGGATAAAAGTAAAACCAATTTTAAGGATAGACCAGTCATCGTGTAGTGCAAAAAGAAAATGAAGAACATTGAGAAAGAGGATGGCCCTAGTTAGTCCCAAGGTTGATATTGCTAAAGGAAACAAAACACTGAGAAACCCAATAATGAGAATGACCAGGAAAGAAACCTAATGCAATGAATTGAGGATAAAGAAGTGATAATTGACCTTAAAACACTCTTACAACCATATTCTTTAGCCACCATTTGTAAACAGTCATAGAGGCCTCGAGTCGATGAGCTACCACTACCATAATGCAACATGAAGGCAACCACCTTTCCAACACACTGCAAGTAGCTTAAGGCCTATATAATGTATTACGAACATGAGGACACCAGTACGATGAATGAGATGAAAGCCATAGAACCTACATGAAAAAGGCCAAGTGTCTAGGTTGACCTAGAGCTCAACCATCCCAAGGCAATGTCGCATGATGATCACAAATGAACCTAAACCACCTGTCAGAGTGTTCCCATCTAGTAACCAATATGCCATGGAAGGAGCTTTCCATATCAAAGAAGACATAAGGAATGATTTTGTTGATGATCCCGGAGCATATGAAAATGCGAAGCCATAGTTGAAAAAGTTTAAGTTCAGGGGACCATTGCAGGTGATCCCAAGTACATGGAGCATGGAGACGCCATGCACATTCCATACAAGGCCTAGTGTAAGGCCTAGTTTGCACACCGGGGGTCTTCGGTCCATTGTACATCTGAAAAAACATATGTAGTTTATTAATATAATAAAAAAAACATTGATGATAGAAGTTGAACACCATATTTAGCATCGTTGTCAATTATAACACCTGTCAAAAGTTAGTTGCCAGAAAAACACCCCCATCGGGGACCTCTTCATCCCTATTTAAAAAAATATAAAGTGTGTGTTTATATCTATATTATTGATAACATTACACATTTTGGTATATTTAAGGGAAAAACATATAACATAGAAGATGATTTATTTTACAATAAAAAAAATACAATTTAGAAGAAAAAATATATAATATATTCAGTATAAGTATATATATATATATATATATATATATATATATATATATATATATATATATATATATATATATATATATATATATATATATTATTTATTTATTTATTTATTAAGAAATTTTATTTTTTTTTAAATCAGGATAAATCTATTTTAATAAGATATTTATGATATGGAGATAGAAATAAAAAAAAATTAAGTGTATTTTTCTTATTTTTATATAATTTAAAAATAATTTATATTTTAAGAAATTTGATTTAAAATTTTTAATCTAACTTGTAAATTATTTTAAATTTTATTTACAATCTATAAATTAAGTTGTTTTCATATTACCTGATATTTTAATAAATATAAAAAATAAACCAATTAAATTAATATTTCCATTCTTTATTTCTTTCTATTGGGATTATTGGGATCATAATTAGTATTTGGTATAAAGAGAAAAAAAAAAAAACTTTATTTCGCATTTATAAATTAAATAGTACATATTTTAATATTTATGTTATATATCTCTTTTATATTACATTGTTTAACTCAAATCATGATCATAATTAAAACTTGAATTCGTATTTATATATTGAAAATCAAAGCTTTTAATATTGATATTTTTAAAATCACGAATTTCGCTCCTCACATTGAATTGTACAAAAAAAAAAAAATTCAAAGAGAAAAAAAAAACCTATTTTATATACTGTATTAGTGCATGTTCATATCAAAATTTCTGCATACACATTCCAGAACTTCCCCATTTTTGGCAGGAAAGAAAAAATCCTGCAAATGTTTTGTTAGTCTTCCCAATATGCTCATGTAACATAATAGTGTGAAATGTGCCCAGAAATAGCTGCTATATGTATTGCCCCATTTACAAAACAATCGTTTCCAATTCTGAGATAGTAAAAACAGTAAAAACATGTAGTCTGACCCTAGTCAATACAAAAATACAAAGGATATGATAACCCTGAAGGAAATGTGGTATTATAGTGCCTAGTGCCAAGTAAATGAGTAATATTGTGCGAAAGAAAATAAAAGTGGATAGTTATGCCTATATAAGAAACATGTTAGACACGGGGATTAAAAAATAGACAAAGAGTTGTGAAACTACCATAAAATTATGGTAGTATGATAGTTCCTTGCGCACTAATGGTGCCTGCATCAACGAGGGTATAATGGATGTATCCAATTGAGGTTGTGAGTCCCAATTTCGAAAGCCCATCCACAGAATTTTTGTCCCAAATATGAGTGAAGGAGATGTATTGGAAATAGTTTCAGAGTTTGTCAATGTGATTCATCCTATGTTTCACTTAAGGAGGAGTGAATTTGTTCTTGTGATTTATATGGTTGATGATAAATTTTAAGTTCCTAAATATTGTAATATTTTTTATGGATAGATGTCTAGAGAACTATAACAGGCCCTATAATGCAATTCGTTTAGCTTTGTTGTTCTTTCCATTTCCACAATTCCAATATATATTATAATGTTATCTTTGGTCCGCTATGAACCAAACACCACATCTTCACCTGCCATGTTGTGCGACACCATCAAAGTATCCCATCGAAAAAGTGATAGTGTATGATCTGTGTCAATGTGAGAGTTCCCTTAGAGATCTATGTGCTACATGAAACCCCACATAGGCCCTCATGATGTAGTGAGTAACCTGTGTGGGGCAAGCCGAAGTGTCGTCGAATATGAGCATGTTCCTTTCTAGCCAAATGTACCAAGTTAGCCACAGTGCAATATTGATGTCTGATCTGTGACATTGTTTCCACTAGTACATGCATGCTTCGAGATCACCATATAATATTTATTGTAACTGCAATAAAAATTAGAGTCTCAACCATACCTCAATAGAAAAATTGCAATGGAAAAATAAATGAATGTTGTTTTCCCCTGCAAAAAGAGAAACATCCTAAGACACACCATCCCTGCTTGCCTAAATTCTTCCATATCATATTTTTATTTTTCCATATTTATAGTAATGGTAAAAACTTACATTGGATTATAGAAATTCTCTATTTGTCATATATATATATATATATATATATATATATATATATATATATATATAAACCGAGTTTAGAAAATAACTAGTTTTATAATTAAAAAAATTATATAAATATATTTGATATATATTTTGGGAGTTTATATATATATATATATATATATATATATATATATATATATATATATATATATATTAAAAATAATTAGTATAAATTTATTTTAATAATGTATTTAGTGAGACATCAAATTTTTGGAAATCTCGATTTTTTATATTTTTTATAATTTAAAAATAATTTATATTTTAAAATTTTTTATTAAAAAAAATTAACTTTCTTTTTACTTTATTTAAAGTTTATTTATAATTTATAAAAATAAACCCTCTTTTTAATTTATTTAAAGTTTATTTATAATTTATATTGTTTTCATCTATGCATGATATTTCAATACATTCATATTTTCATTTTTGTATGTGTCTTTTTTTTAAATAGATATTATATTTTTTTATTCTTTATTTTTTATCTATTGGGCGATAATTTGAGTTTTTGATAGAATGAATAAAAAATAAAAGTATGTAATTTTTATTTTTATTTTTAATTAAATAACACACATTTATATATATATATATATATATATATATATATATATATATATATATATATATATATATATATATTGCATTAGGAAATCAAACACTTCAAATAACATTTGCTATGTAATTGAGGGTTTCCTGATATCTTCGAAGGTTGAATTGATGGGAGTCGTCTTCTAATTATCCGAATTGTTCTTTTTTTGACATGCAAAAATCTTGGGCTCTGCTATGACCTTCAGATCTCTTGAGTTGTGGCATCTTCTCTTCAACTCCTCGTTGCAGAAAGCCCCTTCTGAAAAGGGACACACATTCTAAATTTTCCCACGCCGTTGGAAAATACTACACCTAAATTTCATAGTCCAATGGTTGGATCTAATCCTTGCCCTCGCACTTTAGGAAAAAAATTCCTCGTAACTCTTCATTGAGGTCTACTTCAACACATGCAGATGAAACTTACAAAACAATTTGATAATATTTCACTATCAACTCTTATAAAGCTTCCTATAAATTCTCTAATATCCTCTAGGGTCCCTGGCCAGATCCACTGAAGAGGAACGATAGGGAGCCTAACCCAACCAAGAAATGACTCGGACTTCATGGTAAGAGGATTAAACTCTGGGATCCATGGTTGAATCGAAAGGCCAACTCAACCCCAAAACTAGGGCCCATGGTCTAAAACCTTCTTCTGGTCCTCTATATATTTAAAGAAAACAACAAAATATCCCTTCGAGTAAAATAATGGACCGAGATACTAGACCAATTCTAGTGGATCCGATCTTGAAGAGAATATGAAAAAGGCCAAAATCCATTGAAATCACATATAATCACTTGAATTTCAAAATATGTTGTTCTTTTCTTATTAATGGTCTCATTCAACTCGAGTGTTGGGTTTCTCGAGGAATGTTCCACCACAATATTCTGACCTATAAGCTCCTTGGTATTCTGAGGACTAGGATTTGGCTTTAGGGATTCCTTAAAATTCATGGGCCTAGTATCAAAAGATTCCCCACTTATCCTATAACCTATTTATAGACCAACAAATAAGGAGATAGTGGTGTCCTTTTTAATGCCATAATATTTGAGATCACTTATCGTCTTCAATAATCTTCCTTCATAGAGGATCCTAATCACTCCCATATGAATTCATGTCATTTGATGGATGTTGTTATCTACCAAAACTACAGTGTCTTCCTCTTTTACCTTGAGACACAAATATTGTGCAAGCACGAACCTAACAAAAATAGGGAAGTTTTGGAGAACCTCATCCTGAAAACCTATCTTAGCCTGATCCAAACTATTAGCAAGACACCACGAGGGAGCCTCAACACCCCTAGGAAGGCCCTTTGGTTGGAGACTTTTGTTAAATATTTTGCAGATGTGACCAAACCCCATATTGACCCCTCATTCTGAAAATTCAACATGCACTTTATCAACATCCTTCTCACGATCTGAAGGCCAACAACATGATACAACCATGTATGACCTAAGAAACGTACCTGGCTAGAATACTAAGTCAAAATCTTTGCATGCTTCCCTAAAACCCCATTGAAAATCACGATCAGTGGTTTAGACAAACACTTTGCAGGAAAAATTCTAGCTCATGCATTTCTCATGGCTCAAGACAAACCTACAAACCAATTCTAGTTGGGATGTTTTCTCATGCAATTTTCAAATATCCCCCCATTGATCAAGAAGAGTTTGGTCATATATAATGACAAACACTTTGCATGGAGACTTTTCGTAATTTCAATATAGTACATCTCCTTAATTTTACATCCTTTATCTCTTTACATCATAATTTAAACTTTAGTATAAAAAGGAAAATGAAAAAAAAAAAAACATTTTAATATTGGCATTTTTTAAATAACATTCCCCCCATTAAATTATAAGAAATGAGAATGGGTTATATAAATTTTTTATTTATGCAATTAAAAATTCAAATAAATATATATGTGTGTGTAAATGTTTTATCACCATTTATATATCATGTTCACCTTTTAACTTATTTAAATAAATAAGTCATTATGGTATTTGAATGTATAAATGTATTTAGGTGAAAGCACACCTTATGTGGAATGTCCACTTTTATTTAGTATCTACCCACACACATTAAATGTAGCCTTTGTCCAAAATTCTTTTGAAGTGGAGAAATGTATCATTATATTTTCATTAGAGATTATGAGAAATTTACAAGTAATTAAGTAATATAATTATAATGTTGCCTAATATTGCATTTTTCTGTAGGATTAGAACAAAGATATTGCTATGTTGTTAGAGTAATACAAAAGTTATGTTCTCCTAAATTTGTGTTGTTTTATATTATTTATGTCTAGGTTGATATATGATCATAACTTTGTCACTAGAGGGAATAAAATATGTGATCCTAAACTCCATTGTGATCATAATTCTTTCATTAAAGGGCATATAATATGTGATCCTAGATTGTGTTTTGAAGATATAGCAAATTCTAAATGTGCATGAAAAAATTATCAAATCTCTTCAAAATATAAAATATGGTCACTATTTCTCCTTACATCCATGTTTGATGGTTCATGGACTTGCTTAAAATTTCTAAATCAATGCATCTGAGTCTTGGCACTAATTGTCTACACCATTTTTATTCTTAAGGAAGAAATTTTTTTAGTGTACCTAGTTATTCATTTCACCATATAGGGAATACAATCTTGAAATGTACCTAGTTAGTCATTTCACTATATAGGGAAGACAAAATTGTAGTGTACCGAGTTAGTCATTTCACTGTGTAGGAGAAACAAAGTTAATAGATAAAAAAAAATCCGAATTTATCTCCTTCCAAAGAGACTGATGAAATTCAAAAGTTTTTCATTGAATTTATTGAAGTATTCATTGTCATTCCTACAAAGATCATTGACACCACCCACGCAAAGGGGCTCTAGGTTATATCAAACTTTATCTGTCTTACGAGCTTATATAAGTTTACATTTTTTCACTGGTTGACTATATCCAAATTTCAAAACATTTGTGTCATATATTATAGTTTATATATTTCATTATTAGAACCATATTAAGTATTCTAATTTTAAAATATGAAATTCATAATTCAAAACATTTATGTTATGCACTTCCATTTATATATTTCATTATTAAAACCATATAGATTATTCTAATTTTAATTGGTACAATTCATACATGTAGCAGAAATATGTAACTTATCTCCTGCATAGTAAAGTGAAGAGTATGTTTTCTAGCACAAGAAATTTGATATAGTTAAGTAAATTATTATGGGTATGTAATTATGTCGGATATCCATGGTACATGCATAAAAATGTGTGCATATTTTAAGGAAATATATCTTGTGGTAAATTTTGGAAACATGAGAATCATCTAACATGTGGATATATGGATAAACTACCTTGTGGGATTCTTTTATGGGGCCACCAACAATCATCCCTTTATATATGGGGTTTAAATTGTTATCAATCCTGGTTATTATTTCCATTTTAGCTAGGTTGGATGTATTGTTATCAATTATAGGGTTTAATTCATTGGTTTATACAATGTTTTATTCTGTGTTAGATGGATTTATCTCGAGAAACTTGATATTTTTGGTGACTAAAAAGTGGTGATTGATTGGGCTTTGAAGCAACCTTTATTTGAACCTCATCTTATTTTTTGGATGCGAAGAATTAGATTATTGGTTGGTCAATTCAATGAGGTTCACTTTCCCCATATTTACTCAGAGAAAAATGGAGTGGCGAATGAATTATTAAATATTTGGCATCAATTCAATTTGGAAGAGATCAACTATGCCTTCTACAACAATGATTGATTTCAGGGGACTGTAAATTTTCCATTTACTTATTATATTTCTGATTTTGTAATGATTTTTTTTTTTTTTTTATTCTACTTTTAGAATTGTATATATTAGACTCTAGATGTGATTATAATTATATTTTTGCACTATGCTGGAATAGTCCACGATATTAGTAGTTATTGGAGAACAATTTATTTTGTTCCAATATAATGCATATGTGGCATTTTGTATATGTAAAAAACCTCTTATATTTAATATAAATTACATTAGTTCTTTTCTTACTTAAAAACAAAAAGTTCCTTCTAGCCCAACATGTTTCTTATGCAATTATTTTTTCTTTTATGTGGACTACGAAGTGACATGCACTTTCCCTGGTATACTGATATGGAAACAACCTAGACATCACAAATATGAAAAACACAAATATTCATGGATGTTCATCAAAAGTATCATCACTACCTATTTATTTGTAATTGAATATTCCATTTCTCTATTTCCTCGAACTACAAGAATGTAGAAAAATTAAATGGACACTTGGTGAAGATAACTTAATTTTTTTTTTAAAATTAATCATATGTTATTAAGTATTACAATAAATATAAAGACATCATTATTATTTTGAAAAATACTTTTCTTGAAATGATAAACATGTATAATCTTCTTTATAATCATATGTGAATTTGAAACCCTACACACCAGATTGTAAGCCATATTCTGGTAGATTAATTATTTACATTAGCTTTCGAAGCATGTGGATATATGGATAAAATACCTTTTGGGACTTTTTTATGGGGCCTCCAACAATCATTCCTGTGGATATGGGGCTTAAATTTTTATCAGACCGAGTTATTATTTCCATTTTAGATGGTTTGGAGGTATTGTTAAAAATTATAGGGTTGAAGTCATTGCCTTATGCAATGTTTTATTTTGTGTTAGATGGATTTAATTCGAGAAACTTGATATTTTTGGTGACTCAAAAGTGGTGATTGATTGGACTTTGAAGTGACCTTTATTTGAACCTCCTTATCTTATTTCTTGGATGTGAAGAATTATATTGTTGGTTGATCATTTAAATGGGGTTCACTTTGCCCATATTTACTAGGAGAAAAATGGAGTGGCAAACAAATTAATAAATATTGGGCATCAATAATCATAGGGAGATCAACTATTCTTTATTGAACAATGATTGATTTCAGGGAACTGTAAATTTTCCATGTACTTATTATATTTCCAATGTTTTAATGCGTTTTTTTTACTATTCTAATTTATTATTGTATATATTAAACTGTAGATGTGACTAAACTTATATTCTTGCACTATGTTGGAATATTCTATGATATTAGTAGTGATTGGAGAATAGTTTCTTTTGTTTCCATATAATGCATATGTGGATTTTTTTTGTATATGTAAATGGTCTGTTATATTTAATATAAATTCTATTGGTATTTTTCTTAAATAAAAAAATTTTCCTTCTATCCCAACACGTTTCATATACAATTGATTTTTCTTTAATGTGGACAAGGAGGTGACATGGAATTTCCCAATGTAGACATTACAAATATTAAAAACAAAAATATTAATGGATGTTCATCAAAATTAGCACCACTACCTATTTATTTGTAATCAAATATTCCATTGCTCTATCTCCTCGAACTACTAGAATGTAGAAAAATTAAATGGAAACTTGGTGAAGGAAATTTTTTTTTTTTTAATTAATCATAGGTTATTAAGTATTCCAATAACTATCAAGACATCATTATTCTTTTGAAAAATACTTTTCTTGAAATGATAAACATGTATAATATTCTTTATAACCATATGTACATTTGAAAACCCACACCTAACTGTAAGCCATTTTCTGGTGGATTAAGAGTTTACATTAGCTTTTGAAGCATGTGGACATACGGATAAACTACCTTGTGGGATTTTTTTATGGAGCCGCAAATAATCATTCCTCTATATATGTGGCTTAAATCATTATCGGGCCTTGTTATTATTTCCATTTTAGCTAGTTTGGAGGTATGGTTACAAATTATAGGGTTGAAGTCATTTCTTTATGTAATGTTTTACTCTGTGTTTGATGGATTTATCTCAAGAAGCTAGATATTTTTGGTGACTAAAAAGTGTTGGTTGATTGGGCTTTGAAGAAACCTTTATTTGAACCTCCTTATCTTATTTTTTGGATCCGAAGAATGAGATTGTTGGTTGATAAATTCAATGGGGTTCAATTTTCCCATATTTACTGGGAGAAAAATAGAGTGGGGAATGAATTATTAAATATTGGGCATTAATTCAATCTCGTGGAGATCAACTATGTGTTCTGAAACAATGCTTGATTTCAAGGAACTGTAAATTTTCCATTTACTTATTATATTTCCAATTTTGTAATGGTTTTTATTTTGTTGTATTGTATATATTAGACTGTAGATGTGACTATGCTTATATTTTTTCACCATGTTGGAATAGTCCATGATATTAGTAGTGATTGGAGAACACTTTATTTTGTTTCCGTATAATGCATATGTGGAATTCTGTATATGTAAACAATATCTTATAAAAAATATAAATTCTATTGGTTTTTTTCTTACCTAAAAAAAAGTTCCTTCTAGCCCTACATGTATCATATGCAACTATTTTCTCTTTGATGTGGACTAGGAGGTGACATGGACTTTTCGTGGTATACCTATATGGAAACAATCTAGACGTCACCTATATGACAAACACAAGTGTTCATGCATGTTCATCAAAAGTATCATCATTAGTCCATTGCTCTATCTCCTCGAACTATTGGAATGTAGAAAAATTAAATAGACACTTGGTAAAGACAACTTAAAATTTTCAAGGAACTGTAAATTTTCCATTTATCTCAAGAAACTCAATATTTTTGGTGAATCAAAAGTGGTGATTGATTGGGCTTTGAAGCAACCTTTATTTGAACCTCCTTATATTATTTTTTGGGTGGGAAGAATTAAATTGTTGGTTGATCAATTCAATGGGCTTCACTTTGCCCATATTTACTGGGATAAAAATAGAGTTGAGAATGAATTATTAAATACTAGGCATCAATTCAATCCCGGGGAGATCAACTATGCCTTCTACAACAATAATTGATTTCAAGGACTGTAAATTTTCTATTTATTTATTATATTTCCAATGTTGTAGTGGCTAGTTTTTTTGTTCATTCTACTTCTAGTAATGTATATATTACATTGTAGATGTGACTATACTTATATTTTTTCACTATGTTGGAATAGTCCATGATATTAGTAGTGATTGGAGAAAAAAATATTTTGTTGCCATATAATCTATATGTGGCATTTTGTATATGTAAACAGTCTCTTATATTTAATATAAATTTTATTGGTTTTTTTCTTACTTGAAAAAAAATTTCCTTCTAGCCCAACATATTTCATATGCAATTATTTTTTTCTTTAGGAGGTGACATGTACTTTCCCTAGTATACTTACATGGAAACAACTTAGAAATCACAAATATGACAAACACAAGTTTTGATGGATATTCATCAAAAGTGTCATCACTAGTACATTGCTCTATCTCCTAGAACTACTAAAATGTAAAAAAATTAAATAGACTCTTGGTAAAGACAACTTATTTTTTCTTTTTTAATTAACTCCAATAGCTATCAAGACATCATTATTCTTTTGAAAAATATTTTTCTTAAAATGATCAACATGTATAATCTTCTTTATAATCATATACGAATTTGAAAACCCACACTAGACTGTAAGCCATATTCTTGTGGATTAAGCATTTACAATAGCTTTCAAAATGGATAATTCCACATTTAGGTTATTATTCTGAAGGAGGCTTGAGTTTATTTAGTAAGCTACCTTGTGAGAGACAATTCCCCATGGGGACACATAAATCATTTTCCCGTGAATAAATCAATGAACATCATCACATGGAAGAGAAACTAGATCATTTAATGTCAACATATAAGAGAAAAGAGAAAATTGTCACAACAGCAGATTAACAGAATCACTGAATGCCATCACATGGGAGAGGAACCAAATTATTGAATATCACATGGGAGAAAAGAGAAAAGGTAATAGCAAATTGATCAATGTGAGACAAATTTAAATATAAACAGTTGAATCAACATGGTATAATAGATCTGAGTGTACATATTTTAGCTCTGTGCATAAACCAGCCTAGATCCATTTTAACTATGGATCTATCAAGCACCAAGAGGGATCAAATGTCTCGAGGTGAAAACCTTTTTTTTGAGTGAAAAAAGTGAGGAAAGGTTTTCACCTCGAGAGATTTGATCCCTCTCGGTGCTTGATAGATCCAGAGTTAAAATGGATCTAGGTTGGTTTCAGTCATGTGTGACCAAGGAAAATCTATCGATAATATGAAGAACATATGCTTAATTTTATAAATAATATGTAAATACATCTATTATTAATATAACTATTTTAAATATGTTAAATATGTATGAGATTTATTGAGTCATTTTAATTTTAATTTGATTAGTTAACTCAGTTTGTTGAGATGATAAATATTGTAAAATAACTTTAATGATGAAATAAAAATTTTGAATGCAAAGTGACAATGGAATAATATTGAATGATAGAAATTGTGAATAATAAGAATGTAGTCAATTATGAATAGTCTTCATTGTGATTGATTTCAAACTAGTTTCTTCTACTATTCTTATTTTCACCCTTGTTAGTTTTGTAATATTTTCATATTGATTATTTGAAAAGGATAGTTGGAATTATAAACCATTTAAATATTTAGCTCGAGTTTTTGTAGTAAACATCATACCATGTCTCTCTTGCTCTCCAATATTAATAGGTTTAATTACTATAACGCAAAAGTCAATGTACATTGTCAATAATTTTTTATGCTTACACTAAAATCATTGCACACTATTAATCCAATGACTTCAAAATTAATGTACCATCATACATCCAATTACATCAAATCAGAAATCAACATATACACTTAAATTAATGCATCTAATGCAAGAAATCAAATAATAATAGAAAACAACATCTACATTGAAATCAATGCATCTAATGCGAGTAATCAAATATGATTAGAAATCAACATCTACAGTCAAATAAATGTGTCTAGTGCAAGTAGGAAAATAGGATTTAAAACAAACGTTGACACTGAAATCAATGCATCTAGTACAAGCAATCAAATAGGATTAGAAATCACCATCCACACTAAAATAAATGCATTTAGTGCAAGAAATCAAATAGGATTATAAATCATCTACATTTAAATCAATGCAGTTAGTAAAATCATCTACATTTAAATCAATACATTTAGTGCAAGAAATCAAATATAATTAGAAATCAACATCTATAATGGAATTAATGCATCTAGTGAAAGCAATCAAATAAGATTAGAAATCACCATCTACACTGAAATCAACGAATTTAGTGAAAGCAATCAAATAGGATTAGAAATCACCATCTACACTGAAATAAATGCATTCGGTGCAAGCAATCAAATAGGATTAAAAATAATCTACATTGAAATCAATTCATCTAGTGCAAGAAATCAAATATAACCAGAAATCAACATCTACATTGAAATTAATGCATCTAGTGAAATTAATAAAATAGGATTGGAAATCATCATCTGCACTGAAATTAATGCCTTTAGTGCAAGCAATCAAATAGGATTAGAAATCATCTACATTAAAATCAATCCATCTAGTGCTAGTAATCAAATATCATTACAAATCAACATCTACACAAAAATCAATGCATGTAGTGCAAGCAATCAAATAGGATTAGAAATCACCATATACACTAAAATAAATGCATCTACTGCAAGAAATATTCTTCCCTCTCTCCCCCCATATATATCTATATATCCCTCCATCTCTCCTTCTTTGTCTCTTTATCTCACCCCACCAAACACATACTCTCTCTCACTCCATATTTATCAATTTATTTGTCCCTCCCTCCTTCTTTCCATATATCTCTTTTTCTCTTCACCTTACATCTATATCTAGAGCTCCCTCTATCTCTCTATATCAACTCCAAAACATAATCTCTCTTTCTCCAATCTATCTATCTATCACTCCCTGATCCTCCTCCTCCTCTCTCTCTCTCTCTCTCTCTCTCTCTCTCTCTCTCTCTCTCTCTGTCTCTTCCCCTTCCCTCCCTTTCTCTCGCTTCTATCTCTCTTCCCTCCTGCTAACCTTTCTCCCTCTCTCTCCATCTTATTTATCAGTCCCTCTCTCTCTCTCTCTCCACCTTTCACCCTCTATGTCTTTATTATTTCCTCCCCCTCTCTCCCTCTCCATCTCCATCTCTCTTTCCCTACCTCTGTTCACTCTCTCTCTTCTCCCCCCCCCCCTCTCTCTCTATCTTCATCATTCAACTTTGTTACCATATGCCTCTCTCTCGCTCCTTCTCTCCCCCCTTATCTCCATATCTCCTTGTCTTCCTCTTTATCTCACCCCAAAACATACACACTCCCTCTTCATCTATCCCTTCTCACTCCCCCTCTCTCCACTACTCACTCTATATGTCTTTCTTCTTCCCTCCCTCTCTCCTCATCCAGTTCCATATCTCAATCCCTCCCTCTCTCCCCCTCCAAATCCACATTTCTATCCCTCCCTTTTTCCTCTCCTCTCTCCTCCTCTCTTTCAATTCCCCTCTCTTTTCCTTCCTCTCTCTCCCTTTCTCTCCTACCCCCCTTTTTCTTCCCCCATCTCTCTCTCTCTCTCTCTCTCTCTCTCTCTCTTCCTCCCCTCTCCCCTACAATCCTCTCTCTTCCCCCATCACTCTCTTCCTTTCTCTCCCTTTCTCCCTCACCTCCTTCTATTTGACACCCCAAATCTCTTTCTTTCTCTCTCTCTGTGTCCTCCAATCCTCTCTCTTACCCCATCACTCTAGCTGGCTCTCCAACTATCTTAAAGTTTCTCTCCTTTTATCCTTCTCTCCCCCCTTGTCTCCATCACTCCTATGTATCTTTATCTCACCCATAAGCATATACACTCTCTCTCCATCTCTCCCTTGTCACTCCCTCTCTATGTATTTCTTCTTCCTTTCCTTGCTCTACCTCCAACTCCATCTCTATATCCCTCCTTCTCTCCTCCTCCTCTCATCCTTCCTCTCTCTCCCTTTCTCTCCTACCTCCCTCTCCCTTCCCCCTTCTTTCTCTCTCTCTCACTTTCTACCATCCAATCGTCTCTCCTTCTCCCTCCCTCTCTCCCTATCTCCCTCCCACCTCCATATTTATGTATCCCTCTCCATCTCTTACCCCTCTCTAACTCTCTCACTCTTATCCCTCTCTCTCTCTTCATTCCTCTTCTCCCCACTCCTTCAATTTATCTCCATATCTCCCTTGTCACTCCCCCTATTTCTCCACCTCTATCATATATCATGATATATTAATATATATTACAATATAATAAATTTAATATTGTATTAATCTAAATTTATTAAATTTAATAATACTAATATTTTAATATTTTTTAGGGTTAATAATGTTTTTTTTTGGCATGGTATTAATAATAATTTGGTCCATGGTATTTTTCCCATATACTTCATATATAATTAGATGTTGATTTCTAATCGTATTTGATATATTTTTATTTATTTACCTTACCTTTTTATACCTCTTTTATATTTATTTATTTACCATACCTCTTTTATAAATATCTTATTTGGCCCATGGTATTATTAATAATTTATCCCATGGTATTAATAATAATTTGTCTCATAGGCTTCACTTAAATAAAACTTCTTTTTTATTTTTTGTAAATATAAAGTGGTTTATTGAGTAAATATAAAAAGCGTTTTATTTATTTATCATAACTCTAGTTTATTTATATTCTTATTTATTTACCATGCCTATGGTTTATTTATATTTTTATTTATTTACCATATCTTTTTTTTGAGTGTTAGTAAACCTCTTCATATTTTAAGTTTATATCATTTAAATTTATTTTTAATGAATTTTTAATTGTTCATTTATATGTTTATGTAAGTTATTGTTTAAGCCGGCATTATTTAAATTTTTTATTTTTTAACTTCCCACATACTTACACATCAAAGTCATATTACGCTGTAAAATAAGCCTCTCAACACAATCACCACCAAATTAGTAGAGAAATTATTTTTATTGATCGTCAAAAAATAGTAATTTTATGTCTCCGCCTCGAAATGATGAAGTATGAGTCAATATTACGATGGTAAAGTATTTAATGTATTTAAAACTTCGAGTCTAATTATATATTCACAAGGAGAATATATAATATTTATGAACGTCAACCAATTGACGGATGTATACCAAAATATCAAATAATTGATATTGATTAAAGTTTGAAAAAGAAAAAATAAAAAATGAAAAAAATTTAATAGTTAAATTAAAAGACGATCTCCAGATATTAAACCTTAGCCCATTACTAAATTTACAGAAAACCAACAAATTTCAAAAGCAAAGAGAAAATGTTTCTTTTGAAAATGCACATATTTTTTTTTCTTTAGACAAGTCATCAACTTCCGTGTTAACTTTGGACCTTCTATTTCTGGTAATATTCATAATTTTATGTTTTTTCACATCTTTGAACTTTGATTTCTTGAGAATCCTAATTTGGTTTACTATTATTTTATTTAACGTTCATAATTTTCTGTTTTTTCACATCTTTGAACTTTGATTTCTTCAGATTTCTAATTCGGTTTTTTTAATTTTTTTTTTTGGGTAACATTCATAATTTTGTGTTTTTTTTAACACTTTTGAACTTTCATTTCTTGATATTCATAATTTGGTTGTTTGGCCAATTTTGAAAGTGTGACGCTCAGAAAACTGAACTAAAAACATCTAAGTTTAACTATATTAAGATTTAAATATTGAGTTAAAAAAGGTTTAAATCTATTTCTGCAGAAGAAAAAGATAATAGCAAAATAACTAGCAATTTCTCTTAAACTAGAAAGGTAAAACAAAAGAAATTAATATTTAGAAGATCATATAGAAAAAATAAATCATTCTATATAAAATCTCTTATTTTTAATAGAGTAAATATTATATAGAGATTGGTCTTTCTTGAGGTCCTAGATTTCAATGACTCATTCCCTAGGCCACATAATGGGTCCCTTTGCAAGATTACATTAGTCTAGTCAACACTACTTCAGGGATGAGGCTAATGTTCTTGTTACAAAAAAACACAAAATATGTTGGATTATGAAGAGTAACCTTCTACTTCACTGGTTGCTTACTTGCTCATGGGAATTTTCCATTGTAGAATTTGATTATCCTCGGAGTAAGATGATTGATGGAAAATAATGCAGGTAAATCAGTAAATGGCCACAAAATTTATATAGTTCCTTATTTATTTCTTTGAGTGTTCATGAATTTGTTTGTCTTTATGTTGCCATGCAGGGAAAATTGTGAAGACAAAATGGATCAATTTTGTGAGGCCACAAAGAATTGTTGTTATCTTAACAACTATTAAAAAATTGGTGACATTAATGTCATTGACAATGCTTCAACCGTCATCGGTTTGTCACAATCATTAATGCTTAAATGTTTAAGGTTGGACCGAATATAATTAGGAAAAAAGATATTTTTTTTTTATTTTTTTCCTCTTCAACTCAAGTGTTTTGAGTCAAAGCATGGAAGAGAACTTCAATCTGCTCATATTTCAAATATGTTAATGCCTAGTTTCTTCCTTCACTCTTGTCCACACTGAAAGATAGAACTCCATCTATTACATAGTATCAATTTAAAAAAAAATTGAGCATGTAACTATCACTAGCATATACTCTATTCTTGTATAATGTATTATCAGTGTTTTCCATTGTTTTGATTGTCCAAAAAAGTGAGGTAATAATCTCAAATTGAAATATTGAGTGTAAATTCTTTTAGGTTATTTAGGTCACTGAGAAAAATAAGGCAACATTTCCAACAAAATCAAGAGAATTGGTAGCTATCTCAAATTCTAGGACTTGGAGAAGAAGTTAATATGTTGGAGTTTTGTTATGTTTTAAAACAAACTTGACAGTGATATCATGTTCTTGGAAGCCTAATGTTTCTCAAAGAGAAAATAGTGAAAGACTTCTTTTGGAAATATTAAGATGTAAAACTAGTATGCCAAAAGAAAGACTAATCCAGTCCCTAAATAGTGAAGGTGTCTGCAATACATTCTTAAATGATAAAGGGAATTCAAAATTTAACTATCTTGGGAGACTCCCAAATTTTCCTCTAGAATTATAGAGGAAATCACTGCTAAGAAATATTCTTCTCAAGGCTATAAGTAAAAACGTAAAATAGCTCTATCAAGGATTGAAAATTACTAATTATACCATATTCTCACGCAACACAATCAACTAACAAACTCACTTTCCAATGAAAAAGTTAGATTACCCTTTTGAATTTTAACAAAATAACATTCTATCAAAATATGCACAATCCCATAAATATAAAATTTAAAATAAAGGATATTTATCGAAAGTACCAAATGGCTACTCTCCACAATATGCAAGGGAAATTCTCATTTTGAAATATGGATTCAGAGCTTATCCCTTCTCTCATTTATTCAAACATGCAGAAGATATGTTTTTTTTGGCTGACATGGAAAAAATGTACACCCTCATGATATCTACATCGATGACATTATCCTGTTTGAATCAATATCCCTCCCATGTGGTTTAACATCAACAATTCTCGTATTCAGTTTATTAATCGAAGTGCTTCGTGTCTATTTTGTATGGATAGTTTGTGTATAATTCAATGTTGATGTCATATTATAAGGAAAAAATGTAATCTTTTAATTATTAGTTTGTCTTTCTCCTTTAACAATGCTTCATGATTATATCAATTTAAAAGCATAAATTAATCACAAATATTTTGAATAAGTTTATATTTAAATTGAAAATTTAAAATAAATACGTCTAACGAACAAAATTGGGATCATTTCACCAAAGAAAGTGTCTCACCTATCCAGCTACATGCTTATGGGAATCATGAGAGAGATAAATCTTAATTATAAAAGTAAAAATTAGTCCCCATTTCAGAGCTTGGTTGGACAAGCTTTGTTAAAAGTGAGTTCCTTTCTTGCTAGAGAATACTCTTGCATTCTAGAGGAGTGGCCGAAACAAGCGTTGCGGGCCTATATTTTAGATTGGATGCTTTTAAATACGCCGAAGACACCCTCGCCGCTTATGGAGTGAAATTTGAGCTATTGAACATCATGTATCCTTTTGACCTCCAGTTCCAAACCTTAAATTCATCCACGTCCTTTTTTATCCACTTTGTTACCTCTTTCGTTGAACGATTTGCACGTGCCAATAATCTATTGTCTTGACAATTGATGGTGGGATTTTCACCCCCGGCCCACCCCCCAATTGAATATGTTTCCTAGTGAGTATATTCAATGCTCACCACATGGAAATATCCATGCCTACACCTACAGTCATTCATTTATATATATGCATTCATTTCTTTGCAATACAAACATTCATAGATATTCATTTCTCGGTAAGGTGATTTCAACAGTAGTCGAAGAATAGATGATTTATATATTTACTTTGGAATTATCTGCATGAGACCTTCTCCAAAGTTGTTGTATGAAATCGTCACCTACATGTTAACATCAGGAGTGTAGTTATCAGTAGCAAAAAAACAGATAAATTGTTATATTTTTTTCATGAGATTTCAGTTCTCCACTTGTAATGTGTGGGAGAATTATTGAACATAGATTTATTATTGATTTATAGATTGATAGCATCTTGGGAGGATTCATCACTGAGTTTGCAATAGACGTGTCCTACATCGAAGAGGAATGATGATTCTTTAAAGGATCGCGAGGTAAGTATTTGAAATAGTTGAAACTGTGGATTAAGAAGCTTCTGTGTGAAAGGGTGTTTTATGGATGCAATCAAATTGCTAGTTTACATATGTTTGGGAGAAGAGAAAGTAAATTTTAGCAAGAGAGTGGTGCAACGTGAAGTGGAAAGAGATATAGAGTATATACCAAAAAGAGATCTCGAGGACAAGATCTTAATACCTTTGTAGAGACCGATTATAGCCCTCCGTTGAGTGAATATGAAAGTGAAAAAGAAGAAAAATAGCCCTAGGAAACTTCATAGTATTCCCCATTCCAACCTGATAGCTCGCAGAAGCCGAAATCCAACAATAGCCAAGGTATATGTGGTTTTCCTACTCCTCCTACCCATCCTACCCACCCCCCCCCTACCAAGAAGAGGTATGGTTCATGATATTAAGCTACCTATTTTCAAAGGAACTGGAACAGAGGATCGAGAGGCGTTTTAGTTTGTATGCAACATTGTATGGACCACAAAGAAGATCAATGAAGAGAATATAAACAAGGTGCAACTTGTTATGACACTAGATTATAGAGCATTGAAATGCTATATGAAGTTGCAACTAATCATAATATAACGCTTGTAAATATCGAAACAACATTGGTTGAAAAATTTAAGAAGTCAAAGTCTCAGTCATAGTGCATCACTAAGTTGAAATAAATCGAACAGAAACCTACTAAGCCTGTTTGGGAGTTATATTAGAGTTTTAATTTGTTATTGGATCAGATGAGCTTCTACATAGCTCTGAAACAACTTGAAGAGCAGTTTATAGTTGCGCTGATACCTCATATCATATTTCTATTGATGTAACAGAAGATATGAACTCAAGTCGAAGCTCTGGACACTGTGATGAAGTTGGAAGCTTCTCCTATAAGAGATACCAATGCAGGTATGCAATAGATTCGTAATCAACTGGTGAACCTGACCCTACAGATCCAGGATATTAAGAAAATCAAGGAAGTTAGAGAAGAAGTGTGGTGTACAAAGTGTAGATTAGAGGGACAATCTAAAGAACAATGCATATTCTTCAGGGATTACATTGATGCTGGACAACCTCATCCCTTGAATGCAGGATCTAGCATGTGGTGCAGGATATGTAACACTAGAGGACAACATCACTTAGAAGAGTATTACTTGCTACAAAAATATGTGCTGACTCCAAGGAATCTATATTGAAAGTTCTGTAAATTAGTGGAACATGATGATAATACTTGTCAAATTTATGACCTAATAATGGAGCACAATCCTGACACTTATAGAATGCAAGAAGAAGATAATGGACTTGATGATAATGAACAATGCGGTGGCCGAGGTGGTGGAGCTAGTTGAGGATGTGGTCAGATCATTTTCTATAACTGCGGCAAGTAAGGCCATGTTGCAAGAGATTACCATAACCCCACTACGACATATAAGTATTGTAAGTCATTTGACCATGTAATTGAATAATTTCCTATACATATGGTGAAGATGCAGGAAAAGAGGAAATGATAGCTGACAAGGACATTCAAATCATGATTGTTGAAAGGAGGATGAATGAACCTTGAATTAGTATTGTTACTAGAAGTGTAGTTGTGACTGGTAGTGATAAGGAGGATGGAAATAAGGAATTTGAATATGCATGGGTTAGAAATACTATGGAGAAAGTTTTTATTTTTTATATTCATAAATAAAAATGAGTATTCAGGGAAGCAAAGAGAATTTTTATGGATGTCAGAGCTTCGACCTCTAGTGCATAGCTAAATACCAATCGATGAAGTAACTACGACATATCCTCAGCTTCGGTGTAGGAACGAGCTTTGACACAATACCAGGATGTGACAAGCTAAGTAAGTATTTTAACGTCTTTTCTAAAGACTTGTATGAAATTTTTACGAGATGAAAAGGCTGTAGAAGAGCTACATGAGTTGATATATTCCTATGCATCAAAATTTATACCACAAATTGAAATGTGCATAGTTAATAATTTTCATCGACAAAAGAGAACTGGAAGAGAAACTAGGCTCAGTGCGCAAATAGGAGAGTATGATATGGACCAAGTCATTTTGGATTTGGGATCTGATGCTAATGTCTCGACAAAGAAAACATGGTAATTTATGGGTAAGCCGAAGCTACATTGGTCACCTATTGAGTTAAGGACGAAAAATCAACAAAATATATTTCCTATCTGAATACTACCAAGTATTACATTGGATATTGAAGGAGTGCACACTAGTGTTGATTTTGAGGTAATAGAGATTGTTGATGATAGTAACCATTACCCTGCATTTATTTGAATTGAATAGGAATTTGAAAATATGGCTATAATTTATTTGAAGAATAGACAGATGATATTTGAAGGAAACAATATGAGAGTGATTATTCCTTTGGAACCATCAGAAGGACCAAGATACATAGAACTAGTCAGAGAAGAATACCATGCAATAGACATAGACAATATTTTTCAAGTGATAATGAAGTAACAAGATTGGGTTAACTCTACTGCATAAGGCAAGCTAAGTTGGGAGAATGATATTTCTTGTACCTCAGATTCAGAGGAAGAGTTGGAGAATTGGGAGAGTAGGTTGCATGAAGTATCCAAAAGGCATTGTATAAGAATTACCAAATCAGTTTCTTGTATCAGGTCTAAGGTATGTGACATGCATTCTTATGATGTTATAGGAGATGTGAATACTTTTATTAATAATTATGAATAACGGGTTCAAGAAAATCAAAGGTTTTTATCTTTGGATATAGCCCTCAAAGCTACCCCTGCTAGATGGTGGAATTCACACAAGAATAATATAGGAGGTTGGCAAGAATGTTAAATAATGACGTGGAAAAGTTTTGGACAGATAGAAATATAAATGGACATAAGGTGTGATGGTCAAACTAATCCTAGGGAACATACCCAAATATGCACTTCAGCATTGAAGGATATTCGATAGCAAGAGTGGGTACATGGATTCATTCATACATTGGAGATAATCACTAAAAACGAGTACCTAAAAACATAGCTTCAACATGGTACCGAGAATTGGGCAGACATGGTTAATGGCTTCATGTTAGCATACATATTTGCAGATGATTTCCCACACATAGATTTGACTCTTCAGGCAGTCAAGAAGAAGATATTTGAAAATGTCACCTCGGTGACATGACAACAACCTGATTGGGTTGTGCAAGTAGAACATGCACTAGAATGCTATAACATTATTGCACATGGCGAAGAATACGATCCTTAGAACATGTACATAGAAGAATGAGAAGGATACCATGAAGTCACTGAACCTAAGATGGAGATACCTGACATAAAAAATCCACTGAAGACTAAGAAGGTAAACATAGGATCAAAGGAGGATCCCAAGATTGGAACTATAGGAGATTAATGGGATGAATAAACAGTCAGTAATATTACAGAGTTTCTTCATGAATACCAAGAAGTGTTTCCCACTGAGTTTTCAGAGATGAAGGGTATAATATGAGATCTAGGAGTAATGAATACCCCTTTGAATATTGATGTGAAGCCATATAAACAAAGACTTTACAGACTAAACCCAAAGTGTGAGGAGAAAGTGAAGGTAGAAATTGATAAGATGATAGCAACAAGAATTATTGAACCTATAGAAAAATCAAAATTGGTGAGTCCTATGGTGGTGCAAGAGAAGAAGACTCGAGGATAAATAAGGATACATGTTGATCTGAGGAAGTTGAATGATGCATGTCTACATGATCCATTCCCTACCCCTTTTACAGATGAAGTGTTGGACAATGTAGGAGGACAATATTTTTACTCATTTATAGATGGATTCTCAAGATATCATTAGATTAGGATTGCACCTGAAGATAGATATAAGACCACATTTGCTACAGAATGGGGATCAAATCAACACACAGTAATGCCTTTTGGATTGAAAATAACCCCTCCAATATTTTCTAGGGTTGCAATCACAACTTTTAAAGAGTACATCCACAAGTTTTTGGAGGTGTATTTTGATTACTGGACAACATTTGGATTGTTGAGAAACCATGTGGGAAGCTTGATACTTATTCTCAACACATGTAGATAGTATCATATCTATTTGAACCTAAAAAAGTGCATATTTTGTGCACGTTTCAACATATTTTTGGGACATATTTTCTATAAGGAAGGACTAATGGTGGACCCTGCGATGATTACTATCATTGTGAACTTCCATCCACCTAAGATAGTAAGACAACTTCACACTACGTTGGGAGATATTGCGTATTAAAAGAATTTATCAAGGGGTATCCCTAGATCATTGTGCCTATGGAGAAATTGTTGACGAATGATGTAACTTTTTAGTGGAATGAAGAATGTCAGAAGAGCCTAGACATATTGAAAGAAAATATGGTAGCGGCACCTATAATAGTATTCCCTAATTGGAGCAGAGAATTCCATGTCCATGCAGATGCTTCTTGTATAGCTCTGGGAGTATTTTCAGCAAAGCCTCATGAAGGAGATATTGATCATCCTATAGCTTTTGCAAGTAGGAAGTTATCTAACGCCGAAAAAAATTACAACACTATAGAAAGGGAAGGATTTTCCATGGCGTATGCTTTGCAGAAGTTTAGAAATCATTTGCTTAGGTCACATTTTAGTGTTTTCACAGATCATTCTCCACTAAATCATTTGGTTAATAAGTCTGTCTTAGGAGGAAAGATTTGTAGATGGTTTTTGTTATTACAGTAGTATGACTTTAAGATCATTGTTAAACCAGGGAGGCTGAATGCAGGACTTGACCATATGTTAAGATTGGAAACATGTGAAGAACCAACCAACATAGAAGATAATCTCCCCGATGCGTAGGTGTTTACAATCAGAGTCAAAGATGACCACTTCGCATATGTATTTCATTTTTTGACCACAGGAATGGCTCTATCAGAATATACTACATAACAAAAGAAGTAATTGGTGGTTAAGGAAGTTTGATTTTCAATGATAATAGGACACTTATATAATATGGGACTAGATGAGATACTGCACAGATATGTTCCTAAACATGAAAGATAAATGATGCTAGCAGATTATCATGGAGGTGAAGCTGGTGGATACTATGTAGGACAAGATACTACGGAGAAGATTTTGAGTGCAATATTGTGGTGGCCGACACTACATAAGGATGCAAAGGAGTATTATAGAGCATGTGATGTATGTCAAACAACAAGGAACACTTCGAGAAGAGATGAGATTCCATTGGTACCACAAGTTACATTGCATACTTCTGATAAGTGGGTCATTGATTTTTTAGGACCAATCAACCCACCTGAAAAAAGGACTAGTGTGAGGTACATAATTACAGACATGGATGTTCAGGAGGAGGAATCAGTAGAAAATGAGGTTGTGAATCTTAGCCTTGCAGTGAAGGAATCCAAGAAGATTACTGCTGTTGTACAATTTGAGTACGAGATAAATATGGGTGAGCTATAGATGAAGCTGCAGCCAACTACGCCACCATAAGTGAAATAGAAGAGGGAGTATGACCTAAATAATTTAGTGGTCAGTATCCCTGCATTAGTGGCATATTGTGGCATATTTATCGACGAGACTCTCTAGATTTGGAATGTGTTGTAGGAAGATTCAAACATGTAGAAGTTAGAATAAGAGATTCAGTAGAAGCAGAAGTAGGTAGAGGAGATTAAGGGAACTGTGAATACCTTCCCAATATCACAGAGGCTCGCCAAGATCAGTGAGGGATATTCCCTCCAGAAGAAGTTAGAAGAGTTCAGAAGGGAAGAATAGACCTTCACAGAGAGAACTCAACCGTGGTAGAATTAGGTGCAGAAACTGTCTCAGGAAGTGGATGGGAAGCTTCAAGAGCTTTGAAAAAGAGATGAGACAGTATTGAAGAGACTCTAGGATCAGTGATAGAAGCACTCTTAGAAGAAATTGGTTGCAAGGAAAAACATATCGCTTAGATTCTACATAATTTCAACATTGCCAAGATGACATAGTAGCATAAATCAGAAGAAATGTAGCTAAGTAGCTCGATACGAGTCACATGTGTGTGTTTGGGGCATGTTGAGCACAACCCAAATTGGCCTAGATTATGGCTAAGAAATCTGCATTTTGATGAGCGGAATGCGAAATGGACCGCGCAGTGAAGCACTCTAAATATACCGCGTGGTGCCATAGAGGCTTTAGGGTGTGTCGAAACTGCTCCTTTTTGTAAAACACACTATCTGGTAATGGGTTTTGGGTTATATTTTCTTGATATGGGGAACCCATGTTATTGTGACAATCGTATTCTAATGATGTAAACCGATATATAAAGGGATGAAAAAATATGTTTAGAGATCATGAAGGCATAGATCGAGGAGAATATTATAATCAATATTTTGGAGCGAGGAGAAGGTTGTGCAACTGAGTACGCAGAGACCCAGAAAGAGTCTGTAACTTAGTGCGTAGGTAGAGATTGGATGTATTCAAAGAGTTATCATAATAAAGAAGATGTTTTGGGTATGATATTATGATGTTCTTATGTGTTTTTTGTATCTATTTTCTTAATATATGTTGTTGCGAAGTAGTTGTTACAGTTGCATGATATGTTAGCGCAATAATGGTTTATGGGTGTATATGATACACTTATGTGATTAATTGAATGTTGTGGAGTGATTTATAAGATGTAAGTAGAAGATAATAGAAAAATACCACATATATGTATCACTCATGGCTTCAAAAATCTGGTTTTTCATCCACCCATAGTCACCTCGGGTGAGACTATGATCTACTTTCAGGTCATTATTGAAATGGCCAGTGATCAAGGGTTTTGTTAGTCTGCAGTAAGATCGAACCTGGGTCAACCCATATAAATCCAACAACCACAAATAACTGGGTGGAATAACTTGTTGTATGGAAAGGATTGATATTTCCTCTAGATGATGGCATCACCCATTTATCATTTTTTGGTGACTCCCTTTTATCCATTCAAAAATGTATCAAGTGGTCCAAACAACATGATTTTAATCTAATTCCAATCATGCAAAGAATAATACTACTTATGGACAGATTCAAATTTATAAAATTCTTTAACATAAAAATGGAACATAACAAATCCATAGATTAGCAAGCCAATAAGGCGGTCATCCTAGAGCAAGGTGATTTGAAGGTGAATGAGGGAACCTCAACTAAATGTCAAGTCCCATGAATCGAATTAAATGTAGTTCCTCAAATTGCAGGAACGACTTGGAGAAGGGTGATATAATTTTCAAGAGGATTAATTTCACTCTTAACTATCTAGCACATATGATACACGAAGGAAGGCTTGAAGACATGATTGATATATCATCCCCCGGGTTGAAAATAATAGTGAAGCTTCACAGGAACTCAGAAAAATACGAGGATTTCAACCAAGATTTAATGTGGAGGGGATCTGAAGGACCTATGAATGCATAGTTAGAGGAGGATTTTTTTCGATCGATCACATGGTAATTTTTCTTGGAGAAGGAAGATATGGAAATGAATTAGTGGAAGATAATTAACAAGAAGCATTGATTCTAAAGTGACCCTTGGTGTCGTCAACTTGGATTTTATCTAGGCTATAAGGGGATGGTTTGACAAGGAATATTCATTATGATTAGCGTCACACCCTACTAGATACAAATTTGTGGCTTCCCTGTCTAGAAACAGTTTTGGAGACTCTCCTGAGAATTCTTTTGGGATGCTCGAGCATTCAATAGAGAAAATGGTATTGTGCATAGGGGGGGAGATAATCTCTACGGCTAGGATACACTTCTCTCTCATGATGAGCTAGATAAAAACTCCGAGGAAACTGCAGGAAAATTCAAAAGTTTTTATGAAAAATATTGAGAAGCTAGATCATAGGGTAGAAAACTCGGAGGAAAAGGTGGAAATAATGGTCATCTCTATCCTTAATGAGGTGTTTGGTCTTGGGGAATTTGGTGATAACAAACAAGGCAGAGGTGTTCAGGGCACTCCTGCTCCAGAGAATATGGTTCACCTGTAGAGTCAACAAGTAGTGGTGCAGCTAGAATCGAAGAATCAAAATCTGTCAGCAAAAGTCTAGCCAGGAGAGATGGAAAAAATTGGAGAGCATGCACCAAATGATGCAGATTAGTTAGTTAATTTATATAGTTTTTAATGCAATCCAAGTAAGTAAAGTGTAATGGCATTTTTTGTTATATAAGAACAATGTAGTAGAAAAAATAAGCAAGAAAAATCTGCAAATATTTTGTCTACGGTCAGAGCTATTTGGCAGCGATATGGACTTGATGTTGTTTGTGATTGTATTGGTTCAAGCTATAATCCAATTTTGTTAATATAAATATAACCATTAATTTATATACATATATATACATATATATATGTATATGTATATGTATATGTATATGTGTGTGTGTCTATATATATATATATATAGACACACACACACATGTATATGTATATATATATATATATATATATATATATATATATATATATATATATATATATATATATATACATATACATATACATATACATATACATTATACATACTCTATTTATATATATATATATATATATATATATATATATATATATATATAAAGTGTTGTATATTTAGAGCTAAGAATTTTGTTTTACATAATTTTTTAATTTTTAACTTAGATGTGATATGAAAAATTGTTATAGACATACTTCCCTAGGACTTCTCATAACTGAAATCAAACTTTCCAGTATTTTAAAATCATCACTCGATTGTTTAAAATAGTTTACATGTATGTGCTACACCTATAGAGGTTTACAAAAAAATAAAACGCAAAGAAAAAAAATATAACAGATAAAACCTAAAAGAAACCTATAAGAGAAGAAGAACATGATTAACAAGTAATTGGGTTAACTGAACCTAATTGTTTGGAGGTTCCCAATGCCTTAGCATAGCACTTCATCGAGTTTTTCTTTTAGTATATAATATTTTTTTTAGATAATGATCTGGTGGATCAGTAAAATGCTCAAATTTCAAAGTCCTCGAAACGATTTGAAACTAGCACCAAAGCGAAAATCTCATCTTTGTGAATCTAATGCAAAGCATTTCAATTAAAACAGATATCTTATGCTCTCGAGATCACGTTATGACTGAATTGGAAAACAACTAAATTTTTTAATTTTTGGGTTATAGGTACACCTAGTCAGAAGTTTGTACGTTGAATAGGCTTTTGACAACATATTACTGTGCTTTTGTGGGCCTATGGTTGGTTCAAAAGTGTCATATTTTCACTATCTCTTGAATGGTGTGTTTATATTGGATGGAATGTTCGTGAAGTTGACCAATGAGGGACAACCACGTGGGCCAATCCCTAGGTAGCCACGTGGCCTCCTCCTGGCATTGTAAAATTTGGTATGGAAAACCTGGGCCTCTATGTGGTTCGAACATTGGACCTCTGGGGTGGCAGTGTGGGCCCATACCAGTGTGTCACCGATGGTGCTTACAAACCATAGTGAAAAAGGCCTATTTAATTTTTCATTGTATATCACTTATTGCGAGACCCGGGTTAACCCCTGGCCCCCGGTCCACCAAAAATGATACATGGCAGGCAGACAGGGGTCGGAGTTAACCCCGTCCACAACAAAATATATTAACTTCCAACACCATTATTGTAACATAGAACCATATTATATCACAATCACATATATTATTGCAATACCAGATGTACTTATATCACATATTTCACCAAAATTAATGTTAAACCACAGCCAAAGTTGAGAGTGGATATTTATGTAATGTTTCAGCCAGTTAGCCAGGTGATTCGGTGGTTATCATATGTAATATTCAACGCATGTGAATAGTTGGAGGTTAATTTATATGTTCTGGCATAGTCATGTCGGAACCACGGTTGGAAGGAAGACTTTACCCTTGGCGGTTCCAGGAAGTCGGCATATGTAAACGGGTTTTGGAGTTACGGTTGAGTTATGTGTTGGCACAAACCTTAGTGGAAACGACATTTATGGAACTTGACTAAGGAAACCACGTTAAAAGGTTATGGCAGGGTTTGTTAACTATTTATGGTGTGTAGAATTTAAATCTAATAGGTGGGATTTTAACCCAACCACACCACTGAAGCCCAGTCCGAGAGCAAGTTAAAATTTGGTGCACTATTTAGTCAAACCAACCCCACTTCAACGGCCAATAGAACGCCAAGTGGCCCATTTTAAACAGTTCATGGGCGACATCGACGATTTAATGGTTTGAGAAATTGCACCCAAACCGAAAAGAATCTCGTTGACATAGGTCAAAATTGTCACCCTGCATGGCTGAAAAAGGCAGAATTTATAGGACGGATAGTAGGTGGGTGCGATTTGGAGGACAATAATTAGGAAAACTTCTCTGGAGCATTATTCAGTCAATTTTCAACCTTTTTGAGTGCAGAGAGAGCACAACCAAGGGTTTTTTACTTTTTTACAGCCATTGGAGACATTGTTTTTTCATTCTAAGCAATGTAACTTTATGTAAACACATATTTTTGAGCAGAATAAAAGAGACCCAACATTGGAAGTTGGACCAAGATATGTAGCCCAGGAGAGGTGAACTCCTTCATGATTTTTTGTCTTGTGCATGTTATTATAGTATTTATTTCTTCATTATTTTCTCCAAAACTGAGTTTAAAATCATGTTTATGTGTTAATGTAATTGACAACATTGCATAAAAACCCTAAACATTACACTTTCAATTTTCATCATAAATTCTCAAGTTTACATATAGAGATCATTTTGGTATCAAAGCTTAGGTTATTCGGTTATTCAGTGGTTTTCAGGGTTCAATTTTGCTACAAGTGTTTCTGATGCTTACAAGGTTGAAGCTCAAAGGAGGCGGAGGAAAAATTGTGGAGCAAGTCCTCAAGCAAGTTCAAGGAGAGCACATTTTCCAAAATATCCACCATCATTTTCACTTTAAATTTCACCAAAATCCTCACCAGTCATGGAACATGGAGGAGAGCCTAACAATATGCTAGAGGATGAGAAGGCTTTCAGAAAGGCATTCTTTGACATGACACCATTGGTGAAAGTTATCTATGAAGAGAGGGATTTTGAATTTCCACGACCTTAGGTCTAGGTTAGAGTCTTAAATCACTCATGCTACCAAACCAAGAATCTAAACCATAAACTACTTTTCACAGTGGAAATATAAAGCAACAAATCATATATGCACAATATACATAGTTTTAAACAAAATTGTACAATAATGCACAATCAAAAATCTTCATTATATTAAACCAAAATTTGAATAATACAACAGCTTATGGTATACATGATAGAATGACAAACACGATTTCATATCTTGTCCTTTTGGTCCTTTGCTTCCGTACTTATCACTAGTATTGCCTTAGTCCATAAAGGCATATACACATCGAGACTCTAGGAGGGCTACAACCTAACACTGTGGCACGCCCATCTGTAGACTGTACATGGCATGATCTAATCTTCTCTCTATGCTCGCCAATACCCAAGCTCCAAAATTCCATGCTAGCAACAAATTTTGTCCATCAAAGTGTTGCACTTTGGCACCAAACTTCACCCAACCTTCAACTACTCTTCATCCTTCAAGATTGTCCGTCTAGGGCTACTTTTGGTAGCCAACACGTTGCCATCAAACAGACATATGGCACCCAATATTGTCTACTACTAAATCTTCTCCTAGTATGAAAATTCACCACCTCAGAAGGTCGTACACAGGGTATCAACAGGCTGCTGAAAAAACTAAGCCAATCCATTCACACCTTTACCTAGCATACATCTTCAAGCACTATTGTTTCACTTTAATACATTGTTGAATGTTGTACCATTGGTTAGGGTAGACGAAACTGCCCTCACTCTACCATACACTTAGCTCAAGTAGCCACTAAGGGCAACGATCCACCACAGAAAGACTCCCCCATGCATACACTGCCCTTTAAGGTTTTTTCACACCTAAACACAGCCCTTAAGTTTCTCCAAGTAATGGTTATGGTCTGTGGCCTATCCCAGCAGTGGATTGTACCCTCAGTCCTCCTCAAACAGTTCCACAATGTACCTTAAAATAGTCGTCCCACACTCCTATAGAATTCAGCCTTTATACCCTCCAAACGTACCTAATAACATCCCTTAACCATGCCTTAAACATCCCTAAATCCACCCTTGTTTTCACCTACAACACTCGATCACATCACAGGAAAATTCTCACTATATTCCTTGGTTGCCTCGCTGTCTTTTCAGCTCCCTTCTTGTAGCTAAGGCTCCATGAATGTTTTACAACTCCGTTGGTGTGTATTTCCCACTCTTGTATTCATAAATAACTTCAAATCACCCTTAATTTATAGACATATAAGGGGCTCCAAGAATTATTGAAGAGACTCATCTATTGGAATTTTTACACCAAGCCTACATGACTTGGCACCCAATAATTAACTTCTCAACTTCAAAAATCCATTTCTCTTTAACAATAAATTAGATTCAGATGACCCTCAATGTGTTGGAATTGTATTTTTGAGCACTATCATCCTCATCCATCACATTTCATACCTTAATCATGTTTTTTTCCCAAACCATGATGGTTTCAAAACCCCACATTTGAGTTCCAAGCCCACAAGCTACCCTTTTCGTGCTTTTCCCTCCAAACCCTAAACCCTAGGGATTGGAGTGCCTTCCAAGCTACATAAATCAACAATCCCTCTTAGTGAGGGAGGTACCTCCATGACTACGAAGTATTTCATCTTCATCATCACTGCTGGTAACACTGGCCCAACTCCTGGTGCTCACAATTGCATCAATCCCTATACGTTGAACTACACCCTTCTCGAAAGCGGCATTGTCACTGGAAGCCTCCTTCTTATTTTTCTTCTTCTCTATCACTTTCCAATCTTACCATGATTCCTTCTTTCAAGATGTGGAAACACCCTTTTTCCCCACTGACCATGTGCTCTTCTTGGGATGCAGAGTCTCCCTTTGAATCTCCAAACTCCCTCTAGATCTTGACTCCCTCTGAGCCTCTGGAACCTGAACCTTCTTAGAAAACTGTATATTCTTATCAGGAACATGTACCTACTCCTCTAAAGCCTACACTTGCACCTGCACCTTCTCCTGCTCCTATGGAATTTGTATTTTCCCCTGCTTATTTCCATGATCCTCAGGCTTGCCATCCGTCAGCATTTAGAGACCATGCTCTCTAACTTTGAGTAAAATCCCATCGAACATAGAGCCTCTATGCTTGAGTCTTTCTTTCCCATCCTAGACAAAGACCTCACACCCCTTCCTCTCCCTCATCGAGATGAAAATCATATTTGAGTCCTCATAAAAACAATACATCCTAAACCTGCATCATATGTCATGTCTCCATCCTAAATGACACCATTCTTGATCCTCAGATCTCCAACTAACTCTTGTCACCCAAGACCAAGTGAAACTTCGAGTCCCATTCATATAAAGTGCCAAAAAAATCCTATGACACTGTCATGTGCTTCATCACACCATTGTCTACCTACCATCCATCCTCTTAAATAGTACCCTGCAAGAAATGAGAAATCATAGCAACATCATCCTCTTCTAATCTTCTGTAGAGATCATCTGTCTATGTTGAAGTGATGGTCCTCTTTCCTTTCCTTTTCTCTTTATCTTCATCTCGTGTCTTCAAGGGACACCTTAATGAATAATGACTCATCTCGCCACAGTCGAAAAACTTGATTTTACTTATGTCCTTATTTGGCTTACCCTTCATTCTCACTACAAGTTCCACATCTCATCTTCCTTCCTCAATGGCTGAAGATCCTCATCTCGCAACTCTTCATGAATGAAGTTTTCCCACAGTCTATTCTAGTCTAGTAGTTTCTCCCTAGCAATGATTCCTTTGATGGAGGGCTTTTATTCCTCAGTGAAACCTTTCAAGGAAATCCTTACCATCTCTGCATTTGAAACTTTTACACCGATGGTAGCAAGCTCATGTTGAACCTGAGACAACCTCGTTACATATAAATTTGTTCCTTCATCCTTTATTATCTTGGTAGACTTCAACGTATTCTCTAATACTAATACCTGGCTATTTTTCTTATTCTGGAACAAGTTTTGAAGAGCCATCCACATCTCATGTGCATTTTTATTCCCAGAAAAATGTGGTATTAAGGAATACCTTACACCATCAAGGATGATAAACCTCGTTTTCATATCCAAATCTTCCCATATTTCCAGCTCCTTAGGGTCGGTTGGCTTCTTGATCTCTTTCTCCAAAAACTCCCAAATTTTGTTGACCTACAAAACCAACTTGATCCTTTCCTTCCAAGGAGTATAGTAGGACAACCCTTCCAACTTGTCCTCATATCGGAGACTTTCCTGCAACTTCGACATTGTAGTGACTCCTTCACTAACAATGCGACCAAATCTCTCTCACGTTGTACTTTTTTGCAAAAAATATGATTTATTGACTTCCAAGTACCTCAAACGTGCTCTGAAACCATGTTGAATTTCCATGACCTTGGGTCTAAGTTAGAGTCTTAAATCACTGATGCTACGAAACCAAGAATCTCAACCATAAACTAATTTTCACAATAGAAATATAAAGCCGTAAATCACATATGCACAATATACAAAGTTTGAAATTTTTTTTTACAACAATTGACAATCACCAATCTTCATTATATTAAACCAAAATATGAATAATAGAAAATTTTATGGTATACAATATATAATGAAAAAAATGATGTTGTATCTTGTCCTATCAGTCCTTCCCTTCCATACCACTCACCAGTAGTGCCTTAGTCCATCAAGGCACCTACACATCAAGACTCTAGGAGGGCTACCACCTAACATTGTTTAGTGTCCATTTTTAGAGTTTACAGGGGTTGATCTAATGTTCTATCCAGGCTGGCCAATACCCGAGCTCCAAACTTTCAAGCTAGCAACAATTGTTTTCCATCAAAGTGTTACATTTCGTCACCAAACTTCACCCAACCTTCAGCTACTCTTCATCCATCAAGATACCTCATTTAGGGCTAATTTGGGTATACAATGCGTTGCCCTCCAATAGACCTATGGAACCCAATCTCCTATACTACTAAATTTTCTCCTAGTATGAAATTTCACCACCTCAAAAGGTCATACACATGGCTTCAACATGATTATCAACAAACTGATCCAATCTAGTCATACCTTGACCCAACACACATCTCCAAGCAATGTTGTTTCACTTTTCTACACTATTGAATGTTGTATCACTGGTTAGGGCACACCATGTTGCCCTCACTCTACCATACAGTAAGCTCAACTAGCCACTAAAGGTTGTGGTCCACCCTATAAATACTCCCCCATCCATACGCTGCCCTTTAAGGTTGACGTCCACCTAAATGCATCCCTTAAGGGCCTCCAACTATTGGCTATGGCATGCGACCTAGCCCTGTAGTGGATTCTAGCCTTGGCCCTCCTCAAATGGTGCCATAATCTTCCTTAAAATAATAGTCCCACACACCTCTAGACCATGGCCTTCCTGCCCTGCAAACGTACCAAATAAAATTCATTAACCATGCCTCAAACAACCCTAAAACCACCCTCGGTGTCACCTACAGGAATCAATATCATCACAAAAAAATTCCCACATTGTTCGTTGGCTCCCTAATTGTCCTTTTAGCTCCCTTTTTGTGGCTAAGGCTCCACGAAGATTTCAAAGCTCTCTTGGTGTCTATTTCCCACTCTTGGATTCTTAAATGGCTCCAAATAACCCTTAATTTATAGTCATATAAGGGGCTCCATGAATTATTGAAGAGACACATCTATTGCACTTGTTTACACCATGCACCAATAATTAACTTGTCAACTTCAAAAATTCATTTCTCTTTAATGGTAGCTAATATTTAGACAATTCTCAATGCGATGGAATTTTATCATGCTCATCCATCACATGTTGTACTTTCATCATGGTTTTGGCTTGAATCACATTGGGTGAAAAATCCAAAACTTGGGTTCCAAGCCAACAAGTCGCCCTTGTGGTGCTTTTCCCTCCAAAACCTGAACCCTAGGGTTTGGAGTACATTCGAAGCTACACAAATCAACAAGGAATACAAGGTTGAAAGGTGAGAGATCCAATCCTTGAAAGGGAGATGGAGATAAACCTCCAAAAGGAGATGGAGGAGATGGAGACAAGCCTCCAAAAGGGAATGGAGGGAACGTGATGGCAGGAACCCCCGCTAAACCCACAATCACTCTCATTTGCATATTTAAAAATGCATGTCCATTTTAAAATTTAATTCTGGGCAAATCTATAAATACTTGTAGAAGCTTACGGTTCAATCTTCATGGTTAAAACCATAACCAAAGTTTACTTTACAAACTTACCATATGAAGACTTATTCTTTGCCTTTATTTCTATGGTTATAAACCATATGTTAGACTCTCTTAAGAGTATTTGAATTTCATATTTGAATTCCTATTAATCCAAAGCCCCAGCTATCAAAAGATATATGCGCCCTTCACTTAATATTCATTTGGGCTATGTTCATATGCCATTTCATTTCATACGAAACTTTGACCTTATGAACATCAAAACTCAATTATTAACATAATATCTTCGGGCCCACAACATTCAAATGTTCAACAAATTATAAACGCTACCTCACTTAACAACCCAACAGCTTCACGATGCACTCATCGTTGATTTTCTCAAACTCATGATCAGACGGAAATCACGTCCATTTGATCCCATGAGTTAACAGTAAAAACTTACGCAACATTTGTGGTTTTTAGAAACCAACTCTACCTTACGTGTCAAACGCATACCTTTATTGCGTTAAAATTAAATAAACTGCTTACCATTTTAAATCAATGCGAATACCACCTGTGGGATTTTAAATCCGCCTCAGTTGTTCAAGGTTCCACTGCACCTTCACGAGAGTTCCTTTGCAAGGTTCCATCACTCTTTAAACGTTGTTCCTTCAATCAAACCATCGCTACACCATTTAAACTCTTCCACACTATAGTTGTGATTTCAATTAACCCTCACAACTCTACGCCTTTGAACAACTTTCATGGAATTTTTATTCCACACGTCTCTGTAATTGAGCCATTTCCTAATGCATCTCAGCATTTCTAAAATCAAATTAACCTTCGATCCATATTTCTCAGCACCGTGGCTCTTACTCCATTACTCTGCATCCATGACTTAACCGTTCCATTTCTCCATGGCATCATTCGAATGAAATCGACCCTTTAAAATTTAATAAGACTCATTATATAGGCTTAAATCACCACTATACTAAGATTCCATTTCAATCGGTATATGCACGAATTCCCACAGATGAATTCAATTGTAAACAACATCTCTGCCTTCATATGTATAACTTGAACTTGCATTAAAACAGAGTTCATTCAAATCAACTCTATTTAACTCAGGTTTCATTCCATGACACCACAGAATTCAATAAAATCTTCAAATCAACTTCAAACCCCCGATCTTACTGTATTGCATTTACAAAATCAAATGTGCAATACTTCCCAGCATTCCACTTTTCATAATATGCTTAAGCGCTTCTATGTCTCAATCAAAATCTATGCATTTTCATAGATTCGATCTACTGAGATGCTGAATTACTAAATCAATGCCCTACAAACTCAAATAATGAATATTTTCCCAATAATAAAAATCAACCAGAGTTCATATTCTCAAAATCAATTCATCTGCAAACTCTATAATTCAGAAATAAAACCTCTGTATTTAAAAACAGTATTTACATGGAAAATTCCTTCTAGGCCTAATATTCAATCAATGGCCTTTTTCCAACTTTTGCCTGAATGCTTACAAAAACCCTGTTCCTACTTTAATTCCTCTCACTTCTCATGCTCTACTCTATTTTTTTTATGCCTTTAAGGCATATATTTTATACAAAAAGGTCCTGAATCTATTTTAGTTTTCAGTTTCTTCATTATCTCAACAATTCCCTATGAATCCTATTTAATCCCTAAGGATCCTATTTTATCCCAAAAATAATAAAACCAACTCTAAATTAAAATTTACAAAATATCTCAATCCCTAGGCTCTCTCAACTAATCAAATTATCTCATGTTCTCAAGCATTCGAGAACATTTACAAATCCTCTCAATATTTAATTAAAAACAATTAAAACCCACTCAAATCATTTATAAAAATCCAGCTCCTTCAAAAAATTAAAACCCCTCAGTTTAACAAAAATACATGGATTTTTCTTTTAGCCTAATGCCCCTGCATCAGAATGATGACAAGCCACATTTAACTCCACCTTTTTCTTCACCTCCATCCTCAACACCATCTTCACCCTTATCATATTCTACATCAACCCCTTCACAAACCCTTCCACATTCTCCAAAGGGGCATGGTAAAACTCCACTTTTGAAACTTGACATAAAGTTTGAATTTCCTATGTATAATGTAGAAGTAAATGCTGAAAAATTAGATAATTGGGTTTGTCAAATTGAAGTGGTATTGCAGGATACAAAGGATCAAGGATGATGAGACCAAGGTTTAGCTTGCTTCATTAAGGTTGAAAAGTGCAGCACTTATTTGGTGCGAAGTCAAACAAAAGTGAACATGAAGAAACATGGTAAGGTTTTATCCTATTGGAATGATTTTTTGATTGCATTAAAGAGACAATTTTATACATTAGCACATATGCAGAAATCTATCATGGATTGGAAACTCTTTAGGCAATTAAAGTGTTAGAGTGTGGAAAGTTATAGCCAAGATTTTAGAAAGAGAGCATTGATTTTGGGTGTAGATTTATCCTCTCAGGACACTTTACTCAAATACATTAGAGGTTTACATAGCTACTTGAGACACATTACTCTCATGTTTAACCCTACAAATTTAGATGAATTTTGTATACAAGCGACACATATGGAAGCAAGAGGGAAAAATGTTTCAAATGAAGCAAGTGAGAAGACATTTGAGTCTGGAGAAAAAAGGAAAGGGAAAGAATAATGCTACCATCAATATGGAGAAAGAAAAACTCACACACAAAAATTTTTCCAAAGAGGATCGTGATGAAGATCATTGTTGGAATCTTCATCCTGAGATAAGACCAAATTTTTTTAAAAACAGGGAGAAAGAAAAGATAGTTGCAACTACATAACATGATTTAGAATTAGATAGTGGGGATGAAACAAATATCATAACCATGGGATTGAAAGGTATGGACATTGCAAGTAGTAGTTATTCAAATAGTCTTAATGATACCCAATATAGAAAAACAAGAATTGAGATTTTCCACATTAGAGTTATTTCAAAACATACCAAGATAGATACACTGTTTGATAGTGGTTCAAAATAAAACCTTATCTTTGAAGATATTTTCAAGTATTTGAATTTATAAACCATTCCTCATCTTAAACTTTATACTTTAGGTTGGGTATGTGAGAATGCAAAATTGCAAGTGACAAGGAAATGCATACTTAGATTTGCAATCTCTGTAAACTTTCTTGATGAGGCTGAACTTGATGCAGTTCTATTTGATATTTTAGGAAACCCATATCTATATGGTAGAAGATCCATTTTTCATCGTCATTATAATAAATATCATTTTTTCAAGAAAGGGATTGAGTACATTGTTAGAGAACATAGCAATAAATTGATTTTATCTCTTGTGAATGGTGGAAAAATGAAGAGGATTATGCTAATCAAATTTTTAATTTTTAATTTCAAGTAAAAGAATGTTGAGGAACCTAATGCCTTTCAAAGATATGAATCAAGTTTGAAATCTGATTTCATTAAGGTTTATAATTCATGTGATAAGATGTTTCAGGAGTCTAACATGTTTCCTCCTAAAAGTGGTAAACAACATGAAGTGAAACTACAACAAGATACATCATCATTGAACATTGGTGGAAAAAAGATGTGAGTGTTAAAGAATGAAAGGGTCAAAAAGAAAATGAAAAAGGTTATTTGAGAAATAGGACATTGGTTCAAAAACATATTCTTTTGGTTTTTATAATTTTTTGGCTTTGAATAAGGGTGGTGCATGGCGATAATGACCACATTTGGTAAAGAGTCGAGCCAAGTGCAAGGTTAGAAATGTTAAGCATCATTATGATGACATTGTTCAAGGTTAAGTGAACTTCAAATTGAATAAGATTCCTTTGAATGAAGATTGAGGAGGAAATTTTTAGATTCCTTTAAGGGAACTTTTATTTTCTGAAAATATTGAAAAATTGCAGCAAGATGTCATTTTTGACAGCAAGACAAGGACTCCAAAATCAGAGAAAGAGGTCTATTTTTATGAAAATCTTAATGCAAAAAAATCCAAGAAAATATAAGTGGATTGAGAATTGAAGGGTGAGGAAAATGTACCCTCATCTATTTTTTGACTGAGAATGAGCTTCTGGAGGTCCAAAAGCTTCCAGTGGGAGGAATGCTCTGATGGACCAGTAAAATTCTCAAATTTCAAAGTGCTCGAAACGTATTGAAACCAACGCTAAAGTGAATATCTCTTCGCCCTGAATCTAATGAAACTCATTGTACTCAAAACTGATATCACATGGTCCTGATGTTGCGTTATGACCAAATTGGAAAACATAAGCTTTGGGTTGCAGGTACACCTAGTTAGTGGTACGTACGATGACTAAGCATGACTGAGTTTTCGTGGGCTTATGGTTGGATTACAAGTGTCACGTTTTTACTCGGCTATGAATGGTGTGTTTCAATTGGTTGGAATGTTCATAAATTGGACCAATTAGGGAGAGCCACGTGGGCAAATCCCTAGGTAGCCATGTGGCCTCCTACTGGCATTGTAAAATTTGGTATGGCCAAACTAGGCCTCTATGGGGTTCGAACGTTGGACATTAGGGGTGGCAGCACAGGCTCATTCCACCGCGACAATGATGATACTTACAAAACATAGTGAAAAAGGCATATTTAAGGTTTCAATGTATGTCGTTTTGGGGTCAGGACTCGGGTTAAACCATGGCCCCCAGTGCACTCAACCATGATACATGGCAGGCAGACAGGATCTCAGGGTTAACCTTGGCTGCAACACCATATATCAACGACCAACACCATTATTGTAATCTTTAACCATATTATATTGAAACACATATATTATTTCAATACCATATGTCATATCACATATTTTACCAAACTTTATGTCAAACCATAACCAAAGTCCAGAGTGGAGATTTATGTAATGTTTTACTTAGTTAGCCCGACATTTCATAGGTTATCATATGTAACAGTCAACACATGTGAACAATTTACGGTTAAGTTATATGTTCTAGCAGAGTCATGGTGGAACCATGGTTGGAACGAAGACTTAAACCTTGGTGGTTCATGGGAGTTAGCATATGTAAGCATGCTTTGGAGTTGCGGTTAAGTTATGTGTTGGCACAGACCTCGGCAGAAACCAAAGTTCTGGAACCTGACCAAGGCAACCGCGGTAAAAGGTTATGGTGGGGTTTATTTACTGTTTATGGCGCGAAGAATTCAAATCTAACCAGTGGGAGTTTAACCCAACCACACCACCAAATCCAAGTGTGAGAGTGGGTTCAAATTTGACGCACAGTTCATTCAGATGGTCCCCACATCCAACGGCCAGCAGAGCGCAAAGAGGGCCTTTTTGATTGATTCGTCGGCTACATAGGAGATTTAATGGCTCAAAAAATTGCACCCAAACCAGTGGGAGTCTCGTGGGCGTGGGGCAAAATTGTCACCCCACATGGCTGAAAAAGGCAGAATTTTCAAGATGGATAGCAAATGGGTGTGATTTGGAGGACAGTTAGCAGGAAAAATTCTATGGAGCATAACTTAGTCAATTTTGTACTTTTTGAGTGCAAAAAGAGTCGAGCTAAGGTTTTTTTACTATTCTAGAGCCATTGGAGACATCTATTTTTCATTATGAGCACTGTGACTTGATGTAAACACATATTTTTGATCATTATACCCAATATATATATCATTATACCCACTAGCTATATATATATATATATATATATAATTTCAAAAATATTGATTTAAGCATAGATATATTCACTTCTAAATTAAGATACTTTTTATGGTTAGAGTATGGTTGTATCCACATCCCTTAGATGAGGCATTAAGTTCACTGCCACCAAATCTTGCATTAATGTTTAACCCCCCATTAGTTAGCTCATTTTCATAACAACGCATTATGATTGAGTGAAGTTTTTAAAGAGAACTATGGCTAGATAATTTGATTTAGATATTCAAAATATTTTGAAGAATATAAAGAAATTCATAAACATAATAGATAATATATAAATACACATGATATTAATTATGAATACAATATGATACTATTAGGGGGCTTGTTGTATAAATCTAAGTAGGGTGTTTTTTTTACTACTAGAAATGTTTTTATTGATAAGACATGTTCTCTATATGTATGTTACATTTATTTTTCATTTAAAAATATTTTTTCGCAAAGCATATTAATGGAAAGGTTTCACATCATGCTATTCTATGTAAGGTATGTTCATGGGTTTCGGTTTTGATGTTGTTATGGTTGATAATACAAGATGGTACATACTTTTAATTTCTAAAAAGAATTATTAATTGAAAAAGGATTGGAGCACCCTAACCTTATTACTTTTGAGCACCTTAATTCTGCCATTTGCAAAATGTTATGCTTATAGAATTCCCAAGGTGAATTATTATTGTGGAAATTAGTGATATTGGTACTTTTTATCAAGATTCTTTAGAAAATAGGTTAGTTTCTTATCTCCTGGGTGACGTCTATATGTTGATTAGTTAAAATGCTTGTTCTTATGATTGGGACCTGATAAGTTTTCTTTTTAGCATGAGTTCCATATATTGATTAGTTAATATGTTTGTTCTTATGATTGGGACGTTGATAAGTTTTCTGTTTAGCATGAATTCCCCCTATTGTTCCTATTGTGTTTTCTTGACTTATTTTTTGGCTTTTTTTTTTTCATGGGCTAATGTTGAATATGGTTAATTTTTTTAACTATATTTAGAATTTATATAATCTATAATCCAACATCTAATTATCTATTTACTTTAACTAAGTTGGCATATTTTTGAGCTATGGTATTAATTGGAACCATATTTGTTTCCTTCTACTCAACTAAGAATTTTTAAATTCTTTCAATTGACTTTGATGTTTCTTTCCTTTTAAGCTATTTTAGCTCCTTTTTTCAGCAACACATTTTTATCTTTTAATTTTTTAATCTATGTGGTCAAGTTTTGATTGGGATTCTTAAAGTGAAAATTTCCTAGTTTGTATCTATGAAAACCTTGTGAAATTTTTTTTAAATATTTTGGGTTGAATTTTGATTGTTTTGGAGGCTAACCCTTGAGAAATCAATAAGGTCTTAAGATATTACTAAATTAGAGTTTATCGTAACATTCTATCATACTATTTTTCTTTGTTCTATAAGAATTCTAAAAAAAATTCCTAATTTGTATCAATGAAAACCTTGTGAAATTCCTTTTAAATATTTTGGGTTGACTTTTTATTATTTTGGAGGCTGACCCTTGAGATATCATTAAGGTCTTATGATATTATTAAATTAGAGTTTATTGTAACATCTTATCATGCTATTTTTCTTTTTTCTATGAGAATTCTAAAAAAAATTCCATTGTATTGATAATAAAGGTATCTAGTGCTTCTAGTGAACAAAAACTTTATTTCACTATCATCATAAAATAAAGATCTCAAATTGAATTTAAAAGTGAATTATTATGTAAAAGTACAATTTCCAATATTCAATTGCAAATTGGGTATATCATATTATCTTTCATCTCAGAAGGCTATATTTTCAATTGTATTTAATATAAAAATGCTAATTAATTAGTAAAATCTATCATAATATAGTTATTATTCATAATAAAAACAATATATCTTATTAATGTCCTTTTAAGTATAAATAATTTTATTTTTACTCGTTTCTAATCATGCTTTTCATTTAGTCCAAAGTTCCATAAAATTTTACTGTTAATACTTAAATATTATTTTTATAATATTTCTTTTAGTTAAACCCCTTTTATAAACATCTTTTATTATTTATTTATTTTCTAACAATATATATCTCATTGTTAAACTTCTGAGATCGTGTATATTTTGTTATTTTGTTAGAAAAGCCCAAAGTTTTTCATTCCTGCTGAGTTTTTTCATTATATATATATATCTATATAAAATTCCTTGAGATTCGTCTCCATAATACTTTTTAAAAATACTTGACTAACTTCGTAACTTTAAATATTCTTGCCCAATACCTTGATATATTTTAATTTTACTTGGACCTTCCTTCCTTCTTTTATATATATATATATTTATATATTTTGAATCATAAGTCAAACAAAACCCCTTTTAAGAGCAATCCTTGGACGCGTAAGTCAATCAACGTGCGCAAGTCTCTCTCTCTGAATTTTCATATTTGAATCATAAGTCAAACAAAAGCCCCTTTCAAAAGTAATGCTTGGACGCGTAAGTCAATTAACGTGCGTAAGTCAATCAACGTTTTTAATTAATGGCATGGCCGCTTATATTTTGTAGGTTATTATTATTACGACCTCTTAAAAAATAGATGCTCAATTCGATGTTCGATTTAATTTGATTTCTCCATAATAGCCAACGAGTTTTTTCAAATGGATACCTATTTCAACTAGAATTACAAGATTAGTTTTTATTTTTGTTATTTCCTCTCTCAATTAATCTATATTAGAACCTTTGTTATTTCCACTCGCAATTAATATCTTTCACTCTAAGTGCAACATTTTAGTAGATTTTCTTTTTAAATTTGCCAATTTACCTAACCATCCTAAACCATGTCAAGAAGTGCTACTTTATGGAAACCATGAATCTACAATTCTATTTCTATTTGATGTTTAACTTTCCCCTTTTTATAACCTTGAAATTTTTGAGAAGACATGACTTCTATGTTATTTTTCTTTTCTGAGGCTTAATAAACTTCAATTACTCAACCTCTTTGATGGTTAATAGTGTATGTAGGAGCAGTAAGAGAAAAATAGGAATCCACGATCATTAATTATGGTTTTGTCCATTAATTTAATGCTTATTATTTGTCCAAGAGTCGATATCTTCATACAAGGTTCTGGATGGTGGTTTTGTCTACTTCATTTATATGTCGTTTTGATATGCACATAGTGTTAAAAGGAATAGTGGTATGTTCCCTAGCTAGGAACATAACACACTAGAGAAGCCCAACACAAAAGAACTTTTCACATCGAAAATATAACCACAATGAAATCAATAACAATACACAAGATTTAAGGCCAAATCTCGATCTTTATTAGTATACTAATAAAATAATCAAGGGGATCCTATGCCAGGGATCAAGGCCCTTCAAAAAATTGTATACAAACTAGTATAAAGAGTATACAATAACTAGGTCTTCAGATCTATTCCATCATACCTACAATCTACCCGATAAATAAAATGGTTTCCCTCTTCCTACAAAAAAATAAGAAAGATACTAACTTACCTAGGCTGCTCCTTTTGCCCAAAGGCTTCAGTACGCATGTTATACCTTTTTGTATAACTTGTCCTTTGGGTGCTACAAACTTCTTTTTTCATATTTAGCTTACTCCTTTAGGCGAAAAATTTTGGTATATCTCAACTACCCACGTGGCGAACAATTAGCCTCACTATCTTGACTTTGGCCACTACATAGTCTTATTGTCCAATCTTCCCTAGGCCTTAACAACCCTTTCCTAGACTTCCACCACCATTTATCTATCCTAACTAGGGCAACTAGACCATTGTCCAACTATTCTCCAAGCCATGGCCACATCTGATTCCTATAGTTTATAACCAAATGCTTTCCTAGTTGCTACAACAACCCTAATCCTCCTTGGATGAGTATTAATCAGGAGATCAAGTCTCTTGTAGAAAAATGCTCAAAAATGAAGTTGTTCAGAATTGGTCCGAACTAGATCGGCTGGAAAGAGTTCGGAAAAACGATCCTGTAGACGCTAATGGCACTGAAAACCAACGATGTATGAGAAAGATATTCAGCTTTGAAGTTTGCCAATTTCAGTAAAAAAATGGCCAAAATTTGACATTATAAAAAAATATTTTTATTAAAAAAATAATATTCCACAAAATATTCTGGGAATATTCCACAAAATATTCTGTGGAATATTCCACAGAATATTCTGCAGGCAGCTAATGAAAGGGCACCACGTGGCCAGCTCGGAGGCCGCCACGTGGCCCCAAGGTCAAACAGAAATGGCAATTCAAAAATATGTTTTGGCGCGGCAGGATTCGAACCCGGGTAGGGGCGGAGCCAACTGGGCAGCCTAACCACTGGGCCAATGGTGGTACTTGTTATAACATTGCAACGCATATATATTTAAATGTCTAAATTGGTTTGGGTGGGGCTCGAAAGGGGGCCAGCCCCCTTCTCATGGAACCCTATCGCACGAAACCGTGGCATTAGTTCAGTCAGTGCGTATGTAAACATTAATTACCACTGTTTGACATGTGAACGGATTGGCATTATGGTTAATTAAACATTTCGGTTTTCAAACTGTTGGTTACAATGTTTAAATAGGTGGGTTGGACAGTGGTGCATGTGACCATGTCCACCTAGCATTAAACTTAACCTCCCAATAAAGTTGGAGCGCGCCACCAAAATTTGCATTTGTCACCATTTTTAACTGGAGTTAACTCCAGTTCTCCACATTTAGTGGAGTTTTTCTAGGTGACACTGGGCAAAACTTTAGTTAGCCATAACTTTGGCTAGAGAAGTCCATTTGGGATGAATTTTTTTTTTATTTTGGGGTATTGAAGCATTCTGGAGCTGTTGGGAGAGGTTACAGAGCCATCAGGGCACTCTATCAATTATTTTACCAGCAATTTTGGTTGTGGAGCCACTAGGGCCTAATGAAAGATCAACTGTGTTGGACTATACTCATCCATTGGAGGTGAATGAATAGTCGATTTATACTGATTTCAGTCCTCTGTTTCTGAATTTGCAGCTAATTTTTCTTTTTAAGGCTTTCTAAACAGTGTAATTCTTAATTTGAGCATTAATGAAAGAGCGAAAAGCCTAATTAGAGGCTTTTGGACCCAGCAAAGGTAGCCCAAGAGAGGGGCGAACTGCTTAAACAATTGCTTACTGTTATGCTGTGCATTTTTGCTATTATATTTCAGATTCTACTGCATTATACAGTAACTTTTCATAAGTTCACTTTTCCCAATCAGACATATACAGTGAACAAAACTCATTAGTTTCACTTCAAACCACATTACTTCCAATGCAGAATACTTGAACTTGCTTATTCACACATAAAATTTTGATTAATGAATACTTTGCACATAAACAAATACTTTCATTGATCAGATCTATTTAAGTGTTTACATTATATTTCTTTAGGCAGAGCCAGTAAGTGGGCCAGAAGCTTCTGGTTTCATCCTTTCTAGTAAAGGTGAAATAACCAGTAAAGGCCCCTACTATTAATCTCTGTATAAGAAATACTTTTTTCACACAATTTCAGATTCGATTGGTATCAGAGTTCTAGGTTTTGCTTAAGATTTTGTGAAATTTGTGCAAGAATATTGTGTTATTATGCAAAATTTGATGCTTACTAGGCTGAAATTTAAAAGAGGGGAAGGTCAATTGGTTAGAGCACAAGTTAATCCTCAACCAAGGAGGACTAGGGTGCCATTATCTCCACCTTCCATTTCATCCTCATTTGCCTTAGAATCAGCCACAAACATGTCTTCCATAGAAGGAGAAGTACATGAGGAAATGGATCCCAAGGAAGAAGAAAGAGTATTGAGAAAAGCTTTCTTGGACATGACTGAGATGGTTAGGATCCTATACCAGGAAAGAAATGATAGGATTGCTAGAGAAGGGTCTAGAAACCAAAAAGAAGAAGGAGATTCTTCAGGAGGGAAGAAAGACAAGGATGAGTCTAAGAAAGGGAATGGAGGAAATGGTGATCCTTCATCTCCATCGTCATCCTCTTCCTCCACATCATCCTCTTCAACTTCTGTTAATCAGTCACACAAAACAAAAACATCTTTTAAAAATCCTTTGTTAAAGCTTGATGTGAAGTTTGAGTTTCCGATGTTTAATGGTGATGTGAATGTAGAAAAATTGGATAACTGGATTAGACAGTTGGAAGTATATCTAAGAATTCAGAATTTGCATGATGATGACATAAAAATCCAATTAGCCTCTTTGAGAATGGATGGAGCAGCTTTGGTTTGGTGGGAAGCCAAGACCAAGGAGGAAATTAAAAAGCATGGTAAGATAACTCTAACATGGAATGAGCTTATTACAACTATTAAGAAACAGTTTTATCCTCTTGCTCATATTCAGAAAGCAATCATGAATTGGGAAAATTTTAGGCAACTTAAGGGTCAAAATGTGCAAGATTATACCCAAGAGTTTAGAAGGAGAGCACTTCTACTTGGGGTAGACTTACAAAGTGAAGACACCTTGTTGAAATACATAGGAGGTTTTCACAATTACCTACAACATACTATTCTAATGTTCAATCCTACCAGCTTTGATGAAGTCTGTGTCTAGGCTAAACATTTATAAGCTATAGGAAAGAATACTTTTGATGAGGATAGTAATTTTAAAAACAAAGGAAATAAGAGAGTTGCAAATTCAAGAAAAGAAAAAGGAAAGTTTTTTTGCAAGAACTATTCAAAGACAAGTCATGATGAAGATCATTGCTGGAAGCTTCATCCTGAACTGAGACCAGAAAAATACAAGAATAAAAACAAGACCAAAGAAAAGGAGAAAACTGTAGCAACAGTTGAGCAAGACTTAGGGTCAGACTCAAGAGATGAGACAAAAAGCAGAGCCATGGTTTTAAAGAACATTAAGGGGAAAGAAGTGGTGCAAGACACAATTCCCAGTTCTAGCTCTTTGAATTGTCACAAAGATACTCATGAGGAAAAGAGGAGGATAGAGCTCTTCCATGTGAGGGTAATTTCAAAACATACCAAAATTCACACACTATTTGATAGTGGATCACAAGCAAATCTTATATCTAAAAACTTGGTCAAGCAGCTTAAACTTGAGACCATTCCACATCCGAAGCCTTATCCACTTGGATGGATATGCAAGGATGTCAATTTTCAAGTTTCAAGGAAGTGCATATTGCGCTTTGCAATAACTGCACACTTTATTGACACATTTGAACTTGATGTGGTGCCGCTTGATATTTTAGGAATTGTTTTGGGAAGTCCTTACTTATTTGACATGAAGGCCATCTTTCATCGCCATGAAAACAAGTATGACTTGTTCAAAGATGATAAAGAGTACATTGTGAGAGCTCACAAGAAGAAGCTGGAATATTCTTTACTCCATGCAAGTCAATTGAAAAGACTGGTTAATGCAAGTCAAAGTCTAACTTTGTTGATCTTGAAACGATCAGATTTTGAGCGTTCGCCTTTTTATGATGTTGCTAATAATATGTCTCAGTTTAATAACAGTTTATCTTTGAAAGAAGATGATGTTATGTTGCACAAATTACCTTTTGGGTTAGCCAATGCAGTGAATGAAGTGTCAAAGCAAAGCAGTGCAAGCAAGAAGGACACACAATTTAGCATGGGACAAAGATGGTTTCAGAATGGTAGAATTCGCCATGGGTACAGTTTACAAGGTGAAAGTTATTTTAAGTCTTTCTTGAAGTTTGATCAGTGTAGAAAAAGTTTGTTTTCTACAAATTACAATTTTTGTTCTGCAAATTTTAATAATTTGCAACATGACTTCGTGAATCTTAGCAATGGTCGATTAGTTGATTCCAGAGATAGATTATCATTTTCTCAAAAGCTCCATTTGATGAAATCGGGTAGATTTTAGTTATTCAAGGGTGGAAGAGTGGAGAATCAGTCTCCACATCATTAGTTTCAGTAATCAGAGAGATTTTGGGGTCCAAAAGCTTCCCATTTGGGAGGTGTGATCAGGAGATCAAGTCTCTTGTAGAAAAATGCTCAAGAAGTTTCTCAGAATTGGTCCAAACTAGATCGACTGGAAAGAGCTCGGAAAAATAATCATGTAGACGTGAACGGAACTGAAAACTGACGTCGTATGAGAAAGATACTCAGCTTTGAAGTTTGCCAATTTCAGTTAAAAAATGGCCAAAATTTGACTTTATAAAAAATTATTTTTATTAAAAAAAGAATATTCCATTGAATATTCTGGGAATATTTCGTGGAATATTCCACAGAATATTCTATAGAATGTTTCGCAGGCAGCCAATGAAAGGGCGCCACGTGGCCAGCCCAGAGGCCGCCATGTGGCCCCAAGGTCAAACAGAAATGGCAATTCAAAAATATGTTTTGGCGCGACAGGATTCGAACCCGGGTCGAGGCGGAGCCAACCAGGCGGCCTGACCACTGGGCCAACGGTGGTACTTGTTATAACATTGCAACGCATATATATTTAAATGTCTGAATTGGTTTGGGCAGGGCCCGAAAGGGGGCCAGCCCCCTTCTCATGGAACCCTATGGCGCGGAACCATGGCATTAGTTCAGTCGGTGCATATGTAAACATTAATTACCACTGTTTGACATGTGAACAGATTGGAATTATGGTTAATTAAACATTGCGGTTTTCAAACTGTTGGTTACAACGTTTAAATAGGCGAGTTGGATGGTGGTGCATGTGACGACGTCCACCCAACATTAAACTTAACCTCCAGATAAAGTTGGAGTGCACTGCCAAATTTGGCATTTGTTGCCATTTTTAACTAGATTTAACTCAAGTTCTCCACATTTAGTGGAGTTTTTCTAGGTGACACTGGGCAAAACTTTAGTTAGCCATAACTTTGGCAACAGAAGTCCATTTGGGACAATTTTTTTTTTATTTTGGGGTATTGAAGCATTCTGGAGCTTTTGGGAGAGGTTTCAGAGCCATCAGGGCGCTCTATCAGTGATTTTACCAGCAATTTTGGTTGTGGAGCCACCAGGGCGTAATGAAAGATTAGCTATGTTGGACTATACGTATCCATTGGAGGTGAATGAATAGTCGATTTTACTGATTTCAGTCCTCTGTTTCTGAATTTGCAGCTAATTTTTCCTTTTAAGGCTTTCTACACATTTTAATTCTTAATTTGAGCATTAATGAAAGAGGGAAAAGCCTAATTAGAGGCTTCTGGACCCAGCACAGGTAGCCCAAGAGAGGGGTGAACTGCTTAAACAATTGCTTACTGTTATGCTGTGCATTTTTGCTATTATATTTTAGATTCTACTTCATTATACAGTAACTTTTCATAAGTTCACTTTTCCCAATCAGAATTATACAGTGAACAAAACTCATTAGTTTCACTTCAAACCACATTACTTCCAATGTAGAATACTTGAACTTACTTATTCACATATAAAATTTTGATTAATGAATACTTTGCACATAAACAAATACTTTCATTGATCAGATCTATTTAAGTGTTTACATTATATTTCTTTACGCAGAGCTAGTAAGTGCGCCAGAAGCTTCTGGTTTCATCCTTTCTAGTAAAGGTGAAATAACCAGTAAAATCCCCTACTGTCAATCTCTATATAAGAAATACTTTTTTCACACAATTTTAGATCAGATAGTATCTTATAAGTGTGTATAAATTTGGCCTATCATAATCGCTTGTCGCCTCCTTCATGAGGCCCTACGACCTCCTTTCTATAGCCACATAAATCCTTCTTGAGGCCCCTTAATTAGGCCCTTAATTGAGGCTTGTGGCTTGGGACTTTCCTACTCTGGGCTGTGGATTTCCTATTGCAACTCTCTTCCAATTGATCTCAAATTTCAAAACATAATAGAGAAGCCCTCAATCTAGCCCTTACTCACAAATAAAACTTAGCTAGTCTTCATCTATTGAACGTAGATCCTTTAGCTCACCAAGAGATAGAAAACTTGACCTCTCTTTTCTAGTTGCGCCTCTCTCTAGGGAAAATTATGTTTCTCACAAATGACTCCATCCACTTGTGTGTCTAGGCCTCTCCTTTGGTCTCTTATTTATACTTTAGTGTGAGTGATATTGGGGTTTTCCCTTGTCCCTTAAGAATACCAGATTTTAACGCTCAATGATAAGCTAGGTTAAACAATTATTTAACTTAGGCCTTAAGCCCACAAATTTGGCTCAAAACCAAAACTAGTTAGGTAGCATTCCCAACTGGCCAACTTTTTTTGGGTTTCCTCCACTCAAAAATACTTCTGAACTACACAAATTTGAACTATCGCTCTTAGTGAGGAAGGTATTTCCATCACTTGAAATCTCCATCTCCATGACTTTCCTTGCATACTCATGACTATCCTTGCATGAGTCACGACTTTCCCTTGCATGGCGATGATTTTTGTCACATGTGCCACATATCCTTTTGTACATGTCCAATATTTATCTTGCATGTTGCATGATTGTCCTTGCATGCAACATGAATTTTTCTTCCAGGTCCATACATTTCCTCGCATGGGCTACGAATTTCCTTAAATTGTGCACCACCATGAGTGTCCTTACAAGGTTCGTGAATTTTCTTGCATGGGTTGGAATCTCCACTCTCTCACTTTAATATGAAGATTAGAATTCCATTGGGTGGTTAATAGTCCTTCATTCCTTCCTCTAAAGCTAGAATCCCTTTGAAACCACATAACCTCCACTGAATCACTCTGCTTTCCCTCCTATAAAGTGCTTCTACTCAACATGTGTCCTTCCAAACTCATTCTAGAGTTGTGATTGAACACTGGATCTAATCAACTCTAGACCACCACAAATCAACTATGCATGAGTCCTCATCCTCCCAGGTAAAATAGTTCATGTGCACATGGCTCCACTGTTGAATGTACAACTCCACAACCCAATGAAGATACTAACTGATGATAATCTTGTGATTTGCATGAAGATACCTCTTCCATGCCGAAGCACCTTCTCTACTAAACGTTTTGCTCCATTTCTAGTAGTTTCACATCTCCATTTCAAGATGCTTCACATGCACACTCTAATCCATGTCCTCTTCAAAGTAGCTTTGATATCCTATTGAAAGTTTCATACCCTCTAGGTCTAGTATGTTCCCTAGCTGGGAAAAACACACACTACATAATCCCAACATTGTTCTCAATAGAGTATATTATTGTTGTTGTGCTAATTACTCTTTCAGATTATGAATTCATTGTCTTATGTGTGCTTTAGCATTCAATTTTTCTTGCAAATTATCAAGTCTTGTGAGTGTTTTTCATGTCAATTTAGTGAGTAATTTAACATAGAAACAAGAGTTGAAAAATAAAAAATAAAGTACAAATCATCACCATACATAACATTAACACAGGTATTTGATGAAGGAGTTCACTCCTCCTGGGCTACATCTCCTTGGTCCACCTTCTGCTTGGGCCTCTATATTATGTGAAAATTTTCAAATTTACCTATTTACAATGTTCTTTTGCTCCTATAACCTATTCCAATGAGTCCAGAATGGCTCAAAATGGCTAGCTAGCCTCTTTCTGAGCCTGAATTAGTCGAAAAATGTAAAATTTATGACCATTTTAATTTTCCACTATTTCATGCCCTAAACTAGCTAACTGCAACTAAAACTAACAGTATGTCAAATTGGGGATCCACCAAGTTAATCCACAATTAAAATTAATTGGGATTCTTAGTGCTAATTAAGCACACTTAAGTTCTAAATCCGCGCTTAATTTAATCCACAATTAGAATGGGATTAAGTGCTAATTAAATATGGATTACGGTTAATAAACCGTGATTAATGGTTTAAACATCCACTTAGTTCTGGAGCTCTGCCGGTGGTCATGGCATAATGGTTCTATGGACTGGAGGTTCGGCCTTTGGGCTTGGCCCTCGCCTACCCCTGCCATAACACAAAGTTTAATTTAAATATAAACAAGATCTTATGAAGGTTAAGATCCATCTGACAGGTGGGTTGGTAATGTGTGCGGTTGTGGGGTGGGAGTCTGCAGGGTCCAACCTGGCGCCTCCACCCTGAATTTGCACAAAACTTTTACACCACCTTGGAACCTTCGGGGAGGAGGGGGCATGTGGTGGCCCCAGGCCTCACCACATGTCCTCACCTAGTTGGCTAGAATAAAACCAATAAAATTAAACCACGTCACCCCAATTCGGACCAGTTCCATTCTGCCACATGGCATCTTACCATTCATGGGAAAAAATTGCAAAAAAATGACCCTGCATAGTCATCATGCCATGTCAGCAGTACGAACTGCTGACTGGGCATTTGTATGTCATTTTTTTAAAATTTTGCTTGCCTAGCAAAGCGGAAAAACACTCGTTTTTGGGAGCTTACAACGACCATTTTTCGTGAAACGAAGTGTGCCAGACTTAGAACGACGAGAAATACGTGGTCGTTTAGGTTCCAAGACAATCTAAGAAATTTGATTTTTGAGCATAAAACTGAGCCCCTGATCATTCCTCCCCACTGAAAGCTTTTAGACCCAAAAAAATCATATTCAGTTGTTGAACAGGTGAGGGTACATTTCCCACACCTTCCCAATTTCAATCCATTTTTCCTTTGAAGGATTTGCTCCTTTAATCCCCACCCAAAGATAGTCAACACTTCCTCTTGTCCATGTCGTTGTCCTCATGTCAAGTATGGTGTCTTGTTGTAGCTCAACAAAGAAATATGGAGAAAAATATTCAATAGATGGCACCTAAACATTCTCTCCTTGATATTTAATCAAGGAGGCTCATACAATCTCAAATTTTCTACATTAACAACTGAATAAATTTGCATGTATGAAGGAAAATCAAGCTTGAAGGCATTGTTACCAATATTTTCCACAATTTTAAAAGGACCATAACGGATTGGTTTCAGCTTTTTACCTTCTCTTAAAGCCTTTCCTTGCTAATGTGAAGATAAACTTCATCACCAACTTGAAACTTATGATCCACCTGATGTTTTTCATGCCTTGCCTTGTACTTGCCTTGACTTTTATCTAGTTGCTATTTCACTATTTGATGAATCAAATGAATTTTCTCAATGAATTTCTTTGCTTTATCTATGTTTTTATGTCCATCAATAGCTACATCTTTCTCGAGGATAAAATCCAATGAAAAATTTGGAAAGTAACCAAGACATGCCTCAAATGGCGATAATTGAGTAGGAGAATGTTTTGCACGGTTGTAAGCATGTTGAATGTAATGCAACTATTCATCCCACAACTTAGGATGTTTGCTGCAATATCCTCTAAGAATATGAATGATTGTTCCATTAACCACCTCGGTTTGACCATCTATTTGTGGATGAAAGGTTGTACTCTTCTTCAACTTAGTGTCCATAAAGTCCCATAAACTTGAAAAAAAACTCCCAACAAATAAAGAATCTCGATCACATAAAATAGATGTAGGCAACCCAATATGAACCCAAACATTTTGAAAGAAAGGAAGAGTTGCTTGCTTAGCTCTAACTTGATCTTTACATGGCATCAAAATACACATTTTTCTGAACCTATCCACAACTACATACAAATAATCATGACCTCTTTTTGATAATGGAATACCTCCTACAAAATCCATAGAGAAACTCTCACATGGACGTGAAGGAACCAAAAGTGGTGTGTGAAATCCTAACTTCCTATTACTAGGCTTACTAAATGCACAAAAATAACAATGTTTAATAAAACATGACAAACTTTCAAGCATACGAGGCCAATAATGATTTTCCATTGTTTTTCTTACACCAAACTGTCCCGAAATAAGAGAAGTGTGTGCTTCCTTTATGAAATTCTCTCTCTCACGCCGTGGAATACAAATCTTTCCCAATTGATACAACAAGTTATAATGAACATGATAATATAATTCCTCAACTTGGCGATGTTCACTCAAGTTTGCAATTCATTTTCGAATGCACATTGTTCAATGTAACTTTCACATAAAACATAAGTATTCTTGAGTAAAGTAGTTGCATTAATAATAAGCCTAGAAAGCATATCAACAACCTTTTTGTATATACCTTTATTATACCTAATAACCAAGTGGAATTTTTATAAGAATCCCATCCATCAAAAGTGCCTTGACTGTTTCAATATGGTTTGTGATTGCAATTTTTTCAATGGTTGATGGTCTGTGTGAATGATGGTTTTCTTTCCAGTCAAATAATGTTTCCATTTCTTCACACTTTGTACCAACGCATATAGGTTCTTGTCAGATGTAGGATAATTTATCAATGCACCATTAAACATTTTTGAATGGAATGAAATAGGCAACATGGGTACTCCTTAGATGAGGGATACAATTTTACATCCAACAAGTGTTTCCGCTTGAAATTTAAGTAAAACCATAGGGAGATAAGTTGCAAATACGAGTTGAAAAACTAGTTTTTTCTTTGTTCCCTTTAAAATTGATGATGTAATGTAATCTTATTTTATTTTTTCCACTATTATTTTATAATTTCCTTAGGAGGCCCATTTTAGACCTCAAAATTCCACTAATCTAGGAGGGGGGTGCGTGGCCTCCTTCCACCAAAGAAATTCAATGGTGAATGTGGCCAGACACCCCTGCATATTTAATGGCCATCACACACATCATTCCCATAATCATGAAGGCACACCATTTAATATGCCTCGATGAAAACAATGGTAAGTGGGTTTTAATGGGCTTACAGTGTATTATCATGTCCATATTTAATGTGGAGAATGTTGTTCTATAATCAAGTGAAATGAAGTTAATTATTGCATATAATTTCTTATTTCTTACACAGAACAAGAGTCGAGGAAGGATGAAATCAAATACCATTGGAATTACACATGATATAGAGGTCTATTAAGGATATGGAAATAAAAAATGTGGCCAATTATGACATCTCAAGGCCATGAGATCCCGCTTGAATTACACATGGTGGATTTGACTCCTTGCTAGTGTTTCCCTTTCAACGGTGTTTAATTCTATCTTTTTTTACTACCTTTCATGTTTGTTACTCACTCTCCCACATGGCTAGCTTCTCTAAACATATGGCCACCCATCCTTCTCTCTCTTGCAACCCAATTTTCTAGGATTCTCCTTGACGGCTCATCCAATTTTGGGATTCTTAGTGCTATTGTGAACATCCTTGGAATCCCATCCTTTGAACATGTGCACTCACATTCTCCATTGTTACTTCCTTTGTTAGAAAGCCCATCACCAAACAACTTGCATTTCACATAGAATTATTTCAAGGATTTTGGTGTATCAATCAACATGCAAAGAAAAATAGTTCAAACAAATCACGACATTTCCTACTATATCCTACCAAAGGACCTAGATCTCATCCAAACGCTATAAGGCCAAAATGCCACTAATGGTTTGGGAGGAAATAGATGCAACTTAAAGGGAATTGTAGGAGAAAGAGGATGCCTCACACACATATAAATAGCTATTGAAATTAATGAGTGGGTCTTAGATGTCAGTCACACTAGAGGGAGGCTCAACCAATACATGTACACCATTGACATATATTGCACCTGAAGAGGTTGTTGAGATGTGTATTGATCATTGCTATGAAAGAATCCAACACCCCAAAAAATATCATGTGTATAAATAATACTTACCAATTCCCATTTCAATATATGTATGATGTATCTTAATTTTTTAATATTATTTCAATATTCATTATTTAATATATAAATATTTTTTTATTAATTAATTATTAACAAACTACTTCTATTAATATTATTCTTATTAATTATTGTATACTAACCTATTATTCTTATTAAATGAAATTACATTAAAATCTATTAAAAAAATCATTACTCTAAAATATATGATTTAATTAAATTTAAAATTATTTGAAATTATTTTATCTTTGTTTTTGTAACACTTTATCCTTATCCTTTATGAATTGTAATTATATTAAAAATAATGGCATATATTATTACTCTTCTCAAAATTAAAATACATTTACATTAAAAAATTATACTACATGCTTAATTACACCATATAACTTAAACAAATTATTTTGATTTTTTATATAATTCTACCTAGAGCGTACCCAACAGTTGTACCAAGTATTCTCCACCTCGCAAGCGAAGTTAAGAATGCAATGGTTTAATGAAAAGGTATTGTAAAATGCATAGAATCAAGTTTGAAGTCCAGATTGCAAAAGTTAAAGAAACGTGTATCGTAACGAGTATGGTAATACATTTAAAAAGGCATTTGTCTATTAATAAGTGGGGCAAGATAGTGGGTCTGTATATGTGATTAAGTCGGTCTGTATATGTGATTGGTCTATTAATAAGTAGGGCAGTATATGTCATTGGTCTATTAATAAGTAGGGCAGTATATGGGGCAGTATATGTAATTGGTCTATAAATAAGTGGGGTAATATATATCATTTGATTAAGAAGTGCTACAGTATATGTTATTTGATAAGCAATGTACTGGTTGAATTAGACAAAATAACATATACGTTTATGTTGTAGCTTGTCCTTCAATTATAAATAGAAATAGCGTGGTCCCACACAATTTAAATAAATTGATAACTATATATTGTTAGCCAGTTTAAAAGAGCTTTTTTTAAAGTGTTCAAACGACAGGATGAAATGTCAACATGGGTACTTGACATGGTCCTGCTTTATTGTCTGTGTTTCAGATGATAGCTTTTACTTTTTGATCGTTCATGTGTTTGATATGATTACACGACTCTCGCTTCGTAGTTGATCGTCCAAGGAAAAGTACCTCTATTGGAGAAGGGCCAACATTATTGGATAAGGCCATTTTGTTTTTTATAAAATAATTTCATATACAAAATTGCTTTAAGTTTTTAATTTAAATTTTGTTTTAAGATAATTGAATATATTTTGCAAAGGGAATATTTCAATTGCACAATAATTACAATTTTATTCTATCATGATGTATATCAAAAAATAACCACACAAAAATATAAGAGTTGATATCACCAAATTTTCTCAAAAAAAAATCTCTAAATTCTTTTTTTCTGAAAGGGTTATTATATTATTGTGTCTGCCATGCCATGATGAAAATAGACCATTTCCCAACTATGGTATGACTTTTGGATACATTTTTGGTAAATTTAAGTAACTAAATAATTTTATAAAAGGTCTCTTTCAATGCAAATAAGGAGTTTCATACATTTATTAATTATCTATAAAAAAAAATAAAAAAGTCTCTTTCCACACAAATAAAAAGTTTCATACATTAATTAGCTATCTGGTCAAATTATGGCAATCTTATATTAAAGAAAAATGGTTTATCCAAAATTATAAGTATGACACAACTAATATAGAAATAATAATATAAAATAGGAATGGATATCCCTCAAAATATTATTACTTTTCTTTTTATAGATTAATGATGAGAAGAAGAGGTTTTCTTAAGATTTTTTTTATCTCTAATCAGAGCTTATAATTTAGTAATTTTGAATACCTTTCATATATTACATGTGATGAAAGTAAGTAAATAAATGAAAATTTTTAATCAGATTACCATTGCAAACTCTTTATACATTAAACAATAATTGGGATATTGACTCGTATGGATAGGCGTTGCTTATCCATACTTTTTCGGCACCTCAGATTTCTCGTCACCGAAACTTGGTGCGGGACGAGATTCAGCGGTTGCTTTGCCAGTTTCAGTAATTTCACAATTCTTTTGGATTTTCGCCTTCATGGTGGGGTACTAGAGTAACATGATCCTGCAGTTGCCCTGCATCTGACTGCAACTTTCCTGAATCTAGTGAAAGCGATTTTACAAGCTTTCTGCGACCCTGTGGAATACTCAATCCTTTCACTAGATCATTGGGATGGGACTTCAATTCGTCTCCATCTCCACCACTCATCTCCATATCCCCACAAGTTTAAAGCTCTCGCTCTTTCCATCTTTTCCTCTAGTTCCTTCTCGCTTGGCCTTTCCCTTTCTGTAAATCATGTACACGACTAGCTGTGCAGCTCCAAGGCCGAAACCCATTCCATTAGGGATCTGTAAATTGCAGTACTATATTTGTTCGAATCAATAAAATCATATATTTTCTTTCTGTCTAATCAAAATAAAAATAAAAACTTTGAAGCACTAACCCCAGCAAACACGTCTCCATTGCTCTGATCTCAGTCGCATATTTTCCCATCAATAATATCTACATTCAGCAACTCCATTAAATTGTCGGCATGAAGCATTTCGGATTGGGAAAGTCAAATCAGTCACTGTCTGTTTTTTTTTCTTTCATAGTTTTATTGTATTTGGAGTAGCTCTCCAAGCATATATAGTTTTATCTGACATTAAATCAGAAAACTTGTAAAACCAAATCTCTCCGCCTAACAATTAGACTAAGACTACATCTTCGAGTCTACCCTCAAACCTACTTGTTCGCATCTTCATATTTCCTAATGATCATCAAGTTCGTTGAAATTAGAATATTTGATTTGCCTTTTGCCTTCACTGTCACATATGAGAAGATCATCTTGTGCAGTACAAACTGGAATTGTCTGAAAGATTTTGATGATTGAAATCTATTGTATGTTGATCCATATCTTGAAATACTCCAGATGCGGAATATTTGTCTTTGCCTTGTGATCATTGACTTTATAAAACGCCACATACATGTACGAAATTCCAATGGAATGCATGCTCCTTTGTCAATGTTGAAACCATCAAAATACTAATAGCGTGGGTTGAAATGATATAGCCTTTGTTTTTCTGTTGAAATAAAAAAAGCCTTTGTTGTTTGAATATGCGGTGTATTAGCATGGAACAAGTTCATTCACTTAACTAGGGAAGGGGAAGATACCATAAATTGACCTAAATTGCCACTTATATATAAGTTGTCATTTTCTTTTTTTTTTAAGCTAAGGTAGTACCTGTGATTTTCTATTAATCAGTGCCGGGCAAAAGGCCAAAAGAATACAGAGCTAGACCGCAACCTGCCCGTAGGAAACTAGGTATTTAGGCCATCTAAGTGCAAAATAGTTCATCGAGAACATAAATAGTCTTAACAACAAGAGTCTTAACTGCCTAAACTAAAGATGATACAAGAACCAAAGGATGTCCAAAATCTGAGCAGAGAGACTAAAGAAGCTACATAAAGCCAAGAACAACAACTAAGAACAAGAAAGAAAATCAATCCTCTTCAAAATCCACAGGAGCAGGGGCAGTAGCAGTAGCAGCAGGGAGCTCAACAGGGCGCTGAGCGGGAGCTTTAACCTCCTGTTCTAACCTGGAAAGACGAGTATATTGATGCAGCTGCCGCAAATTGATCTCTTGAATGTTCCTGTTAATGTCAGCAATCATGGTCTCAATTTTAGAATCAGACTTGGGCTCTGGAATTGAGACAATGGCCTTAGCAAGAAGGCACTTAATAACCCAATAGGTGCGTACAGTGTGCTGATATAAGGAGGTGCGCCCCCTAGTATGACCAGGGTTGGGAACAACATGCTGCATGTCTTCATCAACGAAATCCTTCTGAGTAGAAAGGGGAGCTAAAAACTCAGATTCCCAATTAAAGACCTGTTGACGAACAGAGGGGGGTATGTCATGCAGAAAAGTACGAACCAAAGGCTCCAGGTGTTCTTCAAGCGGTTTACGTCCACGCTTCCAAGATTAAGTAGCAGAAACCTGCGCACTAGAGCTGCCAACTGACTTCCGACCATGGCGAGCCATGGATAGAGGAATGAAATGAGTTGTTAACTCTTCCACCGAGAGCAAGAAAGGGGTCAGCTGAGAAGAACCCATTGTAAAAACAAGACACTGATACTCAGCAGCAGCAACAAAGAAAAGGCGCAAGAGCCCGCGCAAGGAAAATGATTGACAAGAAGAGCAACCAGTGATGCAACTAAGGCAAAGCCGAGCAACAAAACACCATAGAAGGCCATGGACAATAGGCCGAGATAGAAGAAATCCCAACTGATAACCTGTAAAAAAATAGCACCAACGAGAATTCGAGAAACTGCAATAGGAAACCTTTATGCTGATGGCGTGAGTAACAGAGCCGCAACGCGAATACCCCAACAATGAGACAGAACGCCCCAAATATAGCCCGCAAAACCCCAACATAACACGAAGAGACAATAGGCTGAAGCAACAGCAGAGGCAGAACACGAACCCGGCAACAGGAAGGCATATGTCATGCTACGGAGAAGAAAAATCCAATACAGAAGGTGCCAATAATCAGCCACAAAACCCCAGTCGAACTCCCAGACACAGAGGGGGTAAGAAATAACAGAGCCAAAGCAAACCCTGCAGCAAGAAGGCATGCATGTAATGGAGAATAAGACCCCAATAGCGAGACAAAAGGCCAGACAAATTACGTTGCAAAAGGCCAAGAAACAGAGTAGCAGAGCAATGAGAAGCATATAACCTCTGCAGCAAAACCTCCAACCAAAATCTTCCAAACCGCCATCCCCACAATAGTTCTAGAAAAACTATGGCATAAATCTGTAGGCGCATGGTGAGAAGAAACAACAAAGATAATACATACCAACTGTAGAAATGTTTCGTCACCTTGTAACCCTGGCGCACGACACCTCCGCCACAGACACCAATGCCCAGGAGAGTAAAAGACAAAAGGGAACAAATGACAAAGGAGGGGTAAACATTCCGAGATAACATAATCCCATGCCATCGACACAATACCTGAAAAAGCCCTGACAAATGAGCTGGACAATCCAGCTGGAAGCTAGAACATGCAATGATCATTTAAGAAAGAAGGTGGTGACCATCCCATCGAAAAGCCACATAAGCCCGTTGCATCTGCCCACCACGTGGCTGTAGTATAGGTGCGGTACACCCACTACCACTACGGCAATCCAGAGCCACGTTACGTCGATCAGGAAAATAAGTCATGTAAGAGCGAGTGTGTAGGGAGGCGCCCAGAGTTCGATGGACAACACCAACCGAACGCGGAGAACCAGAGTCCGAAGAAGGAGCACGCAGATCCTTTGTTAAGATAGTCTGGAGAGACGGCATAACCTGCAATGACTCCCGATGCCATAACTCATCCACAGAGCCATGAGCATGACAACTCGCCCAATTGGCAAGAAAATCAGCAGCCTCATTGCCATTTCGCTGAACATGTAGAGGTATGAGGTAGTCTATATGTCAAATTTGCTGTTGTATGTCTTGGATAATTATTGCAGATTGACAGATTTTAGCTATAGAATCCCAATGTGAGCCATGGACGAGTTTAGTCAGGATGCCCGTGACCATAGTAGAATCCCCCTCAATCTCAAGCCGATTGTAATGTTCCCGGTGAGCAATCTCTAGGCCAACCTTAACAGCAAAAAATTCAACTTCGTTGTTTGTAGCATACCCGAGCTCATTGGCATAGATCCACAGAGTCGTGCCAGAGAAATCCCTGAATAATCCACCCGCACTAGCTTGCCCTGGATTACCCTTAGAAGCACCATCGTAGTTCAATTTAATAAAACCCGGCTGAGGACGAACAAATATACTACGAATCCGAGATGGTAAGGCCAGCGGTTTCCAACAGGAAGGTGCGACCATGTCTTCCGCAAGATCAAGGTGATGAAGGATACGCCGCTCCCAAACTGAAACCACCCAGTCCTCATGATGCCATTTTTGAGCCAAAATTGTCTCCCGGATGGCTTGCTTAGTGAGATGCCAAGTATCCTGAGAAGAACGACAATAACCCTAGAGAAACCAACAACCAGAACCCAAGCTCTGTTAACAACAGGGCTTTTATAATTCCCCTTACGCCATGTCTGAAGGGTCTGAAGGATACTAGTGACATGTCTATCAGTTTGTTGGAACAATTGATGAACATCAGTCCAGAGATAGTCCATGACAGGACAAGTGTTGAACAAGTGCTTGAGGGTTTCAAAAAAGGAATGGAAAAACACACATTGAGAGGGTCTAGAAAGGTCTCGCCTCTGCAATTGATCCCAAGTGAGGATGCGACCATGACCAACTAGCCATAAAAAATGTTCAACCTTCGGCCAATTCTTAAGGCCCCAGATTTTCTTCCAGAGCTGATTTACAGGGATAGCCGAATGGCAAGCTTGCAAGTGATATGCCTCCTTTATCGAAAACATACCCTTCGGACTATACCCGCAGCGCAAAATATCAGGGCCATCTCACAAAAGAAGCTTCCGGGTACAGAGTTCCTTATCAAAATTATGCCATTGCTACGTATGTAGGGCATGTGACCAATTGGCCTTAGTTTTCCACTTTCACCAGAAAGCATCAGGTTCGAAATCCCAATAATGTTGAACTGTCTGAAAAGTAGGGCTGCACGTAAATAAAAATATTTCTGCCAAGTCAAGCCGCGTAAGAAACTTCTCTCGCTGCTGCCATGAATCCTCCCAAAACCCTGCAAGAGAACCATCACAAATCTCCCAAAAATTGTGTTGTCTGATGAGATGGCGATTAGCAGAGGCAAGGTTCCATATCCCCGAGCCACGTTGAATAGTAGAGCACTAAAGACGTGCCTGAACTGTGAGAAGCATATGATACTTGTCAGTCCAAATAGTCTGCCACAATACGTCACCACCTTGCAACCACCACCACCATATCTTAGCACCCATAACTTGGTTGAGAATAAATGGATCTCGAAATCCAAGCCCGCCATTTGGTTTCGGTAAGACAAGTTTTTCCCAGGAAAGTAAAGCCCATTTCTACTTATCCTGAACACCCTGCCATAGGAAATTCTTAAAAATAATAACAAGCTCCGCACAGGTCTTATGAGGACAAACCATACCAGATAATTGGTAAACAGGAATTTCTTGAAGAACAGCACGCAAAAGGATAACTCTGCTAGGGAGATTAAGGGCCCGAAAAGACAAGTTAAGCATATGTTTCCGAGGCCGAGTTAGAAGTCATGCCCAACAACTAGCTCTGGTCACAATATCTGATAATGGCATACCAAGATATTTGAACGGAAAGCCACCCACAGTAAAACCAAGAGTGCGAGTAAGAAAAAATTGGGATTGAGGGGGCGTATTAAAGAAGAAAACATTAGATTTCTCCTTATTGACCAACATCCCAAAAGCCCGCATAAAAATATTGAGAAGAGCCAAAATTGCTTGACATTCCTTAAGAGTAGCTTGAAAAAATAACAAAGTATCATTGTTGATGTGACAAAGTTACCTGAGGCCCCCATAAACGAAGCCCATTCACAACACCAGCCCAGACATTCTGATGAATAAGGCGGCCAAGACCCTCGGCATCAATAATGAAAAGAAAGGGTGAAAGAGGATCACCCTGTCGTAGTCCCCTTGTAGCATGAAAAGAACGTGAAGGCGAGCCATTTAACAAGATAGAAAAGTGGGCAGAGGAGATGGTGGACATAACCCACTGAACCCAGCGAACATCAAAACCAAAGGAGAGAAGAACATGCTGAAGATAAGTCCAATTAAGACTATCATAAGCCTTAGCTAAATCAAGCTTAATCATCATACCTTTTGCTTTAAGCTGATGAAGGGAGTGAATAGCCTCCTGAGCTGTAATAATCCCATCAAGAATTTGGCGCCCTTTGACAAAACCAGTTTGTTCAGGTGAAATTAAGGCAGGTAAAATAGGCTTCAAGCGATTGACCATAATCGTAGACAAAATCTTATAAATAACATTGCATAATGAAATAGGACAAAAACTCGAAGGAGTATCGCAGTTGGCCGATTTTGGAACAAGAGTAAGGAAAGTAGGGTTGAGACCATGAAATACTTGACGAAGTCGACAAGATTCTTCAAATAACTCAACAATTTCAGGACCCATATTATAAGTTGTCATTTTCATTCCTACACAGATAATATTATTTTTATTATTAATCGCATATTGTTTTCAGGGAGTTATCTAAATAAAATTATTAATTAATAATAATAAAATATATTTGATGAAAGTTTTAAATAAAGAAATAAATTTTAACACTATTATAAAATTTATATGAAATTAATTAATTATATATATATATATATATATATATATATATATATATATATATATATTAAGTTGGATAATTTATATTATCTTTAAAAAGATTGATACAAAGAGTTGGTTTGTTTTTATGTTACTAATATGCCACATGAGAAATCAAAGCAATAACATAAATTCAAAGTTTTCAAATTACTTATTCTATATGCTACTTAATAGACTCTCAAAATGAAACTATGACTAGCAGAGAAATTAAACTCTAAACAAATAATCATACTAACAACATATTAATTGTAAAAATATTATGCGTCAAATGTCTAGCTCACTTGGTGTTCATGTTATAGGAGAATTCACCTGAACTGGTGGTTTTGGGACATTGTCCTTGTTAGAAGAAGAAGAGTCAAGATTTGTTAGGTTATCGACAAGGGTTATGGTGGAAATACTAAGAGGGGGTGAATTAGTATCTAGGTAATTAACCAATTTTAAATTATCAACAAATCATAAAATTAGTAATTTGAGATTGAAAATATAAATATGGAAGATTTATAACTCGAAGAAAATCACTTACATTTTTTCTTAATATATAAAGAATATAATCAAGTATATCAACTCCAACTAAAAATTTCATAGGAACCAACCTATGAAAGACACTAATCTCCCAATTGAGCACCAACTCGGTCAATTTCTGGGCGACAACCCACATGAGACACCAATCCCCTAGCTGAGCACCAACCCATAGGAGACACCAATCCCTTAGTTGAGCACCAACTCGACAAAATTCGTGGGAACCAATCCACAAGATACTCCAATCTCCAGCTGAGCACCAACTCAACTCCAAGTTTTTCTATGGATATATTATGTGAAAGCTTTGGGCTAATTCCCCCTCATTGTAAAATATTCATGCATTATGATTATAATTAAAAAGGCTTGAGAATTGGGGCATAGATTCCAAAGTTTGAGGAGGGAGGTTGCTTGGGATTTAAAATATGTTTGATTTGTTTTATCATAACCATTAAGGTTGACTGGTGTGCCTTAAATGGATGAGTTTTCCAAATTAATTGAGTTGAAAAAGAAGGACAACGGACCATGCTTTCCTTGGAAAAATCTATAAGGTAGAAAGGATGGAGTTAAATGAGAAATGGGTTGCATGAGTAGTTGGGGACAGAGAAGTCAACCAACAAGAAGTGTTAGGATATTCCAACACATAGGTAATAGTTAAGTATAACTTGGTCTATAGTAGAATTAGGTAAAGTTTCTTTCTTTACTATGTACATTTATAACTTATAATCCGACGGTCATGATATGTATTGATCTGACGGTTCATTCTCCCCTCTGTATTATCGACACTTGATCCGTGGCTTAACAACCGATTGGTCCATGATCTCTATTGAAAGAGCATGGAAGGTCATTCATTCAGTAACCGTTTATGAGAGAAGCTTATGTAAATTTTCTTTCTTTATATTAATCAATTTCCTGAAGTGGTCATGTGGCTCAAGCCATGGACTGTTTCCCTCTTTGAGGGTTTTAACCACGTAAAATATTAGTGTACTGATATGTGATCGATTTGTGAGCGGTGAAATTTGGTGTTTGATCTAAGGAGCTTACCCTGTAAATTTCTACATGGTATCAGAGCTATTTTGAGGGCCAGATCCGTTGTTGGTCCAAATCCGAAGCCGTTTTGACTGCATTCGACTGTCGTTTTTTAGATCTACTATTTCTAACCACTTTCAGGCTGGGAGACATGCTCTGTTGTGTCTGGAGCCTCTTTTACAGTGATAAACCCCTTTCTTTTAATGCGAAAATGTTTTTGATTGCCCAAGTTATGTCATTTTAGATCTCGAGGTATAAAACAATTTTTTTACAGTTATATTTATTATTCTCTTTCTTTATTTCAGTTTATAGACTTTTTTTAATTGCCGGATCTATACCCTATTCTCTATGTATGCTCTTTGCTCTGCACTGTGTGCGATCTTGGCAAATCAGAAACAGGAAGATGATATTTTTCTGCTACGTATGCTCTTTCCCCGCGACTTTGTGCAATCTCGGGAAATAAAAAATAACGAAAAAAATAAATAGTTGCCAGTAGGACTAACTGGAAATCTAACTTTATGCCATAGGGTTTGTATTTTTTTGTTTGCATAGCTTGTGTTCTTTCTTGCAGGAAAAAACATGCACATCAAAGAGAAAAAATAAATAAACCCTTCCTCCTTTCAAACAATTATAAAATCCTTGTGGTAGCTTACTTGGTGTAAGGTTATTTTATGCGAATAGAGGTCTTCGGTTCAAGTTTCTTTCTCAAGCTTCTTTTTCTAAAAATATTTTTGTTAAGTTACTTTTTCTTAAAAAATCATTTGGAAAGTTTTTGGTTTAAAAAAGAGGGTTTAATTTTTAGTAATAGAAACATTGTAAAAGTGAATCTCACTTATTTATAAAAGTGGGTCACATAAATTTTTTTTTTTAAGTGATATTATTGTATTAAGTTTGAAAAGGGAGGGAATTTTTTTTTTTAAGTACAACTTCATTATCAACTTTCAACCTATCAGGTAACTGTTTGGAAACTACTACAACTTGTTTTCAAAAAGGCATAACTTCTTCATTCGAAAGCCGTTTTCAGAGCTGTTTTTTTTAATTGGCCTAATTTTTAGATATTTTTCCATTGGAGTAGTTGGAAAATGGAAAGTTCATGCCCGGTTATTCTTAACAACGGCGATTATTTCCAATGGCTATCCTACATGGTATACTTATTTATAAGTAAAGGGCTTTATAGAATAGGCACAAGACAAGAATCGAAACCTACCGATGGAGATAAAGCCGCCAAATGGGAAAATAAACAAGATCAAGCACGAGGGTTGAAAGGAATGTCCATTGCTCAATATCTTAGATTTCATATCCAAGAAATTAACTCCCCTCATGAATCCATGAAGAAGCTAAATATTGTCTTTGGCATTCAAAATGAAATCAGATCCCACCAGCCTAAAAAGGAGTTGCTTACTTTGGACACCAATAATTTCTCCTCTATTGAAGATTTTTTGTCTAAATTCAAGACCCTTATACTTCTTTTAGAAGGTTGTAAGGTTAGAAAGGAATATGGTAGCCTTATCTATTCCATTTTTGCTAAGTTAGGCCATGCATAATTTGCATTTGTGTCCACCTTCCATTCCATTAGAGAAGCCCTCATTTCTAGAGAAAAAACCTACAAGTCCCCCTCTTTTGATGCCTTTTTTTATTCTTTGATAAGGGAACAAGAAAAAATCTTACACCCTGGTCTTATTAATACTAGAAACTCTTCTAAGAAAGCCTTAGAAACCCAACAACAACCATATCCAAAGAATCCTAAGAAGCAATATCCTAAAATAATGGTCCTAAACCAAACAAGGGTCTTAAGAAATTTCGGCCGCAAAATGAAAAAGAAACTCAACAAACTGATAAGGAAAATAAAAACAAAGTGAAGAAGATAGATAGAAATTTCAACTTTTTTAATTGTGATGGCAACATAGAGTAAAAATGTTTTAAAAAGATGAAAGCCTTGGAAATAACAATGAAGAAGCACAACATCAGTTTGGAGAACTCTTCAACTTCATCTTCAAGAATGGCACTTTCTGCTTGTGGTTTTCAAGCATCAAGATCTGGTTATGCATTGAATGTATCTTCTTCTTCTCATTCTCATGAGTGGCTCATTGATTCTGGAGCCTCTTACAACATGGCCAAAAATAAAGCCATGTTATCTTCTTTAAATGATTGTTACACCAAAAACATTTACAGGGTAAGTTCAGGAAAGTTATCATTAAGCGGGGATAGGATCTAATGCCTCCTTCCTTATCCTATTGTTTCACCTTTATAAATACTTCAATCTTATACCAAGATGTTCTTAAGGGGGAATGTTAGCATATTTTGACACATAGGAAATACTCTCCTATTGTGTCACCTTTGTAAATCCTTCAATCCTATCCCAAGTTGTTCTTAAGGGGGGATGTTAGGATATTACGACACATAGGAAATAGTTAAGTATAACTTGGTCTAGCATAGAGTTAGGTAAAGTGTGTTTCTTTACTATGTACATTTGTAACTTATAATCTGACGGTCACGATATGTATTGATCTGAAGATTTATTATCTCCTCGGTATTATCAACACTTTATTTGTGGCTCAACACCCGATTAGTCCATGATCTCTATTTAAAGAGCATGGGGGGTCATTTTTCTAGTAATTGTTTATGAAAGAAAATTATGTAAATTTTGTTTCTTTATATTAATAAATTTCCTGAAGTGGCCGCGTTGGCTCAGGCTGTGGATTGTTTCCCTCTTTGAGGGTTTTAACCATCTCAACACTGGTGTACTAATCATGATCTATCTGGTGGGCGATGACCTTTGGTATTTGATCCAAGGAAGTTACCCGTAAATTCCTAAACAAGAAGTGGGTGGAAGGGAGGTGACACATAGCATCCCCAATCACCACGCACATGTAACCATTTTGGTCATATGAAGGCATGAAAACATTATCGTCCCATGAAATCGAAGATAGTTGCAAAGGTAAGGCCTGAGGAAGAAGGACAAGCATCCTCAAGGAAGAGAGAGACCATGCATGGAAAAATTATGGGAGAGAGAAAACACATAGGGAACACTCGCACACATGGAGGGGAAGGGGATCAAATAATGTTATGGAAGAGACACGAAAAATGCAGGGATAACACCACTATGAAAGAACAAGATAAGGAAAACTTTGTGATTCTATCAAAACATGGGGAAGAAGAACCATTACTCAATTAAGCATTGGGAGGTGGAAGAATAACTCGCTAGTGAGTACACCATTATTTGGATTCCTTGTAAGACTCAAGGGTGGAGATGGTTTTCTCTAAATTCCCTTGACAACTTAGCTGGGGGCCCATTCCTTGGATCCCTGGTGGAGAGTTCTTAGCTCCCCTCAACTTATTTTATTATTTTTGAAGTGTGTTATGCATTCCATTTTGTTGATTGGAGGGTGGAGGCACAACCTCTATCTAACAACCTCCTCTCATATCTACCCACTTTCACTAGTTCCCAGGGTAGACATGAGCTTAGGATCACGAATATAAGACTCAACCTCCTATATGACCTTAAGGAAATGGATTCAAAAACTTAAGATTTTACTGACCTTCCTCAGGTGCTACAGGATCCCCATGAGCTAATCCACCACACTAGGTTCCCAACCCCTAAGTTAACCTAGCCTTTCACTGATCTAAACCCTCAGTTGCTCCCATGACAAGGTATCCATGCGACTAAAACTTCTCCAGTCGGTACCACAAGCTTGCAAGGGAGAGACTTCAACCTTTTTTAGCCAATTATGTGCCATAGGTTGTGAGATTTAAACCAATTTTTTAGGGCTAGTCTCGAAACCAATGCCCATAACTTGATGAGACTTTATAAGGCAATAAATGACACTAAGGAAAAGCCTCTAACACAAAACTTGATCAATTGATTGACCTAACCAAGCCTAACCATGACATACATTTCATTAAACACATGATGAACATGAAATATACAGGTCATGAATGCATATCTGAACATAGAGATCTGAAACTTATCTTAGGTTTACCAAGAAGGACCAATTTCTTCTCAAAATAACTTCCATAAGACCAATTAAGTCATGTAATCATTAGCCAATCATTTATCAACAAAACATGATAATATCCATAGCTAAAGTTTGTCATAAACCATGCTTATAAGAAGCATATAACCAACAAAAGAACAATGATATAAAAACCATTAAAGCCACATAATAAAAAGCATAATTACTCATTAAAGACAACAAAACCTTAGCTCTTATTAACCATATGCAAAATCCAACCATGTAAGGGACTTCCATGTACCACCCGACCATAGATTGGGTTGAACCAAATATCTCTTTCAACTAATCACCCCTATTCCATATTCCAAGAATGAAGGTGGGATATCGTGGATAAATAAATCCATAAAAAATCATTGGAATCCATAGGTTAAACCGCATCCACCCTCACCATACCATGATCTCACCTAAACCATTCCCAAGTGTTATGACCTGAATTCTTAAGTTGTGGGATTTTGGTTTTTAGTCAAAGAATACTAGAGGTAACCACAAACCTACTTCAAACTCTAGGATCTAGCCTTCCTAGGGTTCAAAGAGGGCTCTCTCTTTCAAATTTAA